>LR738715.1:142762481-142810239 GCA_902687465.1 Secale cereale
CGCCCTGGCGGCGCGCCCCCCCGGGCCGCGCCGGGGGGGCGCCTGGGCCCCCCGAGGCTCCTCCGATGCCCCCCATTGGCATATATTTAGAGCGTCCCCCGAAACCCTCGAAACAGGAACTCTTTTTCACGATCTCATCTCTGTTCCACCGCCGCCGCTGCTTCCAAGATCGGGAGCACCAGGAGAACTCTTCCCGACACCCTGCCGGAGGGGAGGATCACCACCGGGAGCCTCTCCACCACCATGGACGCCTCCCGGATGAGTTGTGAGTAGCCTCCCTTGGACCATGAGTCCATGACCAGTAGCTATGTGATGTTCTCCTCCCGTTCTTGTGCTTCACTAATTAGTCCTCGTGAGCTGCCCTACATGATCGAGGCACATATGTAATCCTTATGCTGTTGCTATGATGAGTTTGCTGGGATCCGATGGATTATGATATTATGTTCAGATTGTGCTTGAGTAATATATTTGATCTACCTCTTTTATATTTATGTTCGTAAGTAATTCTTGCATGTTCTCCGTTGTTATTTATTGCTTTGGCCAAGTAGTAGGTAGTGACTCCAAGAGGGAACGTTATGCTTGATTGTGGGTTCATGCCCCTCGATGACTAGTTTGAGTGACAGAAACATGAGTCTAGGGGATGTGCTGTTGCCACAAGGGGGAAAACAACGGTGCTTGTGCCCGCGGGTGCAAGGATTGTTTACTTTACGCAAAGTTCTTTTAATGCAGTTGTCTGTTGCATTGAGTTTACACTATGGGTGGGACTCGCAACTTAATACCAGCGAGATTTTCTCGATAGATATCTCAAGGTGGATGATTAGTAGTAGATATTGATGGATTTCGGTCTACTTACTTTGGCGTACCGCCCATGCTTTGAACCTCAACCTTTCTTGCAATGTAGTCAGCATTGGTTTGCGTTCGTGGTCCTGTCAATTGCCCAGCTGTAATTCGTTTACCTCACATAGCTGTTTTATCGTCTTTTGGGAGAGAGACATCAGTAGTGAACCTCATGAGACTCCGGTCCATATTACCATCATTGATCACATACGCTATTTACTTTTCGCTATTATTTACTATTGCAATTATATCTATCACTACTATCACTTGCGTTTAATCCTTTGTGAACTACAAGGCCGGAGATTGACAACCTCTCTGTAGTCGTTGGGAGCAAAGTTATTTGTATCTATGTGCAGGTTCACGTTGATTGCTAATATCTGGCGCCGTTAGCAGTTGACACCTTCTTGTTGAACCTAGGAGTCTCTGGGGATTCGATCCTTGGTATCTTTGCCAAGGGAAAAACTTCCGCAACACTACATCTCACACCTTCCACTTGGGGTAACCAATGAGGGGCGAGAACCCTAGCAAGAGTTTTTCTGGCGCCGTTGCCGGGGACTCCACTCTTCAGGATAGGGGAGTTGCACGCTATCTTTTACCTTTGCTTTTTAGTCTTGTTAGTTTACCTTTCAGTTTTGCTTTAGTATCTTTTATTTAAAATCACAAAAATAGTTATCTTGCTTGCTTGCTACTATGGGTTCCACCGAGAACACCAAGTTGTGTCACTTCACTAGTCACAACAACGATGACTTTATCAGCACACCTATCACTACACCTGCCACTTCAGCACCTTCATATGAAATTAAACCTGCTTTACTGAACTTAGTCATGAAAGATCAATTCTCCGGTGCTGGAGATGATGCTGCTTTACACTTGAACAACTTTGTTGAACTTTGTGATATGAAAAAGTACCAAGAAATAGATGGTAATATTGTTAAGCTTAAGCTTTTTCCTTTCTCCTTGAGTGGAGGAGCTAAAATTTGGTTTCAGTCTTTGCCTAGAAATAGCATAGATTCATGGGACAAGTGCAAAGATGCTTTTATTGGAAAATACTATCCACGTGCTAAAATTATCCAACTGAGAAGTAACATAATGAATTTTAAACAATTGGATAATGAACACGTTGCCCAAGCTTGGGAACGTATGAAATCTCTTATCAAGAACTGCCCTACTCATGGTTTGACTACTTGGATGGTTATCCATACTTTTTATGCAGGCTTGAACTTTACCTCGTGGAACTTGTTAGATTCGGCCGCGGGAGGAACCGTTATGTCAACTACACTTGGTGCTGCCACGAAGCATCTCGATGAGATGATGACCAACTATTCCCAATAGCACACCGAACGCGCTCCAACAGGTAGGAAGGTAAACTCTGTCGAGGAGATTTCCTCCCTAAATGAAAAAGTTGACTTGATCATGTCTCTACTTTCGAAGCAATCCTTTGTTGATCCTCGTGATGTACCTTTAAATTCTTTGATTGCTCAAGAACAAGTAGATGTGAACTTTATCTCTAGAAACAATTTTAACAACAATGCTTATAGGAGTAATTTTGGTAGCAATCCTAGACCGTTCCCCTCTAATTCTTATGGTAACAACAATGCTTATCCTAGCACCAAGAACTCCAATACTGAACTAGAGATTATGCTTAAAGATTTCATCACTACCCAAAAAGCCTTTAATAAGAGTATAGAAGAAAAACTACATAAACTAGATGATCTCTCTTTGAAGGTAGACCATTTAGCCAATGAGATAGAATTGCTTAAAATTAAAACTTCTCCTCTTGAGGAGAGGAAGGTCACTCCTATGAAAGCTATTCAAGTGCAAATTAATGAAAGCATTAGGATGATGGCTAAACTTAAAGAAAGATGGGCTAGAGAAAGGGAGGAAGAAGATAGAATTAAGAGCCTTCCTACCCACCACACTGTTGCTACTATCCAAGTTGTTGAGGATATCCAAACTCTTAGCACCCAATGTACTCCTGGTCCCATTGGACCTATTAATGGTGATGCTATGACTTAGAAACTACCAAACAAGTGAACCTAAAGGACACCACTACCACTTTACTTGATGCTAGTGACCTTGATTTTGATAATTGCACTCTTACCGAAGTTATTGATTTCCTTCACAAGATGTCTAGAGATCCCCGCACTAGCACGCTTAACCTTGCCTTCATAGAGCATATCACTAATGCTCTCATCAAAGCTAGGGAGGAGAAACTTAGAGTAGAAGCCTCCATACCTAGAAAGCTAGAAGATGGTTGGGATCCTATGATAAAAATTAAGTTGAATGACTTCTCTTGCTATGCATTATGTGATGCTGGAGCTAGTACCTCTGTTATGCCCAAAAGAATATATGATATGCTTAAATTGAAACCTTATGATTCTTGTTCTTTTGGTGTTCGTCTCGTTGATTCTTCCATAAAGAAACCTTTGGGGAGGATCGACGATGTTCTTATCGTTGTCAATGATAATTATGTTCCCGTTGATTTCACTATTATGGATATTGAATGTGATCCTTCGTGTCAAATTATTTTGGGACGTCCCTTTTTACGCACCGTTGGTGCTATCATTGACATGAAAGAGGGTAATATAAAATTTCAGTTTCCTCTCAAGAAAGGGATGGAACACTTCCCTCGAAAGAAGATCAAGTTACCTTTTGAGTCCGTTGTACGGGCTAGCTATTCTTTTACTCTTGATAAAACTTGATCTATATGCATTATGCCTAGCTTAAAGGCATAAAAGAAAGGGCTTTTGGGAGGCAGCCCACATGAATAAATTTTTATTTTGCTTTTGTTGTGCCTTGATGTTGTTTACTACAGTAGCATCATCATTGTATCTTTGATTTTCAATTTTGTGCCAAGTATAGCCTCTGATTGCTAGAAAGTTCAAAAGTTGTGAGGTGTTGTCCAGGAAACAGATTCTGTCCTTGGATAGGAAAGTTCGTATAAAATCACCAGATCATCTTTTTGGTCTGAATTTTTTTCGGCAGCGTGCTCTATATAATTGTCTTTCCTGCGTCTGTTCTGAGTTTTTTGATTAGAGTTGCAGAAGTGCCCCGAACAAATCATTTACTACCTGTTGTTCTGTTTTTCATAGATTCTGTCATGTTTTGCCTTTCCTTCATTTTGCAAACCTAGAGCTTGCTTTTTCTTTGCAAAAACCTTTTGGCAATCTTGAGAAACAGTAGAACTTCAAGAATATTATTATTTCCAGCAAGGTACAATTATTTTATTATGGGTACTAACCTCGCTAATCAGATTATGATGAGTTATGTATGAAGGGAGTTTTCAAGTGTGCGAGGGAAGATGATAAAAAGATTCAGGAGTGTCAAGCGCTCAAGCTTGGGGATGCCCCCATGCACCCCCAAGAAATATTCAAGGAGACTCAAGCGTCTTAGCTTGGGGATGCCCCCGTGCATCCCCTTCTCCATCAACATTATCAGTTCGTCTTTCGTTCCACCATATTTTAATCACTTCATGTGTTATGTGCTATGCTTGGAGCGTCTTGCTTTTAGTTTCCTTTTTAGTTTTTCATAACGAGTCGGAACTCAGCTTTCTTTATGTGGGAGAGAAACACGCTCCACTTCTACCTAGAACATAACATAGAATTTTCATGTCTATCTTTGCTGTGTGTGTTCTTTGTCTTTTAATAGCTACTATCATGTTCAGCTCTTAGTATTCATGCTTATCTTTTCAAAGAGCTTTTGTTTAGTTGGTTGCTTGAACTCTCTTTAGTTATCATGTCTATGATAAAGATGCTACATGCATGATGGCGCTTAGTAGTTCAGGTTTTCTTATGGTTAGTCTCAAATAGCTGGGGGGTTCCCAATGTGTTATTGGAGTACCAACGTGATTTGTTTGCCTATGATGTGGTATGGTTTAGTAATATCTTCCTTCGAGAATTTATTTTGATTGACTTGGCGTATGCTCACGCATATTTAAGACTGTAAAGAAAGTCTGTCAAGCCTTGATGATCTTTTATTTCTGAGTAGCGATATAACTTCCATGCCTGATCCAATGTTGCTTTGTCGCTCTGCATGATTATGACCGTCATTGCTCTCTTAGTTGGTCGCTCCTAGTCTTTTGCTAACCTTCGCCTGTACAAAGCGGACTGACTGCTTGTGCATCGACATCCTTTTAATCCAGTTATGCCATATGAGTCCACCATACCTTCCTACATGGTATTTACCTGCCATTCCTAACGGAGACTTGCATGTGCCATCTCGAAATTATTCAAAGAAAAAGCATTCCTTTTTTGTGCCTCTGTTGTAAGTTCATGAGGAAGTAGTAGTTAATTCATGATCTTTTTAAGTTGGACAAGCTTCACCCCGGGATTGCATGTATAATGTGCAAACCCATAATACGAGAAGGAACTGGCATTGAGTGCGCCCGGCTCAAAAAGATAATATAACAAACAAACCCTCCTTCACGCTTTGTTCATGAGAAATCAGAAAACTTTGGCAGTGATAAACAAAGGAGATTAAGAGGATGTGATCGTCCTCATTCGGGAGCCGTTCCTCGAAACTTGTCCATCTCGAAAAGTGATTGAGTTGTCTGCTAGCATTCGTTGACGAAACATGCATGATCTAAGAAAAAATAATTATTATTATTACCTCTGTTTTAAAACCAAGAGCTCTGGTACATGTTTTGTCTTTGTTTCCGACTACGGGTTTTCAACCTTGCCAACAAAAGCCACGGTTCGAGAGTCTCCACCTTCTTTTAAAAGCACCAACTACTGAGAGCATGATTGTCATTCCGAGTGTAATGTGCATTGTCCCAAAGTAGCATTGTCTTTTGCATGATTGTGATATCGTTTATTTTGAAATCATTGTATCTAGTCATCACTTAAACCTTGAAGGTGCCCCTGCACTTATGTTTTGCTTCACTAAAGGGGGCAAGCTAGATATCACTATATCATATTTGCACATCATGTTCATTACAAATCTATTTGATGTTTCAATGTCATATTGTAAAACTTTCAGTTCTTTGTGATTTTCTCATGAGGCAACTTAATTACTATAGATTCATTATCTCAGTAAGCTTTTTTCATATGACTATGAAAAAGTCCTATATGGTTAATAGCATGTCACCACAGAAATTATTCTTGTTATCATTTACCTACTCGAGGACGAGCAGAAATTAAGCTTGGGGATGTTGACACGTCCAAAACGTATCTATAATTTCTGCTTGCTCCATGCCTCTTTTGGGTGATATTGCTATGATATTTATACACTTCCATACACTTTTGATCATATTTGGACTAACCTATTAACTCAGTGCACCCCAGAGCCAGTTTCTGTTTTCGGCTGTTTTTGTATTTCAGGTTTTCACATTACGAGAACTGCCAGGAAAAATCCAGAAAAATTATATAAAAAATCAGCGTTCCATAAACTACCTTGCGCCCGAAGGACAGCCGGGGGGGGGGGCACCAGGGCTCCAGGCGGCCTGGCGGCGCGCCCCCCCTGGGCCGCGCCGGGGGGGCGCCTGGGCCCCCCGAGGCTCCTCTGATGCCCCCCTTTAACATATATTTAAAGCGTCCCCCGAAACCCTCGAAACAGGAACTCTTTTTCGCGATCTCATCTCTGTTCCGCCGCCGCCGCCGCTTCCAAGATCGGGAGCACCAGGAGAACTCTTCCCGGCACCCTGCCGGAGGGGAGGATCACCACCGGGAGCCTCTCCACCACCATGGACGCCTCCCGGATGAGTTGTGAGTAGTCTCCCTTGGACCATGAGTCCATGACCAGTAGCTATGTGATGTTCTCCTCCCGTTCTTGTGCTTCACTAATTAGTCCTCGTGAGCTGCCCTACATGATCGAGGCACATATGTAATCCTTCTGCCGTTGCTATGATGAGTTTGCTGGGATCCGATGGATTATGAGATTATGTTCAAATTTTGCTTGAGTAATATATTTGATCTACCTCTTTTATATTTATGTTCGTAAGTAATTCTTGCATGTTCTCCGTTGTTATTTATGGCTTTGGGCAAGTAGTAGGTAGTGACTCCAAGAGGGAACGTTATGCTTGATTGTGGGTTCATGCCCCTCGATGACTAGTTTGAGTGACAAAAACATGAGTCTAGGGGATGTGCTGTTGCCACAAGGGGGAAAACAATGGTGCTTGTGCCCGTGGGTGCAAGGATTGTTTATTTTACGCTAAGTTCTTTCAATGCAGTTGTCTGTTGCATTGAGTTTACACTATGGGTGGGACTCGCAACTTAATACCAGCGAGATTTTCTGGATAGATATCTCAAGGTGGATGATTAGTAGTAGATATTGATGGATTTCGGTCTACTTACTTTGGCGTACCGACCATGCTTTGAACCTCAACCTTTCTTGCAATGTAGTCAGCATTGGTTTGCGTTCGTGGTCCTATCAATTGCCCAGCTGTAATTCGTTTACCTCACATAGCTGTTTTATCGTCTTTTGGGAGAGAGACATCACTAGTGAACCTCATGAGACTCCGGTCCATATTACCATCATTGATCACATCTGCTATTTACTTTTCGCTATTATTTACTATTGCAATTATATCTATCACTACTATCACTTGCGTTTAATCCTTTGTGAACTACAAGGCAGGTGGGATTGACAACCTCTCTGTACTCGTTGGGAGCAAAGTTATTTGTATCTGTGTGCAGGTCCACGTTGATTGCTAATATCTAGCGCCGTTAGGAGTTCACACCTTTTTGTTGAACCTAGGAGTCTCTGGGGTTTCGATCCTTGGTATCTTTGCCAAGGGAAAAACTTCCGCAACACTACATCTCACACCTTCCACTTGGGGTAACCAACGAGGGGCGAGAAGCCTAGCAAGGACCAGGTCTCCTTCCTGAAATGCTCGACTTCGGACGTTGCGAGCATGGAATCGACGCAGGTCTTGCTGATAGATGGTCGACCGGATCAGGGCCATCTCTCGTTCCTCCTCCAAAAGGTCGACTGCATCCTGAGGAGCTTGCTCTGCTTCGGCTTCAGAGAAGAGTTCCACTCGGGGGGCATTATGTAACAAATCACTTGGCAACACGGCTTCAGCTCCATAGACCATGAAGAAAGGGGTACGGCCAGTCGACCGGTTTGGAGTTATCCTCAAACCCCATAAGACAGACGGTAGTTCGGTTACCCAGGCTCCAGCGGCATGCTTGAGGTCACGCATGAGCCGTGGCTTCAGGCCTTGGAGAATCAAACCGTTTGTCCTTTCTGCCTGTCCATTCGACTGCGGATGCGCCATGGAGGCATAGTCGACTCGTGTTCCTTGAGAAGCACAGAAAGCTCTGAATTCTTCCGAGTCAAAATTGGAGCCATTGTCCATGATGATGTTGTGGGGGACTCCATATCTGAATATCAGTTCCCTGATGAAGCTGACGGCGGTGCTCGACTCGAGGTTCTTGATGGGCTTGGCCTCAATATATTTGGTGAACTTGTCGACAGCCACAAGCAGGTGAGTGAATGCGCTTCCACCTGTCTTGAAGGGGCCGACCATATCCAAGCCCCAAACGGCAAAGGGCCAGACTAGTGGAATGGTCTTCAAAGCAGACGCTGGCTTGTGGGACATGTTGGAGTAGAACTGGCAACCTGCGCACTTGTCCACAATATATTTGGCTATCTCGTTGGCTCGAGGCCAATAAAACCCGGCTCGGTACGCTTCGGCCACTATAGTCCGACAGGAAGCGTGGTGGCCACAAGTTCCCGAGTGAATCTCATCCAAGATCAGTCGACCTTCCTCTGGGGTGATGCAGCGCTGAGCGACTCCGGTGACGCTTTCTCTATAGAGTTGACCCTGAATGACAGTGAACGCCTTGGATCGGTGGACGATCTGGCGCGCTTCTTCTTCATCTTCCGGAAGTTCTTGCCTGAGCAGATATGATATGTACGGCACAGTCCAGTCGGGCGTAATCACTAAAATCTCCATGATCAAGTCGACTACCACAGGCACTTCGACTTCAGTCGGATCTGACGCACTGACTGGCTGTGGGGGTTCTTCCGTGAAGGGGTCTTCTTTGACAGAAGGGGTGTGCAGATGCTCCAGAAACACATTCTTGGGTATAGGCTTCCGAGTCGACCCAATTTTTGCGAGGTCATCGGCAAGCTGATTCTTGGCTCTGGGCACGTGATGGAGCTCTAAACCTTCAAACTTCTTTTCAAGCTTCCGCGCTGCACTGCAATAACTGGTCATTGTCGGGCTCCTGACGTCCCATTCCTTCATCACTTGGTCCACCACTAAGTTTGAGTCGTCGTAGACCATCAGGCGACGGACGCCGAGTGAGATGGCCATGTGCAACCCGTACAAAAGTGCTTCGTACTCAGCTTCGTTGTTCAATGAGTCAAAGTGGATTTGAAGGACGTAACTGAGCTTGTCGCCCCTGGGAGATACCAGGACCACACATGCGCCGGATCCGTTCAACATCTTGGATCCATCAAAGAACATAGTCCAGTGATCCGACTGAACTTGAGTCGGCAGCTCTTGTTCTATCCACTCGGCCACAAAATCTTCTATAGCCTGAGACTTCATGAATTTCTTCGCTTCAAACTTGATATCTAACGGAAGAAGTTCAATCGCCCATTTTGCCACTCGATCGGTTGCGTCTCGGTTGTTCAGGATCTCTGACAGCGGGGCGTCGCTGACGACTGAGATTGTATGGTCCGAGAAGTAATGGGCAACCTTTTTTGCAGTCAAGTAAATCCCGTACACGAGCTTCTGGTAATGCAGGTACCTTTGCTTGGAGGGAGTCAAAACTTCGGATATGTAGTAGATTGGGCGCTGGACCTTGTAGGCCTTGCCCTCTTCTTCCCGCTCGACCGTGAGTACAGTGCTGACAACTTGTCCGGTGGCTGCAATGTATAGTAGGAGAGGCTCTTTGCTGACTGGGGCAGCAAACACCGGCTGGGTGGACAGCAGGGCTTTGAGCTCTTCAAATGCTGCTTCGGCTTCAGATTTCTTCATGAGTCGGTAGAGAGGCAATGCCTTCTCACCAAGACGAGAAATGAATCGACTCAATGCGGCCAAGCAACCAGTAAGCTTCTGGACGTCGTGTATACGCTCGGGGCGTTTCATTCGGAGGATTGTGCTGACCTTCTCTGGGTTGGCGTCGATTCCTCGTTCGGAAACGAGAAAACCGAGTAACTTGCCGCCAGGAACTCCAAATGTACACTTCGATGGACTGAGCTTGATATCACAGCTTCTCAAGTTTGCGAATGTCTCAGCGAGGTCGGTCAGCAGGTCGGAACCTTTCCGTGACTTGACCACAGTGTCATCCATGTATTCTTCGATGTTCCGACTGATTTGCTTTTTCAGGCACTTCTGGATCATGCGCATGAAGGTAGCGCCGGCATTTTTGAGACCAAAAGGCATGGTGACATAACAGAAACACCCAAAAGGGGTGATGAAAGCTGTCTTCATTTCATCGGGCCCCAACAGACGGATCTGATGGTACCCGGAATACGCGTCCAAAAAGGACAAACGATCGCATCCCGTAGTCGAGTCAACTATCTGATCGATGCAAGGGAGAGGAAATGATCCTTCGGGCAGGCCCGATTGATGTGCTAGATATCGATGCACATGCGGAGAGACTTGTCCTTCTTGGGGAACATGACGACATTGGCGAGCCACTCGGAGTGGTAGATCTCGCGGATAAACTCAGCTGCCAGGAGCCGAGCCACTTCCTCGCCAATTGCATTTCTCTTCTCCATAGCGGACCGACGGAGATGTTCCTTCACAGGCTTCACCTTTGGGTCGACTCACAAATGGTGCTCAGCTAGTCCCCTGGGTACACCCGGCATGTCTGATGGATTCCATGCGAAGATGTCCTAGTTCTCACAGAGGAACTGGATGAGCACTTCTTCCTATTTGTTGTCGAGTGTAGTGGAAATGTGGGTCGGTGCTGCATTGGGGTCGGTGGGGTGGATGTGTACGGGCTTCGTCTCCCCGGCCGACTGGAAAGCTGACTCGGAAGCTGGCTTATTTGCCCTCAGCAGGTCACTCGGATCCACGCTCTTCTGGTACTCCTCCATCTCTACTGCTGCCATCTACTCGTCAGCGATCTTCGAGCCTTTCTGGAAACACTCTTCCGCTTTCTGACGGTTCCCAGTGATGGTTATAACGCCGTTGGGTCCCGGCATCTTTAGCTTGAGGTATACATAACATGGTCGAGCCATGAACCTGGCATAGGCGGGCCTACCCAGAATGGCATGATAAGCGTTGTTGAAGTCCACCACTTCAAACGTCAGCTTCTCTTTGCGATAATTCTTCGACTCGCCAAAGACTACGTCGAGTGTGATTTGGCCAAGTGAGTCGGCCTTCTTCCCGGGGATGACCCCGTGGAACCTCATGTTGCTTTCGCTCAGCTTGGACATTGGGATGCCCATATCCCGGAGGGTTGCTGCATACAGGATATTCAAACCACTGCCTCCATCCATCAGGACCCTGGTCAGACGTGTGCCCGCGACCACTGGGTCAACCACTAGTGCCTGCCGCCCGGGGGTGGCAATATGCGTAGGATGATCGGACTGGTCGAATGTGATGGGGGTCTTGGACCACATCAGAAACGTGGTGGTTGCCGGAGCAACCATGTTGACTTCTCTGTTGATGACCTTCAGTTGAATTTTGCTCTCGACGTCTGCGAAGATCACCAAAGTGGAGTTGATCTGGGGGTATCCTCCATCCCCTTCCTTGTCTTCGGACTCCTCTGATTCCTTTCCCTTCTCAGTCGACTGTTCTTTCTGGAAGTTCTGGATCAGGAGTCGGCACTGTCGAGTGGTGTGCTTGGGATATACCAAGTTACCCTCTTCATCTTTCTTCGTGTGAATGGGACACGGCTGGTCGAGTACATCATTCCCAGCTTGATCCTTCACTTTCTTAGGATCCCAGGGCCCCTTTGGCTTTCCTTTGCCCTTTCCTTGGTTGACCACTGCAGCTTCGCCTTGAGCAGCTGGCTTGGCATTGCGCTTGTTCCTTCGATTGGAATTTTGATCATCCTGTCTGACTGGTTTCTTGCCACTGCGGAGCCGATCGGCCTCTTCGCCGTTAGCGTACCGACTGGCAATCTCCATCATCCAAGACAAGGAAATATCGCATGTTCGACCAAATTTCAGATTCAACTCTCGGTTACGCACGCCCTCATTGAAAGCGCAAACTGCCTGGTGCTGAGACACATTTTCCACCGTGTGATGCAAGGTGGTCCATCGCTGGATGTAATCCCTCAAATTTTCATTCGGCTTCTGCGTGTAGTGCTGAAGCTCTGCAAGGCCAGCACGCCGCTTGCAGGTACCCTCGAAGGTCCGAATGAACACTCGAGCCAGCTCCTCCCAGTTGTAAATACTCCCGGGGGCCAACTGATTGAGCCACGCCCGGGTCGAACCGCCCAGCATCAGAGGGAGGTGCATCATGGCCACGTCGTCTTTGCCGCCTCCGATCTGCACAGCCACTCGGTAGTCTTCCAGCCAGGTGTCTGGTTTCGACTCGCCGGTGACCTTACTTACTCCCGCCGCCAACCTGAAGTTCGAGGGGATCTCTGCGGCTCTGATGGCACTGCAGAAACATTCGGGTCTAGAGACAGGTGCTCGCCTTCCACTCGGATGATATCTGCCTTTCTCTTCTCTGAACGCCCTATTCCGGTCGACCCATCCCTGCACAAGGATAGACCTTGCGTCAAAACCCGGCCTCTGGGGATCTGGGGGAACCCTCTGCTCGTCGTCGCGCAGGCGCCTTTCCTCGTGCCGCCGGGGCGACAACGATCTGCTTCCCGGAGGAGGCGTAGGCACTCGACGGCGGTGATGATGCCCGGGTTGACGGTCGTATTGCTCGTCATTCCGACCCAGATGCCAGTCTTGCCGCGGGCCACGTTCCTCACGCCTTGGGGCGATCTTGGAATGTGAGCTGACCAAACGGTGTCTGTAGCCACTGATCTGCTGTGAATCCTGTTGCGCGACTGAGAAACAGCCGTGTTTTGCTCTTCAGCCGTTCTGAGGAAAGCTCGGATCTGCTGAAGGCCTCTCCCAGCTTCTGACTGAGACGGTTGAATAGACTCCACGATACGAGCCGCGGCTTCAAGGTTCTGGACTGGTGTCTCGCGCGGGTGCGATTGCCACGGTCGTCGACTGGACCGGGGGCCAGTCGGCAGGCTTGGTCGTCGAGTGCACGCTGGATATTTTCCAACCGAGCGCGCTCAGCCACGGTGGCCAAGCGCGTGGCCTCCAAGGCCAGAGCCTCCAGAGAATCTCCCACGATGGGAGTGAAGAGCGCGTCTTCGTTGCGGCGACAAAGCTCGTCCCTCTGCCCGGCAGTGAGGGTTGAGGAATGTATCCGTCGTTGTCGTATGAACGGCCGCCACCGCTGCCGCCGTCGCCACCACGGGGAAAACCCGGTGGGCTGCGGCGTGAGTCGACCATGAGGACCTCCGCTGGGGGATCGCTGCTCCCGCACTCGAAAACTGAATCTACGAGCTCGGTCGACGGGTCGACCGGCCCATAGAGGTAACCGTCGGGCTCGATGGCCGCGACTTGAGGGGTGGCCGTCTGGCGGGCCACTGCATGTTTCACCCACCACTGGAGCCGTGAGCGACCGGATCGCTTGCGACGGCATCCGGCGGGGATGGGGGATGATGTCGGGATCGACAGGTACTGAGTCGACGGCTGCCGAAGGAGGACGCCACAGGAGCTGGCACGAAAGTGCGCAGCCCCGCGGACGGGCAGATCCTCGACGTCGAGAGGGGCCTCCTGGAGCCATGCGGAGTCATCGGCGACGAAGACGAGCGCGCCGAGCCGGATCTCGTGGCCCAACACCAGACCACCGCCGGAAACCATGTTGAAGGAGGTCGGAGAAAAGGTTGCAACCTCACTAGAAGTCGCTAAGACGCCTTGCCCACGGTGGGCGCCAACTGTCGTGGTTCTAAGCCTGACAGTACGAGTAGGGGGTACGAATGAGGAGGCAAGGCCCTAGCTATGGTGGAGTTGTACATAAGGTGTTTTACGAGTTCAGGCCCTTCTCGGAGGAAGTAACAGCCCTACGTCTCGGTGCCCGGAAGCAGTCGACTGATATGTGTATATGTGTGAGTTACAAAGATGCGAACCCTTGTACAGGAGGAGGGGGTGGCTTATATAGTGTGCCGGGACCCCAGCCATGCTCCACGTTACCAAGGGTTCAATGTACATTAAGGCAGACGTTACTGATAACGTCTGCAGTAAAGAGTAATAAAGGCATTCACTATGGTGAGTAAATACCAGACCGTTATTGTCCTAAGGGACCTTTGACCTTCAGGGGTCGAGTGCCTTGGATTGGTCGAGTGGAGTTGAGTCACCTTGCAGGTGATGTCCAGTCGAGTGGGATGTCCTCTTGGGCCGTCTTAGTCGACTGTCTTCATCATCGTAGGTTTTGTCTTTCGATCTTCTAGGGTAGTGACCTTGGGTGGGGTACCTTGGTCAGGCCTGTGACCCTACCCTAGGTCTGTAACCTCGTCAAGCGTTGCTGGGGGTTTGGATGAACAGTTCCCGGTGGGGGTGGCTGAACAGGACCCCGTGGTGTTGCCTCTGGATGAACAGGACCCCGATCGTTCGAGCCGGTTGGAGCTGGATGAACAGTAGCCCATGGAGGGGTGGTTGAATAGGAGCCCGTGGAGAGGGCTGGTTGAACAGTAGCCGGTGGAGTAGCGCGCGGTGGAGGCTGAACAGTCGCAGGTGGAGACAGGAGGAGGTCGACGGTGGATGAACAATAGCCCGTGGAGGCTGGAGGGGGTCGATGGTGGAGATGAACAGTATCCCGTTGAAAGTGTGTTATATCGACAAGAGGGGGGTGAATAGGCTATTTTTATGAATTCTTAGCTGAGGAATTTGTTGTTGAGGAAATTCCTCAGCGAATAATTACTTGTAGCGGAATAAGTACTCATAAGTAAACATGACAGAATACAAACATGGTCATCATGAAGAAATGAAGACAAACACAAAGAGTACAGAAAGCGTAATCACAGGGTAACACAGGATGAAGACAAACAGACTGAAGAAATTGAACTGAGGAAATTGAGAAAGTCTTCAGTCAAAGTCTTAAAACAGATATGAACAGGCACACAACACAGATACGAGGAATTGAAAGAGTTGAGGAAATAGAACCAGTAAGCTTGGTGAAGACAATGATTTGGTAGACCAGTTCCAATTGTTGTCTCAGTTGTACATCTGGTTGGAGCGGCTAGGTATTTAAACCTGAGGACACACAGTCCCGGACACCCAGTCAAGGACACACAGTCCAAGACACCAAGTCCTCACCGTATCTCCTTGAGCTAAGGTCACACATACCTCGCCCAATCACTCGTGGTAAGTCTTCAGGTGACTTCTGAACCTTCACACACTTGGTCACTCGGCGATCCACAATTCCTCTTGGATGCTCTAGACCTTGACGCCTAACCGTCTAGAAGAAGCACAGTCTTCAAACGTAACAAGCGTCGGATCCACGCAGGATCAATCTCTTTAGTGATGCTCAATCAATTTTGGGTTTGAAGGTTTTGGGTTTGGTTTCGGGTTTTTCCTCACTTGATGATTTTCGCTCAAAGTCCTCGGAGGATGGGTTGCTCTTATGACAAGTGTCAGTTTCTCGCGGAGCAGTCAACCAGCTAGTGGTTGTAGGGGGTGGCTATTTATAGCCTAGGGAGCAGCCCGACATGATAAGACATAAATGCCCTTTAATGATATGACCGTTAGGTAGGTAGATATTTTGGGACAACTGGCGCGTAGCACAGCAACGGTCGGAAATTTGAGTATCAAATTCCTCAGGGCTATCATGTTCCTCACTGTGTAGGCAATCCGCACTGGCGAATTCCTAACTCTTTAGTCAGAACTAATTCCTCAGAGACCAGAAGAACTTCGTCTCTGTCACTGAAGAATATGACTGAACTGTATGAGATTTCCAATGTCTTCACTCGAAGGGATTGGTAGGTGTAGGATTTTGAGTTGAGCATCACATGGAAATTTTACCTTAGTATTTCCTCGACCCCCTTTAACAGTACGGTGTTTACTATGACTCAAGAAAAAGAAAAGGAAACTATAAAAACATAAGTCTTCATGCTTCATGATCCTCAAATGAATACCAAGTCTTCAGGGTCACACCGATTTCTTCACTTTCAAAGTCTTTAGAAAGTCTTCAGAAATCCAAATTCCTCAGTCGAAGAACTTCATTTTTAGGGGTCGACTTTCCCTGTAATAATCAAAATCCTCATAGACTTATAGACATGTGTACACTCATAAACGCATTAGTCCCTTAACCTATAAGTCTTCAATACACCAAAATCAGTAAGGGGCACTAGATGCACTTACAATCTCCCCCTTTTTGGTGATTGATGACAATATAGGTTAAGTTTTCAACAAGGATAAACATATGAAGTGTAATTACTGATATTGAGGAATTTGATTGCAAGATATGGAAGAACTCCCCCAGAAGTTGTGCATAGTGAGGAATTTGCTTTTGAAGCAATGCACACTTGAAGAGTAGAATCATGGAGATCTCCCCCTATATCTTGTAATTCATACACGCATTTGACATATAATATGAAGAATTTGAAATGCATGATGAAATATGGTGACTGATGTAATTCAGCATGCGTGCATAACATTAATGAGGAATAAGCATGCAGAAACATCACAGCAAAAGTATCAGGTCACCATAGAGTGTAAGTTTACAACTCGATCCACAAAGTCATCAGAAGAACGAGAGTTGTAACTTAGCAAAAAAACGCCCATATATATAGACCCGCTTGAAGACTAACTCAAATTTCTCCCCCTTTGTCATCGAATGACCAAAAGGATTGAAACTGAGGACTAACGCCCCTGAAGAATCTCAAGATGATGAAGGAGCGCCAGCGTTGTTGGGGTCGATGGTTGAAGTAGGGCATGCCGCAGTGTCGTCCAGGTCTTCATACTCGTCGGTCTCGCGTGATGAAGAATAAGAACTGGCCACAAAGGGAGGAACTTTGACCTTCTTGTATTTCTTCACAGGAGGAGCAGACCAGTCAAAGTCATCCTTGAGACCCATTTTCTTCAGATCTTCTTCACCATATAGATGAGACAGAACAGCCCAGGTGCGGTAGAGGGTTTCATGTAGGTAGTAATGGTTTTTCTTCACTGCATTATGTGTAGAGGTCATGTTGTGAAGAATTGAACCAAACTGACGCTTGACCCATTTGTGGTTGCGATCAACCTTCTGATGAAGACTGAGGAGAAGCTCACGATCAGTCATCACCCTGGGAGTTGTGCCTTGATGATTTTTCTTTGGAGCATTGGCGGCAGGGTCATGAGTGGCATAGTCATCATGGGTGGAATAAGATGCAGCTTTGCGAAACTGGCCATCCAATGGACGAGAGCCTTCATCAAACACAGCAGTGGCCTTGCCCTTGTCATTAGCTGAGGAAAATGTCCTTTTGAGGACTTCAATTGGGGGCAAGTAGCTGCAATGATTGAGAGTGTCAACTTTGTAATTCACTGAAGACCTTGTCCTGGTGAATCTCATAATCCATGGAGCATAAGGCTTCAGGTTGAAAGGGGACAATGCTACATTTACCATTGTCCTCATGAAGAAATCATGGTAGTTGATGGGAATGCCATGGATGATGTTGAAAAGCAGATTCTTCATGATGCCAACGACTTCTTCATCATTCGAGTCGTGGCCCTTGATTGGACTCAATGTCTTCGTCAGAATACGATAGACAATCCGAGGCAGAAACAGCAATTCCTTCACGAGGAATTTGGTCTGTGGGGCTTGACCTGGCTTCAAAGGCTTCATGAGCACTTGCATGTAGTGATCAGTGGGTTCAGTTTCTTCATACATGCAACGTGTTGCTTCATTTGGAGGACTGAGGGGCAGAGCCTGAAGCAATTCAGAGGCTGGAGCTTTGTAATGTGTGTTTTCAGACATCCAGTCCAGCACCCATGAATTTATGTCTTCAGAGTTGCCAGTGATGTGCAGGGTTGCATAAAATTTAAGAATCAATTCTTCATTCCAATCGCATATGTCTATGCAAAAACCCAGAAGTTCAGCGTCGTGAAGAACACTAAGGACCGGCACAAAACACGGCAGAGACTCCATATCCACATGAGGAATATGCTGGTGCGCGAAGACTTTTTCTTTATTGTATAGCACTAAGGAATAGAAATTCGCCTGACTGGCAGTCCAGACACGCCTCTTCCCTATGTGAGCAGAGTCATATGGATTGAAATCAGTGAAGAACACATGCTCGCCGAAGAAATCAGCTTTCTTGAAAGATTGTTTCCTTGAGAAAGGATCCTTTGGCTTTGGTTGAGGAGTGTCAGTCAATTTCATCACTACCTCTGGATTAGCAATCTCGGGTTCTTCAGTCTGAGGAATTTCTTGTTCCTCTTCAGCAGCAGTCTTCATCGATTCAGCAGCAGCAGCAGTTTCTTCAGCACTAGTGGCTGGAATGTCTTCATGAACAGTCTGTGTGGGATGAGTTTCCTCAGAGCCCAATGGAACAGTTGGTGCTGGTGAATGAGGAATTTGTTGGAGTGGTGTGAACAAAGGGGAGTTGGGATGCTGACTATCCCAGAATTCATCAGTCATCAGTGGAGTGGCATTCCAAATGTCCATGTCAAAGCCTTGTTCTTCCAATTCTTCAACGCCGGCCTCTTCAGCAGTAAACTGAGGCATAGGCGAGGAGATGATAGGGGTTGAAGGGATAGCATTCACTTCAATTTCTTCATCCGTCTGCTCTGAGGAAGCAGCAGAGGGAATGTCTTCATCTGATTCACTTGGAATCACATATTCTTCATCAAAAGGAACAAGGTCCTTTAATGGCATGGAGGAAATTGGAATGGCATCAATTGGATTCTCAGCAGAGCTTGTCAATGGCTTCATTTTCTTCGGAATTGAAAAATTTGAAGAAGCTGATGCCTTCCTTTTCTTCACAGCTGCATGCTCTGCAGCCTTTGCCTTCTTCACATCTAATGCAGATGGAAGGATTGGAGTTGGTGTGGGCGCAGGAGCAGCAGAGGAATTTGGTTCATTTTCTTCAGGCACAACTGATGCAGCTGTCATGATTTCTTCATGATCTTCAGGCGCAGCATTTGTAGCTTCAGTTGGCCTGACATTTTCTTCAGGCGCAACACTAGAGGTTGCCCTGGCAATTTCTTCAGCGGCTAGAGTGGAGTCATCAGCCCTGGGATTTTCTTCAGTAGCCAGATTTTCTTCAGCGATGCTGGCATGTCCTACAACAGAGAGGAATTTCAATGTGTGTCTTGCGAGCAGCACTTGAAGAAAAACCTTTGGTCAGATTGACAAATCTGACTTTGGCGCCCAACCAATCAGCACGATATGCTTCAAATTCATTACCGAGGGCTTTGATTTCACCCTGAATCTAGACTAGTTCTTCAGTTGTCATGTTGACAGTATTTTTCTTCAGGAAGCGCTCCTTCTTGTACTGCGCTTTCTTGGTCTGCCTGGCCTGTTCAAATTTCCATTTTTCTTCGCCTATGAAGGCGGTCAACATATGACTTTGGCCAGGAGTCAAGTTGAAATCGGGCATAGGAGTGTTTGGGTCCTTGTGCCAGAGATCAATGAAATCAAGGATCACCTTGGGATCCAACAGCAGTGGTACTTCACTTCCTTTGGCTCTAGCGGCCCTTTCTTGCCTGTCTCTGATGATTTGAACAAGTTCTTCATCATCAGCTTCATCATCAGACGGCACTTGAAAGCAACTTGCTTCTTATGAGGACTTGGGCGAGATCCTCGTCCAGCAGTTGTCTTTTTCTTCAGCGGCGAGGGACCAACTGAGGAACTTGGTATCACTGAGGAACTCGGAGCAGCTGAGGAGCTTGCAGAGGCTCCTGAGGCAATGGATATGCCTGTAGTCCTCTGACACGTGGCAAGATGCACTGGAGCAGAAGATTTTGTGGTAGCATCTGAAGAGTTTTGCGGAGGAGCTGAGGAGTTTGGAGGAGCAGGCGCAGTCTGAGGAATTTGCCGTGAGGGCTTTGAAGAAACTGGCTGTGAGGGCATTGCTGAGGAAGAAGCACTTGACTTGTGAGCAGGCTTCTTAGCCATGGCCTTCTTAGGCTTGGAAGCAGAGGCCTCAGCAGAGGCAGCAGCACCATCATAGTCTTCATTGAATTTCCTCACTGCATCTTTCGCTTGTCTGGCCAACTTGGTCTGGCGCTTGGCCCACTCTTCAGGAAAGTCCTCACCACGCTTGATGCCTGTGGGATCAGCAACTTGGCCATGTGCTAGTGGAGGTCTTGGGCAGGGAGGATTGAGTGCGAATATCTTCTTGTATTTGGGAGTGACATATATGTATTCCCTCCACTCACGTGCCCATCTCCTCTCTATAGGTTGTATGCGCACTTTGCGCTGATTCTTGTCCTCTTTTCTGAATTTTGCCTCATCAGGAGTGCAATAATCAGCATAAATGTCTTCAGGTAGTTCAAAAGCAGTGTTGACCTCTAGCTTCTTTCCTCCTTTGTGCGGCTTCTTCCCATCAGCCATTTTCTTCACTTGAGGAATTTGAACAATTGAATTCTCTGAAGAAGTATGCAACTTTTCTTCAAGGAACACTGCAAATGAGTTAAGTGGATGAGAACCTAGTGATTCAGCAACATACATGAGTGCCTGTGAACAGATTATAGTTGCGAGGAATTTGGAGAGGTCATATGCATTCTCAGAAGTTTTTGTAAAAAGAACAAGTTTGAGGAATTTGACCAGATGAGTCTTGAAGAATTTCACAAAGCGTTCTTTGTCTTAGGTTCCAGAGTTGTATAGATTGAAAAATCCACACAATTGAGGAATCTTGAAGAAAATCATAGCTTAGAGAAATCAAATCAAGAACAGAGGATATGTGAGGTGTTTAGTGTGTGAAGATTTGATGAAGAAAACACCTTTTGAGAATTTTGAAGAACACGTCTGAATCAAAGAGGGCAGTAAAAATAACTTTTAATTACCCTGAATGAAGAACACGACAAACTGTGGGATGGAGAAGTGAAGTTCATCTGTGCAGATCTTCCACGCCCTAACTTGGCGGAGGAAGACAGCTACGGCGGCGGCGGAGTGAAGAAATCCGCGGCCGGCGCGAGTACAATGGCGATGAGGTCGAGGCAGTGAAGCTCTTCCTCACCGGTGACGATGGAGTAGCGGCGGCGCTAGGGTTGGAGAAGCTCGAGCGGGAGAGTGAGAACGAGCGGGGTAAAAAGTGAAGTGAGGTAAGGGGCGGGGTATTTATAGCTGAGGTGAAAAACCGTTCGCTCGAAGAAATAGGACGAACGTGCCCCTGACCCTTCTCATTCGCACGACATGTGTCACCCACGTACTGTGTAGTGGATATCGTGTGAGATCGTGGGTGAATAGATAAGTATTGTCGTGGGATGCGGAACGATTTGAGCGGCAAAGCCGAAATTTTTGGAAAGGATAAGTTTTAACGTTGCGTTCGCAATTTCTTCAGCTGACAAGGACACAATGAAGATTTTGAACAATTTTCAAATAGAACGCATATGAAGAATTTGTGAATGGAATGGGTTGAGTTTAGCATAGAGGGGGTCCGATCACATTCACTTAGCAGAAAAAGCAACATGAAGAAATAGCAATAAGTGAATGTTGTAGAGGACATAAACTCATATATATATATAGCCAATGAAGAAAAGAAACAGAAACAGTGAAGATTTTGCAAAGTTGAAGAATATGAACAACTGAGGAATTTCAAAAACTCAAATTGAGGATTTTCAACTTTTGTGGTGGCGTGACCCACCGTATAAGAATGATGATTTCAGACACCGCGTACAATTGTCGTAGGGTTCTGACAATCAATTTCTTCATTAATTTCTTCACACTTAGAGCATTATTCTTCATTGATTGAAGAAAAACAAATTCTTCATGTGTTGCACATCTAAGTCATCAATTTTGCATAAGTGTTAGGATGAATGTCCAATTCAAAGAACATTCGAAGATTCTAAGATATTTAGCTCACACCGCAACTTTCTAAATATCTTCTCATCCAAGGGCTTTGTGAAGATATCGGCTAGCTGTTCTTCAGTCTTCACATGTTCAATAGAGATGTCGCCCTTCAGCACATGATCACGAAGAAAATGATGACGAATCTGAATGTGCTTTGTCTTCGAGTGCTGAACTGGGTTGTGAGCAATCTTGATGGCACTCTCATTGTTACAGAGTAGAGGCACATTCTTCACGTTGACACCATAGTCCTTGAGAGTTTGCTTCATCCATAACAATTGAGCACAACAAGAGCCAGCAGCAATATACTCAGCTTCAGCGGTAGATAGTGATACACAGCTCTATTTCTTCGAGGACCAACAGACCAAAGATCTTCCGAGGAAATGACATGTACCAGATGTTGATTTGTGGTCCACACGATCAACAACATAGTCAGAGTCTGAATATCCAATGAGATCAAAAGCCGAGCCCTTGGGGTACCATAATCCAAGTGTTGGTGTGTGAGCTAGATATCGAAGAATATGTTTCACAGCCTTATGGTGTGATTCCTTCGGTGCAGCTTGAAATCGGGCACACATGCAAACACTAAGCATTATATCTGGCCTAGATGCACATAAGTACAATAAAGAACCAATCATGGAGCGGTATACCTTATGATCGAAGTCAATACCAGTTTCATCAGTGCACACATGGCCATTTGTGGGCATAGGAATTTTGACGCCTTTGCAATCGTGCATGCCGAATTTCCTCAGTACATCTTTGAGGTATTTCTCCTGAGATATTAATATACCATTGCGTTGTTGACGAATTTGGAGACCTAAGAAGAATTTCAACTCTCCCATCATAGACATTTGATATTCTTCACTCATCATATAGGCAAATTCATCACTATAGCGTTGGTCAGTACAGCCAAAGATAATATCATCAACATATATTTGGCACACAAATAATTCACCATCATAAGATTTAGTGAAAAGAGTTGGATCGAGTGAACCGGGTTTGAAGACTTTCTTCATGAGGAATTCCTTCAAAGTGGCATACCAAGCCCGAGGGGCCTGCTTGAGGCCATAGAGAGCCTTATTGAGTTTGAAGACTTTGTCAGGATTCTTTGGATCTTCAAAACCTGGGGGTTGAGCAACATATACTTCTTCCTCAAGCTTACCATTGAGGAATGCACTTTTCACATCCATTTGATAGAGAATGATATCATGATGGTTAGCATAAGCAAGTAATATGCGAATAGCCTCAAGTCTAGCAACAGGTGCAAAAGTTTCATTGAAGTCAATTCCCTCAACCTGTGTGTAGCCTTGAGCTACAAGCCGTTCCTTATTCCTTACCACAAGGCCATTTTCATCTTGCTTGTTGCGGTAGATCCACTTTGTGCCGATGATATTATGCTTGCGAGGATCTGGACGTTTGACCAGTTCCCAGATGTTGTTGAGATCGAACTGATGTAATTCTTCTTGCATAGCTTGAATCCATTCACGCTCCAGAAATGCTTCATCTACCTTAGTGGGCTCTGTGATAGAGACAAAAGCAAAGTGCCCACAAAAGTTAGATAAGTGTGAAGCATTTGAGCGTGTGAGAGGACCTGGTATATTGATGTCGCTGATAATTTTCTCAATCTGCACTTCTTTAGCAACGCGAGGATGAGCTGGTTGTCGTCGAGGAATTTGATCAGCATTTTCTTCAGCACCATTTTCTACAGCATTTTCCTCAGGTGCATCAGCTCGACGTTCTTCAGGTTCTGAAATGAATTCTTCTGCACATTCTTCGGTAGGAATGACATCCTCAGTAGCCTTGAATTTGATAGTTTCCTCAGGAGCTGGTTCATCTATCACAGTAGGCAGGTGCTCTCTTTGCGAGCCATTAGTTTCATCGAACCGCACATCTACAGTTTCAACAACGTTGTGAAGAACGTTGTTGAAGACCCTGTAGGTGTGCGAGTCCTTTCCGTAACCAAGCATAAACCCTTCATGTGCTTTCGGTGCAAATTTTGAGTTGTGATGAGGATCTCTAATCCAACATTTAGCACCGAAGACTTTGAAATAACTCACATTGAGTTTCTTGTCAGTGAGGAGTTCATAGGCAGTCTTCTTGAAGAATTTGTGAAGATATACTCTGTTGATGATGTGGCACGCAGTATCAATAGCATCAATCCAGAAACGACGAGGCGTTTTGTATTCATCAAGCATAGTGCGAGCCATCTCAGCAAGAGTCCTGTTCTTGCGCTCCACGGCGCCATTCTGCTGAGGAGTATAAGAAGCAGATAGCTCATGAGTAATACCAAGTTCATCAAGATAGTCATCGAGACCATAGTTCTTGAACCCAGTTCCATTGTCACTTCTGATGTGCTTGATCTTCACACCGAAGTTGGTTGAAGCCCTCGAGGAAAATTGTTTGAAGACTTCCTGCACTTCATGTTTGTAAGTAACAATGTGTACCCATGTATATCGAGAGTAATCATCAACAATAACAAAGCCACATTGAGAAGCATCATTTGAAACTGCAGAATAATGATTAGGGCCGAAGAGATCCATGTGAAACAATTCAAATGGCCGAGTAGTAGTCATGATAGTCTTCGCTGGATGCTTGGCCTTGGTCATCTTTCCAGCTTCACAAGCACCGCATAAGTGATCCTTGAGGAATTTGACATTTTCTATGCCAATGACATGCTTCTTCTTTGCAAGCATGTGCAAATTCCTCATGCCTGCATGACCAAGTCTTCGATGCCATAGCCAGCCTTCTGAACCTTTTGCAAGTAGACACACAGCTGGTTGAGGTCCTGTAGAGAAACCAACAATATACATGTCTCATCTCCTAAAGCCTTCGAAGACTATGGAGTTGTCAGATTCCATGATCACAGCACAACGATATTTGCCAAAAGCAACAACCATATCCAGATCACAGAGCATTGAGACAGACATGAGGTTGTATCCTAAGGACTCGACAAGCATGACTTTGTCCATGTGTCAATCCCTAGTGATCGCAACCTTACCTAGACCCAATACCTGACTTTTGCCTTTGTCAGCGAAGATGATGTGCTTCAGATGAGATGGTGATAAGGGGGCATCCATCAAGAGATTCTTGTCACCAGTCATGTGATTTGTACATCCACTATCGAGGACCCACTCAGTGGATTTGGGTTGATCATCCTGCAGATGAATTAGTGCAGCTTACAAACTCATATACTTCATTAGTGAAGAATATGACATCAAATCATCAGATCAATTTCATCAAGCAATTTAACAGATAAAGCAGTAGGAGGACGTGAGAAAAGAGAGTTCATTTCTTCGTGATTAGCCTGCGTCCTTTCAGGCAAATTTCAGGTCTCCAGCAAATTCTTCAGACGTTTGAGCATGTTTGCAGACCTGACCCTGCAGAAGAGATTAGTTATTTTTCTTCACCACCCACATCTGAAGGGGTGGCAAAGAGTTCATCACTCTGCGAGCTCCATACGAGAAAGGTGGCATAGATGCCAGCCCGTTCCGTTTCACATAAGATGAGTTAGGATAAGCATATGAATAAGCACAGTAATTGTTGGAAATATGCCCTAGAGGCAATAATAAAAGAGTTATTATTATATTTCCTTGTTCATGATAATCGTTTATTATCCATGCTATAATTGTATTGATTGGAAACTTAAATACATGTGTGGATGAATAGACAAACTTTGTGTCCCTAGTAAGCCTCTTCAGGACTAGCTCGTTGATCAAACATGACCGCGGTTTCCAGGTCATAGACATGAGTTGTCATTTGATAACGGGATCACATCATTAGGAGAATGATGTGATGGACGAGACCCAAACGTTAAACATAGCTTTTGATCGTACCAGTTATCGCTATAGTTTTCTGCATGTCAAGTATAAGTTCCTATGACCATGAGATCATGTAACTCACTGACACCGTAGGAGTGCCTTGTGTGTGCCAAACGTCGCAACGTAACTGGGTGACTATAAAGGTACTCTACAGGTATCTCCGAAGGTGTCTGTTGAGTTGACATGGATCGAGACTGGGATTTGTCACTCCGTGTGACGGAGAGGTATCTCCGGGCCCACTCGGTAATACGTCATCTCAATGAGCTCAAAGTGACTAAGTAGTTAGTCACGGGATTATGTATTACGGAACGAGTAAAGAGACTTGCCGGTAACGAGATTGAACTAGGTATAGAGATACCGACGATCGAATCTCGGGCAAGTAACATACCGACGAGACAAAGGGAACTGTATACGAGATTGCCTGAATCCTTGACATCGTGGTTCATCCGATGAGATCATCGAGGAACGTGTGGGAACCAATATGGGTATCCAGATCCCGCTATTGGTTATTGACCTGGGAGTGTCTCGGTCATGTCTGCATAGTTTCCGAACCTGCAGGGTCTACACACTTAAGGTTCGGTGACGCTAGGGTTGTTAGTGAGAACAGTGCATGGTTACCGAAGGTTGTTCGGAGTCCCGGATGAGATCCCGGACGTGACGAGGGTCTCCGGAATGGTCCGGGGACGAAGATTGATATATAGGATGAGAGTGATCGGAGTCCGAAAGTGTTCCGGGAAGCACCGGGGAGTCGTCGGATGACCGAAAGGGGTTTCGGGGGGTCCCGGTAATTGTTATGGGCCCTATGGGCCACAAGTGGGAGACGCAACAGCCCTCATGGGGATGTGCGCCCCCCCTTGGGCCCTCTCCACCTGCGCATGGGGGGTGCCCCCCCCTAGGGCAGCCGCACCCTTTGGAGTGGGGGGCAAGGCACTTGGGGGGGGAAACCCTAGCCCCTGGGCCGCCGCCCCCTCCCATCTCCCCTTGGCCGCCGCCCCTAGGGGGAAACCCTAGGGCGCCCCCTCCCCTCTCTCCCCCCTATATAAAGAGAGGCAGAGGGAGGGCAGTCACACACGTTCGTGCCTCGGCGCTGCCCTCCCTCTCCCACAAACATCTTCGTCTATTCCGCAGTGCTTGGCGAAGCCCTGCTGGAATTCCTCCAACACCATCTTCAACACGCCGTCGTGCTGCTGGTTTCTCCATCAACCTCTCCTTCCCCCCTTGCTGGATCAAGAAGGAGGAGACGTCCCCGAGCTGCACGTGTGAAGAACGCGGAGGCACCGTCCTTTCGGTGCTAGGATCTTCGGCGATCTGAATCGCGGCGAGTACGACTCCATCAACCGCGTTCTTGAACGCTTCCGCTTAGCGATCTACAAGGGTATGTGGATCCAACTCTCCCCTCGTAGATGCATCTCCTAGATTGATCTTGGTGAGCGTAGGAAAAATTTTTGTTTCCCATGCAACGTTCCCCAACAGTGGCATCATGAGCTAGGTTCTTGCGTAGATGCTTTCACGAGTAGAACACAAAGGAGTTTGTGGGCGTTGATGTTTAGATTGCTTCCCTCCTTGGTCTTTCTTGATTCATCGGTATTATGAGATGAAGCGGCCCGGACCAACTTTACATGTCCACGTACATGAGACCGGTTCCATCGACAGACATGCGACTTTTGTTGCATAAGATGGCTGGCGGGTGTCTGTCTCTCCTATCTTAGTTGAATCGGAATAGACAAAGGCGGTCCTTGTAGAAGGTTAAATAGCAACTTAAATATCACCGTTGTGGCTTTGCGTAGGTAAGAAGCGTTCTTGCTAGATACCCATAGCAGCCACGTAAAACATGCAACAACAAATTAGAGGACGTCTAACTTGTTTTTGCAGGGTATGTATGTGATATGATATGGCCAATGACATGATGAGATATATTTGATGTATGAGATGATCATGTTGTAATAGTTAATATCGACTTGCATGTCGATGTATACGGCAACCGGCAGGAGCCATAGGGTTGTCTTTAATTTTTGTATGACCTGCGTGTCAATCATTAAGCGCTATGTAATGCTTTACTTTATCGCTAAACGGTAGCAATAGTAGTAAGAGCATGGTGGGCGCGCGACAACCCCGATGGCGACACGATGATGGAGATCATGATGATGGGGATCATGGTGTTGCGCCGGTGACGATGGAGATCAAGCCGGTGCTTTGGAGATGGAGATCAAAAGCACGAGTTGATGGCCATATCATGTCACTTATGATTTGCATGTGATGTTAATCCTTTTATGCATCTTATTTTGCTTAGGACGACGGTAGCATTATAAGATGATCCCTCACTAAAATTTCAAGATAAAATTGTGTTCCCCCCGAGTGTGCGTCATTGCGAAGGTTCGTCGTTTCGAAGCACCACGTGATGATCGGGTGTGATAGACTCTACGTTCGCATACAACGGGTGCAAGCCAGTTTTGCACATGCAGAACACTCGGGTTAGACTTGACGAGCCTAGCATGTACAGACATGGCCTCGGAACACGGAAGACCGAAAGGTCGAGCATGAATCATATAGTAGATATGATCAACATGAAGATGTTCACCATTGACTTGGGTTGGTGGATTTGGATCATGTCACGCTCAGATGACCAGAGGGATGTCAATTTGAGTGGGAGTTATAAGTAATTTGATTAGTTAAAAACTCACTTATCATGAACAATAGTCTAAGATGTCTTTGCAAATCTTTTGTTGTAGATGGCTCGCGCAGTAGCTCCCCTGAATTTTAATGCGTTCCTAGAGAAAACTAAGCTGAAAGATGATGGGAGCAACTTTGTGGACTGGCTCCGCAATCTGAGGATCATCCTCACAGCTGCCCAAAAGGTTTATGTCCTAAGTGCACCGCTAGGTGAACCCCCAGCTCCGGCCTCTGTGGACGTTATGAACGCCTGGCAGACGCGTTCGGATGACTACTCAGTAGTGCAGTGTGCCATGTTGTATAGCTTGGAAGGAGGACTTCAAAGGCGTTTTGAACGTCATGGAGCATATGAGATGTTCCAGGAGTTGAAGTTCATCTTTGAAAAGAATGCCAAGATCGAGAGGTATGAGACCACCGATAAATTCTTTGCTTGCAAGATGGAGGAGAATTCGTCTGTCAGTGAGCACTTACTGAAGATGTCTGGGTACTATACCCGCATAGCTGATTTGGGACTTGTGTTCCCGGAGGAGGCTATCATTGACAGAATTCTCCAGTCACTCCCACCTAGCTACAAGAGCTTCGTGCAGCAGTATAACATGCAAGGGATGAACAAATCCATCGCCGAGCTGTTTTCAATGCTGAAAGTCGCTGAGGCAGACATCCAGAAGGAGTATCAAGTGTTGATGGTCAATAAAACTACCAGTTTCAAGAAAAATGGCAAGGGCAAGAAGGGTAACTCTAAGAAGGGTGGCAAGGCAGTTGCTCATCCAGTGAAGAAACCCAAGGCTGGGCCCAAGCCAGAGACTGAGTGTTTCTATTGCAAGGAGAACGGCCACTGGAAGCGGAACTGCCCCAAGTATCTGGCAGACAAGAAGGGGGCCAACAACAACAACAAGCAAGGTATATGTGATATACATGTTATTGATGTGTACCTTACCAACTCTCGTTGTAGTGCCTGGGTATTTGATACCGGTTCGGTTGCTCACATTTGCAACTCTAAACAGGAACTACGGAATAAACGGAGGCTGGTGAAGGACGAAGTGACGATGCGCGTGGGGAATGGTTCCAAGGTTGATGTGATCGCCGTCGGCACGCTCGCTCTTCGATTACCATCGGGATTAGTTATGAACCTGAATAATTGTTATTTAGTGCCTGCGTTGAGCATGAACATTATATCTGGATCTTGTTTATTGCGAGACGGTTACTCATTTAAATCATAGAATAAAGGTTGTTCTATTTATATGGGTAATATCTTTTATGGTCATGCACCCGAAGTAGGGGGTTTATTCTTATTGAATCTCGATAGTGATGATACACATGTTCATAACATTGATGCCAAAAGATGTAGAGTTGATAACAATAGTACCACTTTCTTGTGGCACTGCCGGCTGGGTCATATCGGCGTGAAACGCATGAGGAAGCTCCATGCTGATGGACTTTTGGAGTCTCTTGATTTTGAATCACTTGACACATGCGAGCCGTGCCTCATGGGCAAGATGACTAAGACCCCGTTTTCAGGAACAATGGAACGGGCAAGTGACTTATTGGAAATCATACATACTGATGTGTGTGGCCCGATGAGTGTCACGGCACGCGGTGGATATCGTTATTTTCTCACCTTCACAGACGACTTAAGTAGATATGGGTATATTTACTTGATGAAGCATAAGTCTGAAACGTTTGAAAAGTTCAAGCAATTTCAGAGTGAAGTTGAGAATCATCGTAACAAGAAGATCAAGTTCCTACGATCTGATCGAGGGGGAGAGTATCTGAGTTATGAGTTTGGCAATCACTTAAGAAAATGTGGAATTGTTTCACAGTTGACGCCACCTGGAACACCACAGCGTAATGGTGTGTCCGAACGTTGTAATCGAACCCTATTAGATATGGTGCGTTCTATGATGTCTCTTGCCGATTTGCCACTATCGTTTTGGGGATATGCGTTAGAGACAGCTGCATTCACTTTAAATAGGGCTCCATCTAAGTCCGTTGAGCCGACACCGTATGAACTATGGTTTGGTAAGAAACCTAAGTTGTCTTTTCTCAAAGTTTGGGGTTGCGATGCTTATGTCAAAAGGCTTCAGCCAGAAAAGCTCGAACCCAAAGCGGACAAATGTGTCTTCATAGGATACCCAAAAGAGACGGTTGGGTACACCTTCTATCTCAGATCCGAGGGCAAAGTGTTTGTCGCTAAGAACGGGTCCTTTCTCGAGAAAGAGTTTCTCTCGAAAGAATTGAGTGGGAGGAAGGTAGAACTTGATGAGGTTATTGAACCTCTACTTCAACCAGAAAGTAGTGCAGCACAGAAAGATGTTTTTGTGGAGCCTGCAACGGTTGAAGAGGAAGCCAATGATGATGATCAAGAAGCTTCTGATCAAGTTACTACCGAACCTCGTAGGTCGACAAGGGTACGCACTGCACCTGAGTGGTATGGTAACCCTGTCTTGGAGGTCATGTTGTTGGACAACAGTGAACCTACGAGCTATGGAGAAGCGATGGTGGGCCCGGATTCCGACAAATGGTTAGAGGCCATGAAATCCGAGATGGGATCCATGTATGAAAACAAAGTATGGACTTTGGAAGTATTACCTGAAGGGCGGAAGGCCATTCAGAATAAATGGATTTTTAAGAGGAAGACGGACGCTGACGGTAATGTCACCGTGTATAAAGCTCGACTTGTGGCAAAGGGTTTTTCACAAGTTCAAGGAGTTGACTACGATGAGACTTTCTCACCCGTAGCGATGCTTAAATCCGTCCGAATCATGTTAGCAATAGCTGCGTATTTCGATTATGAAATTTGGCAGATGGATGTCAAAACAGCGTTCCTTAACGGTTTTCTTAAGGAAGAGTTGTACATGATACAACCGGAAGGTTTTGTTGATCCAGAGAATGCTGACAAAGTTTGCAGACTCCAGCATTCCATTTATGGGCTGGTGCAAGCATCTCGGAGTTGGAATCTTCGCTTTGATGAGGTGATCAAAGCGTTTGGGTTTGTACAAGTTTACGGAGAAGCTTGTATTTACAAGAAAGTGAGTGGGAGCTCTATAGCGTTTCTGATATTATATGTGGATGACATATTGCTAATTGGAAACAATATAGAATTTTTGGATAGCGTGAAGGGGTATTTGAACAAGAGTTTTTCGATGAAGGACCTCGGTGAAGCTGCTTTCATATTGGGCATCAAGATCTATAGAGATAGATCGAGACGCTTGATAGGACTTTCACAAAGTACATACCATGATAAAGTTTTGAAGAAGTTCAAAATGGATCAATCCAAGAAGGGGTTCTTGCCGGTATTGCAAGGTACAAAGTTGAGTAAGACTCAATGCCCAGTGACTGCGGAAGATAGAGAAAAGATGAGTGTCGTCCCCTATGCTTCAGCCATAGGCTCTATCATGTATGCAATGCTGTGCACAAGACCAGATGTCAGCCTTGCCATAAGTATGGCCGGAAGGTTTCAAAGTAATCCTGGTATGGATCACTGGACAGCGGTCAAGAATATCCTAAAGTACCCGAAAAGGACTAAGGAGATGTTTCTCGTTTATGGAGGTGATCAAGAGCTCGTCGTAAAGGGTTACGTCGATGCAAGCTTTGACACTGATCCGGATGACTCTAAGTCTCAAACCGGATACGTATATATTCTCAACGGGGGAGCGGTAAGCTGGTGCAGTTCCAAGCAAAGCGTGGTAGCCGATTCTACATGCGAAGCGGAGTACATAGCTGCCTCGGAGGCGGCAAAGGAAGGTGTCTGGATGAAGGAGTTCATGACAGATCTTGGAGTTGTGCCTAGTGCATTGAACCCAATGACTCTGTTTTGTGACAACACTGGTGCCATTGCTCTAGCCAAGGAACCAAGGTTTCACAAGAGGACCAGACACATAAAGCGACGCTTCAATTCCATCCGCGATTCAGTCAAGGAGGAGGACATAAGCATTTGCAAAGTACACACGGATTTGAATGTTGCTGATCCGTTGACTAAGCCTCTTCCACGGGCTAAGCATGATCAACACCAAGACTCTATGGGTGTTAGATTCATTACCTTGTAATGCTAGATTATTGACTCTAGTGCAAGTGGGAGACTGTTGGAAATATGCCCTAGAGGCAATAATAAAAGAGTTATTATTATATTTCCTTGTTCATGATAATCGTTTATTATCCATGCTATAATTGTATTGATTGGAAACTTAAATACATGTGTGGATGAATAGACAAACTTTGTGTCCCTAGTAAGCCTCTTCAGGACTAGCTCGTTGATCAAAGATGACCGCGGTTTCCAGGTCATAGACATGAGTTGTCATTTGATAACGGGATCACATCATTAGGAGAATGATGTGATGGACGAGACCCAAACGTTAAACATAGCTTTTGATCGTACCAGTTATCGCTATAGTTTTCTGCATGTCAAGTATAAGTTCCTATGACCATGAGATCATGTAACTCACTGACACCGTAGGAGTGCCTTGTGTGTGCCAAACGTCGCAACGTAACTGGGTGACTATAAAGGTACTCTACAGGTATCTCCGAAGGTGTCTGTTGAGTTGACATGGATCGAGACTGGGATTTGTCACTCCGTGTGACAGAGAGGTATCTCCGGGCCCACTCGGTAATACGTCATCTCAATGAGCTCAAAGTGACTAAGTAGTTAGTCACGGGATTATGTATTACGGAACGAGTAAAGAGACTAGCCGGTAACGAGATTGAACTAGGTATAGAGATACCGACGATCGAATCTCGGGCAAGTAACATACCGACGAGACAAAGGGAACTGTATACGGGATTGCCTGAATCCTTGACATCGTGGTTCATCCGATGAGATCATCGAGGAACGTGTGGGAACCAATATGGGTATCCAGATCCCGCTACTGGTTATTGACCTGGGAGTGTCTCGGTCATGTCTGCATAGTTTCCGAACCCGCAGGGTCTACACACTTAAGGTTCGGTGACGCTAGGGTTGTTAGTGAGAACAGTGCATGGTTACCGAAGGTTGTTCGGAGTCCCGGATTAGATCCCGGACGTGACGAGGGTCTCCGGAATGGTCCGGGGACGAAGATTGATATATAGGATGAGAGTGATCGGAGTCCGGAAGTGTTCCGGGAAGCACCGGGGAGTCGTCGGATGACCGAAAGGGGTTTCGGGGGGTCCCGGTAATTGTTATGGGCCCTATGGGCCACAAGTGGGAGACGCAACAGCCCTCATGGGGCTGTGCGCCCCCCCTTGGGCCCTCTCCACCTGCGCATGGGGGGTGGCCCCCCCCTAGGGCAGCCGCACCCTTTGGAGTGGGGGGCAAGGCACTTGGGGGGGGAAACCCTAGCCCCTGGGCCGCCGCCCCCTCCCATCTCCCCTTGGCCGCCGCCCCTAGGGGGAAACCCTAGGGCGCCCCCTCCCCTCTCTCCCCCCTATATAAAGAGAGGCAGAGGGAGGGAAGTCACACACGTTCGTGCCTCGGCGCTGCCCTCCCTCTCCCACAAACATCTTCGTCTATTCTGCGGTGCTTGGCGAAGCCCTGCTGGAATTCCTCCAACACCATCTTCAACACGCCGTCGTGCTGCTGGTTTCTCCATCAACCTCTCCTTCCCCCTTGCTGGATCAAGAAGGAGGAGACGTCCCCGAGCTGCACGTGTGAAGAACGCGGAGGCACCGTCCTTTTGGTGCTAGGATCTTCGGCGATCTGAATCGCGGCGAGTACGACTCCATCAACCGCGTTCTTGAACGCTTCCGCTTAGCGATCTACAAGGGTATGTGGATCCAACTCTCCCCTCGTAGATGCATCTCCTAGATTGATCTTGGTGAGCGTAGGAAAAATTTTTGTTTCCCATGCAACGTTCCCCAACAGTAATTCTTCGAGGACTTATGAACATAATGGTTAGAAGAATAATGCTCATATTCATAGCCCTTAGCTCTTCCCTGCGAAACAGAGTTGTTAGCATGATGATATTCATATGAGGACTTTGCTCCTTTTGAGGAATTTGATCCATATGAGGAATTTGGTCCGTATGAGGATTTTACTCCATCTGAATATTTTGATCCATATGAAGAATTGGATCTGGGGTTCCTATTCCTCACACGAGGTGTCATGAGGACATTCACTTGAAGATTTTCAAGGTGCCTCTTAGAGACCCAGATTTTCTTCATAGGGGGACCATTCCTGCAGTTAGTTCCAACATATCTAGCAAATACTTCACCATTCTGATTTTTGAACAGTTTATAGTTGGAGTCAAATGACTCATCAGAAGAATGAGGAGATTCACATGTAAAGCCAGATAAATTGGATGGATCAACTGGAGGTCCCTTTGCAGCAACCCATGAGGTTTTGGGATACTGCTCAGGCTTCCAATATGAACCATCAGCATTAAGTTTCCTCTCAAAGGCAATTCCCTCTTTCCTAGGGTTCCTGTTTAGGATCTGCTTTTTAAGCACATCACAAAGAGTCTGATGCCCTTTGAGGCTTTCGTACATGCCTGTCATGTACAATTCCTTCAGCCCTGCATTGTCAGTGATACTAGCAATGTCCTCAGATGAGGAATTAGTGATAGCAGAGACAATTGAAGAATTGGTAGCATTTGAAGCATTTGAACATTCAGGTGAAGAATTTGCAGTTTCTCGTTCAATGCATTTCAAGCATGGAGGAATGAATTCTTCCTGAGAAGCGCTGATTTGTTGAGCAAGTAATGAATCACGCTCCTTCTGAATATCTTCATAACTCACTCTTAGCTTTTCAAGATCTTGCTTTCTTTGAAGAAATTCATAAGAAAGCTTCTCATGATTAGACAAGAGAGTGTTATGATGACTTTGAAGGTTATCACACTTGGACTGAAGTCTCTGAAGATTTTCAGTCAAGATTTTAGTTCGATCCATTTCTTCACCCAACATATCATCACTTTTATCTAGCATGTTTTGAACCTTATCAAGAGCCTTTTGTTGTTGCACAGCTATTTTAGCAAGTTGATAATAGCTGGGCTTAAGGTTTTCATCAGATTCATCCTCACTAGATTCAGAGGAGGGATAATTGAGTACCTTGGCACCCTTTGCCATGAAGCAATAGGTAGGAGCATAGTCATCATTGCCTTCATCAGCCTTGTTGGTGAGATCATTTTCTTCAGTGTTGAAGATAGACTTGCTGACGAATGCAGTAGCGAGAGCTAGACTTGCCACACCAGATTTGGATTCCTCAGATTCCTCCTCTTCCTCATGATCCTCAGATTCAGCTTCAGAGTCCATTTCCTTGCCAATGAATGCCCGAGCCTTTTTGGAGTTGTTTTTCTTGTGAAATGAAGACTTTGAGGATTTTGATGATGAAGATTTTGACGATTTCTTCTTCTTCTTTGCATCATCAGAACTGTAATCCTTGTATTTCTTATTTTTGGATTCCTTTTCCCACTGAGGACAATCTTGAATGTAGTGACTAGGCTTCTTGCATTTGTGACATAGTCATTCGTTGTAGTCACTGGATGAGGAATCATTTCTCTTAGTGAACTTTCCAAAGCGACCACGTCTTGAGAACCTTTGGAATTTTTTCACAAGCAAAGCTAGCTCCTGGCTCAATTCTTCAGGATCACCAAGGCTACTACCAGAATCTTCACCTTCAGATTCAGAGATGGCCTTGGCCTTCAGGGCATGTGATCTGCCATAGCTTGGACCATAGAGATCTCTCTTTTCTACAAGCTGGAACTCATGAGTGTTTAGCCTTTCGAGGATATCAGCGGGATCAAGTGCCTTGTAATCACCACGCTCTTGAATCATCAAAGCCAAATTATCAAATGAGGAATCAAGCGATCTCAGCAATTTCTTCACCACTTCATGGTCGGTGATGTCAGTGGCACCAAGTGCTTGAAGTTCATTTGAGATGTCAGTGAGACGATCGAAGGTTTGCTGAACGTTTTCATTGACAAGCCTTTTGAAACGGTTGAAGAGATTGCAAAGAACATCAACTCGAGAGTCACGCTGTGTTGAGACTCCTTCGTTGACTTTGGACAGCCTATCCCAGATGAGCTTCGTAGTTTCCAAAGCACTCACTCTTCCATACTGTCCTTTGCTCAGATGGCCACAAATGATATTCTTCGCTTGAGAATCGAGTTGCTTGAATCTCTTCACATCAGCAGCATTCAGAGAAGGTGATACCGAGGGAACACCATTTTCCACAACATACCAGAGATCGTTATCAATTGCCTCAAGATGCATTCGCATCTTGTTCTTCCAGTAGGGGTAGTCTGTCCCATCGAAGGTAGGACACCCAGCTGAGACCTTGACCATACATGCCGTCAACATAACTAAAACCCCAGGTGGTTAAACCAAAATCACATAGAACAAGGGAGTACATTACTCTGATACCAATTGAAAGTGCGTTATATCGACTAGAGGGGGGGTGAATAGGTGATTTTTATGAATTCTTAGCTGAGGAATTTGCTGTTGAGGAAATTCCTTAGCGAAGAACTACTTGCAGCGGAATAAGTACTCAGAAGTAAACATGATAGAATACAAGCATGGTCATCATGAAGAAATGAAGACAAACACAAAGAGTACAGAAAGCGTAATCACAGGATAACACAGGATGAAGACAAACAAACTGAAGAAATTGAACTGAGGAAATTGAGAAAGTCTTCAGTCAAAGTCTTCAAACAGATATGAACAGGCACACAACACAGATACGAGGAATTAAAAGAGTTGAGGAAATAGAACCAGTAAGCTTGGTGAAGACAATGATTTGGTAGACCAGTTCCAATTGTTGTCTCAGTTGTACATCTGGTTGGAGCGGCTAGGTATTTAAACCTGAGGACACACAGTCCCGGACACCCAGTCAAGGACACACAGTCCAAGACACCAAGTCCTCGCCGTATTCTCCTTGAGCTAAGGTCACACAGACCTCGCCCAATCACTCGTGGTAAGTCTTTAGGTGACTTCCGAACCTTCACAGACTTGGTCACTCGGCGATCCACAATTCCTCTTGGATGCTCTAGACCTTGACGCCTAACCGTCTGGGAGAAGCACAGCCTTCAAACATAACAAGCGTCGGATCCACGCAGGATCAATCTCTTCAGTGATGCTCAATCACTTTTGGGTTTGAAGGTTTTGGGTTTGGTTTCGGGTTTTTCCTCACTTGATGATTTTCGCTCAAAGTCCTCGGAGGATGGGTTGCTCTTATGACAAGTGTCAGTTTCTCGCGGAGCAGCTAACCAGCTAGTGGTCGTAGGGGGTGGCTATTTATAGCCTAGGGAGCAGCCCGACATGATAAGACATAAATGCCCTTTAATGGTATGACTGTTAGGTAGGTAGATATTTTGGGACAGCTGGCGCGTAGCACAGCAACGGTCGGAAATTTGAGTATCAAATTCCTCAGGGCTATCATGTTCCTCACTATGTAGGCAATCTGCACTGGCAAATTCCTAACTCTTCAGTCAAAACAAATTCCTCAGAGACCAGAAGAACTTCGTCTCTGTCACTGAAGAATATGACTGAACTGTATGAGATTTCCAATGGCTTCACTCGAAGGGATTGGTAGGTGTAGGATTTTGAGTTGAGCATCACATGGAAATTTTACCTTAGTATTTCCTTGACCCCCTTTAACAGTACGGTGTTTCCTATGACTCAAGAAAAAGAAAATGAAACTATAAAAACAAAAGTCTTCGTGCTTCATGATCCTCAAATGAATACCAAGTCTTCAGGGTCACACCGATTTCTTCACTTTCAAAGTCTTCACAAAGTCTTCAAAAATCCAAAGTCTTTAGTCGAAGAACTTCATTTTTAGGGGCCGACTTTCCCTGTAATAATCAAACTCCTCATAGACTTATAGACCTGTGCACTCATAAACACATTAATCCCTTAACCTATAAGTCTTCAATACACCAAAATCACTAAGGGGCACTAGATGCACTTACACCCGTGGAGTCCTGTTTTGCGGTACGCCACACCCCTCCCGATAAACAGGACCCCGTTTTGACTGTAGCGCTCCAACACAAGTCTTTTTCCTCCGTTTGCGGTACGCCACACCCCTCCCGATCAACAGGACCCCCGTTTCGACCGTAGGAGGTTCGTTACCTCCATTTTGCGGTACGCCAGACCCCTCCCGATGAACAGGATCCCATTTCGACCGTGGCCAGTCGAACACAAGGCCGTTTCCTCTATTCTGTGGTACGTCGGGCCTTGTTTCCATCGGTTGTTCTGTCCAAGCCCTCCCGATGAACACGATGACGCATTCTGTTCCGACCTAGCCGGTTGGCTCCCCATGAACACGACAACGACGCTGTTTCTCCGTTCCGACCCAGCCAGTTACACGAGCCATGGCCGTACGTATGCACGAGTAGGCGTTTGAGACCCTGCCCATATGTACGTATGTGGCCGTATTTTCTTTCTTGCACACTTGCCGTTGTATGTACGTGTACATGCTATGTGTGGGCCTCTACTACGACACGTGCGCGCCTCTACATTGACCAGTATGTACGTACACATTCACGACCAGAATGACAACGCTACGTACGCTTCGACCAGGTGGGTCCCGACTGTCAGGCACTTCCTTGCGTGTGAAGATGTAGCTGGTGGGTCCCAGCAGTCAGGGGGGCGAATCGTTTTTCTTTTGCCCGGACGCACTTCCTTGCGTGCGAAGATGTAGCTGGTGGGTCCCAGTAGTCAGGGGGAAACATTTTTTCGCGAAATACGGTGGCCCGTCCGGTGGGTCCTCACTGTCAGGTGGAGGAATAATTATTTTGCGCGTAATAAGGAGGCACTTTCTTGCTGTGGCCATGGACCCAGCTGCCAGCCTCTCCGTGTACAGTCCATGTCCGATGGAAGTCGTTCCTTGACCAAGTTAACCACGCCGCGCCGAGAGCACCAGGGCGGTGGACGACAGCGAGGCCTAGGAAGGGGACGACGCGGAGCCGGGGAAGACGCGATAGTGGATGCCCACGCGTAGAGGAGTACGAGGGTTCACTGGTTCGCTGCGGTGTGAGGATGTCGTTGCCGCAGAATAACAGGGGGTCTGGGTGAGTAGAGGGATGGCCTGGCCAGCAGTGGGAATAGTAGGGGGCGGTGAGGCCTCCACGGCAGCACAGCCGGCCATGGGAGGCAGGAGCATGCGGCACGACCGGCGCTGCTTTCGGCGGCTGGAGCAACAAGACCAGAGGTTGAAGAAGCACTACGACCGTTGGATGGACATCGTACGGTCACTAGAGCTAGAATCGTTCATATTGACTAGGTTGACAAAGCATTCCGTCCCTGCCAACTTAGTAGGCCCACAAGTCAGCCAGCCACTATACTGGGTCCCAGCTAGCAGGGGGGAGTATTCATTTTTGTGTGCGTAATAAGGACGCACTTCCTTGCGTGCGAAGATATAGCTGGTGGGTCCGAGCTGTCAGTGGCGGTAACGTTTTTTTCGCGAAATACAGAGGCCCTTTCGGTGGGTCCCAGATGTTAGGTGTAGGAATCATTATTTTGTGCGTCATAAGGAGGCATTTCCTTGCGTGCGGTCGTGCACCCAGCTGTTAACCTCCACGGGAGTATTCATTTTTTTATGCGTAATAAGGAGGCACCTCCGGTGGGTCTGAGCTGACAGCGGGGGGGAGTTTGTTTCGCGCAATACGGTGGCCTGTCCGGTGGGTCCCAGCAGTCAGGGGGGAACATTTTTTTAGCGAAATACGGTGGCCCATCCGGTGGGTCCCTGCTATCAGGTGGAGGAATCATTATTTTCCGCGTAATAAGGAGGCACTTCCTTGCTGCCGTCGTGAACCCAGCTGTCACCCTCTCCACATACAGTTCACGTCTGATGGAAGCCGTTCCTTGACCACGTTGACCACGCTGCGCTGAGAGCACCAGGGCGGTGGACGATGGCGAGGCGTAGAAAGGGGACGACGCGGAGCCGGGGAAGACGCGTTAGTGGAAGCCCGCGTGGAGAGGAGTACGAGGGTTCACTAGTTCGGCTGCAATGTGAGGCAGCCGTCGCCGCAGGGCCTGGCCAGCGGTGGGAATAGTAGGGGGCGGTGAGGCCTTCGCGGCAGCACAGCCGGCCACGGGAGGCGGGAGCATGCAGCACGACCGGCGCTGCTTTGGGCGGCTAGAGCAAGAAGACCAGAGGTTGAAGAAGCACTACGGCCGTTGGATGGACATCGTACGGTCACTGAACTAGAATCGTTCATATTGACTAAGTTGACAAAGCACTCCGTCCCCGTCAACTTAGTAGGCCCACAAGTCAGCCTCCCACCAAGGTGGGTCCCAACTAGCAGGGGGCGTATTCATTTTTTGTGTAATAAGGAGGCACTTCCTTGCGTGCAAAGATATAGCTGGTGGGTCCGACCTGCCAGCGATGGGAACATTTTTTCGCGTAATACAGAGGCCCTTCCAGTGGGTCCCAGCTGTCAGGTGGAGTAATCATTATTTTGCGCGTAATAAGGAGGCATTTCCTTCCGTGCGGCCATGGACCCAGTCGTCAGCCTCTCCACGCACAGTCTACTTCCGATGGTGTCGTTCGTTGACCACGTTGACCACTCCGCGCCGAGCGCATCCAAGGTGGTGGACGATGGCGAGGCCCCGGAAAGCAACGAGCCGGAGATGGGAAGACGCGGGAGTAGAGTCTCAGACGGAGAGGTGTACGAGGGTTAACTGGTTCTGGTGCGGTGTGGATCGGCAGTCGGTGGAGAAGAACAGGAGGTGTGGAGGGGTGGAGGGATGGCCTGGCCAACGGTGGAGTGGCGCTTCACAGCGAAGCATGCTAAGCAGAGCTGCTAGAAGCAGGAGGCGTGAGCAGGTGGTCCCGGCGGCGCTGGAGGAAGAAGACGAGAGATTGAAGATGGATGTCGGTCGTTGGATGTAAATCCAACGGCTAACGATGTCAGAATCATTTGTTGACTAAGTTGACACCGACTTGCATTGGCTTCAACCTATTGGCCCACATTTCAGCCTCAAAAATTGTGGCATGTATTCAACCCATTTTTTTCAGAATTTACAGTATTTTTTTTGCGGGGTAGAGTTTACAGTCCATTTGATCTCTTTTTTTTAATTACAATCCATTAGCTGGGCTGGGTGAACAAATAATGTAGCGTCCATGCGGCCCATTTATGTTTTTCCTAAAACATTACATGACATTTGCACTTTCTCGAAATACATGATTTTGCTGGGCTGATTCTAATTATAATGTTTGGGTGGGCGCAGCAATGTTATCAAAAAATAAATAGGGGCTGAGCATTTTGTTATATATATATATATAAAAGAAAAATAAGTGATTTTTTATTATATTGGTCCTTAAATCTTACCAAGCTTTTGTACACAATCACCGGGATTTTCGTTGCCAAAAAAAATCCAGGATTTTATTGTTAAGAAATTATTTTTATAAGTTAACAAGATGTGGGATATTGTTTTCTTACATATGTAAGTATCTGTTAAATATATGTTGACAATAACAATAATATATAATAACATACAAAATAATTTAAATATATATATAATATAGTTAGAAGGGAAACATAAGTTGGACCAGGCGTTCCTATTCTTATATAGGAAAACAAAACAAACCTCTGCGTCTTCTTAAAAAAATACATAAATTGGGTTGCCGATGTTTCAGGAAAAATAAAACCTCGGATGGGAGGTCCATAGGCCGGTCGATACATGACGGCCCTCAAGAAAATACAAACAGGCCTATGGACCTCCCATCCGAGGTCATGGGCTGCGCATGTTAAAAAAGAAAGCCTAGACGGGGCAGCCCAAAACCCAGCTGATACTTGTTGCCCCAGTGATAATAAATGATACCTGCCAGCTCCCCGGCTTCATTGTGAATTTATCTCCTATAGTAACTACGTTGAAGCACCTAAAAAATGTAACTATGTTGACAAACCCGTGGGCCTTAACGTCAGTATAGCATTAGGAGGAAGTATTTTTTCGATGAGGCATTTGCTTGCGTACGGCCATAGACCTGGTGGGTCCCGACTGTCTACCTCTCCACATACAATCCTCTCTAGATTCCTCTCGTTTTCTCAGCATGTTCACAACGGCACACAGAGGCGTCGCGGGGAGCGCACAAAGGCGCAGGAGGAGATCCGACCACCTGAGGAAGTGCCTTATTAGTAACGAAATAACTGAACTAGCCCAGTGACCGAGTGACACTACCCGACAGCTGTTCCGCCCGGGTTCGATTCCACCTGTGCAGAGAAAATATCTCTAAATTTTTTGCCTCTGCCTTTATTGACATGTGGATCCCAATTGTCATCTACACACACCACTTCCTACACTTGCCAAAACTTCGTCCCTCGTTTTCTCTGTTTTTCGCACACTCGACATTGTGTGGGCATTTTGAAAATAGCATATCTTTTTTACTGTGCGTCATATGAAGATGTGCTATGCATGAATGTTGATTATCATGATTTTAACTGGCTGGTAATTCCAGTTTCGACCATGAATAAAACTTCCAGCATGATGTTAACACTGTTTGAAAAGGCCGTGTTAATATAAATGCTCTGCCTCTGAAAGTTGCAGTTTCTTATCTGAAACTGAACTTGGAGTTTCTTATCTGAAACTGAAACTTGCAGTTTCTTCTCTGAGAATCACACTGTCTGCACTTTTATACTCCTATGAAACTACATTTTTTTAAGTGCTAAAAATATATCTCTAGAATTCATAAAATACTTCATATGCTCAATACTGCAAATCTGAAATTCCAAAGACATTCATATCTGAAAGTACTCTCAAAATACACAACACAAAACACAATTCACAACCTGCAAATACTAACAACCCTAAGCTCCTCCTGACAATTCACAACCTGCCCGACTATTGGTCTCGGGGGGATCCCTCCTATTCCTCGGCGGCAGACAGCCGCCCCGTGAGACGATGTGAACGGCGAGGGAGAGGATGGCGGGGAAGCGTCGTCGGGCCAACTATTTTTCTCCTCTTGCAGTTGGGTTCGGTCGACGAAGACTCCATCGGCTCGCTCTGGCACGACACCCTCACAAACGGCTCCTTGTAGATGCTCGATCCTTCAATCTCTGGTGGATGCTCCATCTGGGATCGATACTCCATAGTGAGCGCCACACATCCCATTGATGGTGGTGGGTGCCAATGCTTAGATGGAGCAGGGTTGGTGTCGGTAATTTTTACTTGGCACCTCGCACTCTGCATATATGCTGGTTCCATCCGTACATTTGTGCAGTTCCACCAAAATGCAGTTGAATAACCCTGTTTGCGCAGATAATAAAAAGGCGTGATTAGATTATAGTGGCACTAGTCGATGAAACATACACTAATCAACAAAAGAAAATATGACATCATACTGGAAATCGACCCAAGTCTCCCCGATACACCTTATGTCAGTGATGAACATCAGTGTACAGCGGTAGTGCAAGGAGGGGCCTTGAGACATTCAAAATCTCTATTTTTGTGCAGATCAACTAAAATTAAGCACCCCAGTTTGCAGAAACGCTTAAACATTAGCAATGGGACTAGTTGATGAAACATACATTAACAAAGAGAAGCACTTTCTTTATCTACATTGAAAATGAAATGATAGAGAGGACACTCGCTCTATTTTAACTGTATTATTACTTCATTTTATCAGTGACACTAGGGTCGAGCAGGTGGCAAACGAGGTGTACCGTGCGTCGCAAGGATGAAGGCCGGGGGTGCTTAGACTGGAATGCTGAAGTTGGCTCTTTCAGTCCCTATCTTCCCCCTGATGTTTCTGTGGTAGCATTTGGGTTGTAATCCAAACTTGGTCGAGCTGGTGCTGCGTCCCCCTACCTGCCTAGCTTATGTGGCGAACTTTTCTCCTGCTAGTACTCAGTCTGTTCTAGTAGTAGTTGCATAACTGCCCGTTTACACTGAGATGTTGTCGGATAATGGTTCTCTATGGTTGGGTTTCTTTAATGAAATCAGAGGGAACCCCCTCTTTCAATATATAAAAAAACAGTGGCACTAGCAGTACCAAAACATTGCCTCAAATTAATAGTGCCACTAGATTAAGGTGCAAAATAATAACACTACTGCTTTATCATGGCAGTGCCAAAACAGTAGCACAAGAGTAGGATCAACATGCAGGATCTTTGGCAAACGGTCAGACCAAAAAGGAACATACCTCGTGATGGGAACCATATCTACAGTCAACGCCATCGTATAAGGGATGACACCAGTCACCAACATGGATGATTCAATTCATGGGACCTTTTGGTGTTGTTCACTAAAATGAAGCAATGTCCCATGAGCTAGCAGCTTCTTCTTCTTTTTTAAGAAAAGGGGTCCAGCCTCGGTTTCATTTCCATCTGAAAACGAAAAGAAGCAACTTATCTTAATGGGAAATTTAGCAGGACATGAAAAAAGGTGCCATTGATTCATATTACTGGAGGCATTACATTGAAAACAACATTGGTTTAACGTGTCCTTACTTTTAACAGTGCAACTGCTACATTTTACCGGTGGCATTACATAAGAGCGGCTCGGGGCAACAAACATCAGAAGAGGATATCTGGGTTGGTCCCATTTTTGTTCGGTATATAGCCACCTTATACTGTGTAAGGCTAGCAAATCTAGTGCTAGACTTACTCTGATGACTTGTCCCCTAGTCCCCACTTTCTTTCCTTTTTCAACCAATAGATTGGGTTTATATTGAGTTTGTATTGTGTTCCCTTTATTTCCCTATTAGACCTAGAGACCAGTTGGATAGCCAGTCTCTGCTACTTTTCGCCCCCATTATTTCCTCTTTCAACCAAGTCCTAGATTCAGGTAACAAATCTCCCCCACCCCCACCCCCACCCCCTTTCTTCCTTCTTTGAACCAAGTACTACTAGATTTGAGTGCATGAACTAGTTTTACCTCTTAACAGTAAAAAAATTAGGTGGTTTTCGAACAGCCAATCGATCCTATCTACACGAGGGGGGCTGAGAAATAGTAAAAGATACAAATGCAGTGACGTCGGGAGCTCGGGAAGTAGAGCAAGGCCGGTTTCGAAGGAAGTTATACCTGAGAGTCGCCGGGATGTTGCTAGGTGGGCGGCGGGAGGCCAGATCTGCCCACACTATGGCGGTAAGGAAGAAGGGGTGGGAGGCCCTCCCTCGCCAGCGATGCTTGGCAGAGAACGGCAAGGCACGCTGATCAGGACGCGCCGGCAGTGGGTAAGAGCCATCGTCGAGGACGACCGCATGAACGTTGCACCTTCTCACCTTCCCCGGCGAAGAGGATCCAGCTGGATCTGTGACCAGCGGTGAGTAGAGAGAGAGAGTGTGGCCACCGCTGTCATGTTTAGATCTGGAGAGGACAAGAAAGTGTGAAGAGAGCAACACTAGCAAGCAAGTGCGGAGGCTCCTGCCTATATAGTGGAGTACTAGTTTTCTTTTGTCTACCGGCCGGAGCCGGCTTGAACTCGCTAATGGCTGTCAAGAAGTCTTCATGCACGTGCCCTGGAGGCGCAGTTGTCATTATTTTGATCCGAAGCACCGGATTATAACATATAACACGAAAAAATGCCACATGACAAGGAATCATAACCTCACTACCCAAAGGAGACAAGATGAATCCCGACGGACAAACTAGACGAGGATCAAAGCTCAAATTAAAGATAAACTTGTAGAAAAGGGATCCGTCGATAGATGTCCTAATTAACATAGCCGGCTTGACCTAGATGGCAGCCGAGTAGTCTTTGTGCATGTGCCCCCAATGACTAGCCCAACTCAGTTGTCGCTGTTTAACCCTCGAAGTGATCCAAAGCACATGACACCTTGTTTTGCGAGATGACAAGAAACCTTTTTTAGATTTCTCACCAGAACTACAGCCCTGTACAACACAACCTGCACGATATGTAGAGGATAGCCAATCTAGGCGTGTCTGCTGGAGTCTGATCACATGCATGGACGAACTGATCTTCCGTGTCTTGCAAGGATCATCCAGGTACCAACGTATGTACTTCTATTAACTCACCCGACTTGCGGGGACGGGCAGTGTGCCTATGGTCGGTTCTCAATTGCGGCCCCACGTGTGTGTGCAAACGCAATATGACGCGTGTTGCATTCGGAGAGCGGCATGCCAGATCGACCGGCCGTCTGGGGTGTGACGCGAAGGCGATGGGTGTGTTGTATACTCTGTACATGTGTACCGCCGTTTTCTTGAGGCTCTGCTCCATGGCACAATCCATGGATAAAAAATTAGTATATTGTACTATTTAAAAGTCGAGGGCGGGGCTTTTCCCGCACGGTAGGCGGGGCAGTTCCGCCTAGTCGGTTCGACGGAGACGCGCGAAGATGAGGGAGTAGGGTGCTGCAAACGTAGGGCTATGTGATTTGACAGTTAGTTACTGCTGGACAGGTGGGGCCCGGTGATTTGACTTGCCATTATCATTTTAACTGCCAAGCCAGATTCCTGACCACCTCCATACAGGTGCCTCTCCCGATGCTCCACCATGTAGAGGCTAGCTCTTGCTTGAGAGCCCACTCCTCCACTTTTTCCTTGCCTCTTTCCCCCACATATGCAAAAATGCCATGTAAAGCGGGCTTATAGCCCACTATTGTACTTGATCCTACAGGTGCTAAGCCTGCCACATAGGCATAAAGTCTGATGTGCCAAGTTAATTAAGAAGAGAGAGACTAGTTTGGTGACCCCAGCAAGAAACGGTGATAAGCGCGTGTACCTAGATGAAGCAAACTTAGCAACAAAAAACTAAGCACCTATGCATTGTGGACTTGAGTTGCTAAGCCATTTAATGCCCATAGCACCTCATCTAAGCACCATTTCATTGGAAGAGGTCACTCCTTGGCAGATGCAATAAATATTACGAAGAAAGAGATAGAGAGAAGTAAACAAAAAATACTCTTATAGCGAACCTTATAGCTAACCTTGTTGTATGAGTGACTAAGGCTACCCGTAATGGTAGTATCATATGTAATATCATGCATGCCAACTAGGAAGTTTTCATGAGGTGGCATAGTATTTAATGAAGTAAGAGAGGGTTGAGTATCATATCATGATACTGTATCATATTAAATGATGTGCTACTATGTGTCATGCATGGCAATAAATGAACCATTCTATGGTGCCGAATATGATACTATGCACTACGGATGTAGTATCAAACACTAGTATCATATGCATGATACTAGTATATGATACTCCCCACTAAGACCAGCCTAAGTGATGACTATGTATGACATGACAACATCGGATAGCCTAACGCACCGTGTTAAATCTCCAAGGACGCGACCGCGCGAGCGAGGCGACGGTCCTGGTACGCGTGACCATGATACGGGCTGCTGGCAACACTTGGATCTGAGATCAAACGGTCGCATGCTAAGTTGCTGAAAATTTGCAGAATAACCTCCGGGATAGGATATTCACCCATAAGTCTAGAATCACGCCATGCAACCGTTCAATCTCAGATCCAAGGGCTCTCGAAAGCCCGTATTAGGGGAGAATGGAAAGCTTCGTATCACCTGTAATTTTCCCGACGCTTGACATGACATCGAAAGCCATTTAATTGGGCGTCGAGTAGACATGACATCTAATTGGGCCCCCATAGTACTGTGCATGAATCCATTTATCCACCAGGCAAGCCACTACCCTGCCATTC
>LR738715.1:142810275-142890113 GCA_902687465.1 Secale cereale
ACATTTTTACAATCGATAACCGCTCCTAGTCATCCCGTCCTTTCACATTATGGCAGTTCCCCTAATCATAACCCTCCTCCCAAATCATAGCGTCCCAAATCTCCATGATCCGCGGTGAGTACAAGATTAGAATCATCACCGGCGATGAGTTCGACATCATCTACACCCTTTCTTCTGCAACGGTGAAAGAATGCCTTGCTCGCTTCAAACGCATGTTCGAAAACTCAAATGATGAGTGGGTCGCTCGGCTAGATGTCGAGTACACCACAGTCCAGGGAAGCAAGAAGAAACTAAAGGAGGTAGAGAAGAAGAAGCCCGCCGTGATATAGGTTTGTGTGCATGACTTATGCTTGGTCTACCACATATGCCATGCCGACGTTGAGTGCGAGGAATTTAAGAACTTCCTCAAGGGCGACCGAGTCAAATTCGTTACTGTAGACTTTAGGAACGACAAGGAAATCCTGGGTCGGATAGGCCTCGTTGTAGGCGACCCCTTCGACCTCCAGAAGGAAGGGCTGGTGCCCTCCCTTGATCAGCCTTCAATGTTGACCCTGGCAGGAGCCATGGTTCATCCTATGTACGATGAACTGAAGAAACCTCCGCACACGTTTCATCGTGCATGCAGTGGACTTTACTAAATATACACCACATCCACTATGCTGCAATGGATGGCTACCTTTATTATAATATCTACAAGGGTTGGATGAAGAGCAAGCAAGAGCCAAGTGTGCGGTTCAAGCAAAGAAGTATCGCCCAAGAGGAAGAGGGACAAGGATGAAGTCGAGGAAGTGGACGAGGACTCCGAGTAAGGTGGCAGTGTCGTTGCTCATAGTGGTTCTAATGCAGTGTCTACCGGATTAGTTGCTTAGTTTAATATGTGGTGTGCTTAGTTTTATTTGAGGGGTGTGTTGTGCTGAGACCCCAGCAGAACTATGGTATGTTTCTTCTCGTTATATTTCGTACATTTCATCTTTTAGTTGGTATAGTACTACCACTCGTTTCTTGACATTATATACGTACAATATATATATGGCCAACATCATATAGCCAGCAGTTTAGTTGTCAAAGAATTTCAGGGTGCTTAGTTTGGTCAAAGAATTCCAAGGTGCTTAGTTTTATTTGAGGGGTGTGTTGTGTTGGACACCATTAACTTATCATTGTGAGAATCGGATTATTTTTATCATGTAACATGGTCAACAGGTTTGACGTGAAAATAACAATGTCTAATGGCATTTCTGAGCAAACATCTAACTTAACGATGGCATTTTTTAGATATATAATTGCATTTTTGAGCAGGCATCTCACGGATCGATGGCATTTTTTGAGTAGTTGTAACTTCTAATGGCAAAACTGAGTAGTGATAGACAACTAGTGGCACAAATAATAAGAACCCAAGAATTAAGTAGGGCTAATTTCTTTATTACTTTATTTCTTTATACCTTCGTGTGTGAAACAATATACGCTGCCTCCCGCCAGATTTTCTTTACAGAGGCAAGATAGAACTATATGAGTGACCTGTTAAATTTTGGAATTATTCCGGGTTCGTTTGGCCTTTTTTTATACATTAATTGAGTTTCTCGTCATTTAATGTGCATAATTCAAATTTGAACTACAAGCACATGCTCCCGTGCACCAAAGTTGACTCAAAAATCATATGTGTGTCGTCGGGTGAATTTATAGGTCCCATGCAAGAAATGGAAATGAAATTCAAACATCTGGGCATCGTGGTTCGGCCGAGAACATTGAGAAGCTGGGTTTTAAAATTCTTGTAAATCCAAAACACGCCTGAAAATCATGAAACTTGGCATGGTGTCATGTCATGGTACTACCATGTTGTGGTAAAAAATTGCAGAATAGGAGCAAGTTTTGGTATAAGTTTCTTGCAAACCGGAGCTTCTCTCAAGAAGGCTCGTGGTTCTGAGAGGGAACGTGTCACCTTTGTGTGCATAATTAAAATTTTAAATACAAGCACATGCTCCAGTGCACCAAAGCTGGTTGAAAATCACATGTGTGTCCCTGGGTAAATTTCTAGGTCCCATGCCAGAAATGGGAATGAAATTCAAACATCTGGGCATCATGGCTAGCTGGAAACATTGAGAAACTTGGTTTTTTAATTCCTGTAAATCCGAAACACTCATGAAAATCATGAAACTTGGCTTGGTGCCATGACATGGCACCAACATGTTGTGGTAATTTTTCTATCCAATTTGCGAAGGCGCACACATTAACAATCAACAAAGTCATTTTGGAACAAGTGTTGTCACGTTACAATCGGAAACACAAGTATTATTGAAACCGTGGGCGTTCTATTTACCATTTACGTGCCGCCACGCGTCCCCTTTTTTTATTAGCTAGGAGGCTTCGTGCAGGGTAGCTATTTGAGTACGGGAGGCATGCGATCAGACCCCTGCGCGTGTTTATCGGGAGGAGAGACCTTTGACCTCCATCTGCCGTCCACCTCTCTCCCAAGGTCTCCATTAATGGCACCCGAGCCTCTGTTTAACGGCGTGGCAATGTCTCACTCGACTGAGATTTAAGAGAGAAAAAAGGAAATCTAAAAAGAAAATTTTGCACGGATCTTGATGTAAAATCCGACGGACCTATATAGCATCTACTTCGACTTATAGCAAGACTGATGAATATATATAAGGACGATGAGAGTGGATAATAATTGTCTTACATAATTAGGAAGATAATTAGAAAAGCCACATGCGGCTACGCCCGCAATACACACGGGCAAAAGAAGAAGGAAGACGCATACAACGATCTGGCTCGCTAATCTCTACTTTCTTTATGCGCTGCAGGTCGTGGAGACTAGTTCTCGCGGTGGGCGATGATCTCTTTCATCAGTTTCATGTCCTTAATACGCTGCTTGGCAGCATCCATTGATTCCTCCACCAGCCTGTTGTGCTCGATGCGGAGCATGGCATTCTCGTCCATAAGTTTCTTGATGATGACGCCCGTCCTCTACAACACGGCAGCGGTCTCCTCCTCCTGCTTCGCCCTTCCGGCGATCTTCGCCCTCAGCAGGTCGCGCTCGCCCCGAAGCTTCGCATTGCCCTCCCCCAGTTGCCAGATGATGCCAGTAGCCTCGTCATGCATCCTCGCCCAGCCGGACATCTGATCCATCTGGCTATGGACTATCGCATGCATGCGCCTGTAAGAGTCCTCGCCTGCCCGCGAGAAATTTTCCCAAGCCGCTGCGGCGCGCAGGGACGTCCTCGCTGCTTTGGCGGCACGGCGGGACATTTCTGTTGCTTCCGCGGCGTGGCCGAACCAGTCTGGTACATCGACAGTGTGGCGGGACCTCCGTGCTGCTTCGGCGGCGCGGCGAGACCTCTGTGCTGCTACTACTGCGCTGCTGGACATGTCGGCTGCTTTCGCGGCGAGGCGGGACATCTCTCGTGCTTCCTCTTCCATGCTCACCTCTCCCTGGTGGAAATCTCTGGACCCAGAACTCACGCTGGCTATGGCTTGATTGACTTGATTGTTTTTTTGTGGATGAGGAGTTGAGGAGGAATGTGCAGTCATCTTATAACCGAGTACTACTAATATGCTCCTAAGTGGGAAACTGTTTAGGTTATGATCGGTGTGAACAGGTTTGCAATTAAATATAGCGTGGTAGTAGTTGTAATTTGGAATGTGACGAGACGCGCTCAAAATTTATTGACGATTCTAGTTTCGAAGTGAGGCACTATTCCTGGATGGTGTAACGTCGGCACGTTTTCTCGGTTGTGGTGTAGCATATGCCATGGTACTAGTTCTTTTTCTACTGTTGTGTACATGTAAAAACTGGCACCGTCGGATACATATCTTACGCTTGGCGTTTGACAGGAATAGCCTCATGGCGAGCTATAGACTAGTCTTTTTTCAGACGCATTACACCTATCTCTCGGGACTTCTCGCACGCACCATCACTGCTCCCAAGGTTAATGCCACCCACATACAGTTGTACTCTGAGAAGAGGTTCACGCACGCACTCGTCCTCTCTCACACACGCATCTGTAGCTACGAATTGTAGTGTTCTCAACCATCCGATTGGCTCTATCATAGGTTTCACGTTGCTCCTTGGCCTTGAGATTGAGATGTTTTAAACGCAGAGGCTAAGATGGAGGCACGAGGTTTTGGTTAATGTGCGGGCCGCACACGGCACCAACACGACACGTGCTTCGTCTGCCTGGTGCGCATGCAGTCGGGTGAGTTGTCCAAGTATAGACACAACCAGGCCCTCGTTGGTATCCGCGCCTCGACTTTGGCTGGTCATAGTGGAGAGTAACATAGACCAGTTACTACTCTATGTTACTAGTACCTTCATAGTGGGTAGAGTCATATAGTATATGCATAATTTGGCGACGAGCGATCTCTATATGTACCACCTTTTTTCTTTAATTACATCTTGTTAGTTTTTCTCCATGGCGCAATCCATCGATACTACTACTGTACAAATGTATACATTTTTTAAAAGGCTAGAGGGCGGGGTAATCTAGCTTGGTCCTTTTCACGAGAGGCGAGGGCCTTTGTGATTTGACGGCTCATTACTGCTGGAAGGCGGCGCCTTGTGATTTGACTGCTCGTATAAATGTGCCGACGACCTGAGGAGGAGCAAAGAACCGTGCGTTATACTCAATTTTTCCACTGGAGTACGACGGAGGAGCACGAAACACGGCAGCCCAGTGCCATATCCTCTACTCTATACTCTTATTATATATTACTAGCAAGAGGCATTGTTCTATTGGCGATAAAGAATGATCTAATTTGCTAGTCATCTCATTCTTAGCATTGTTCTATTCATGCCTCACAGAGAAGGTGACACGTGCGGCAAAACACCCGAAGAAAAATAAGAAACACAGGAGAAAAAGAAGAAGGAGGATTATCACCCCAAAAAAAGAAGGAAGACGCACACACAAGTCTGGGGCGCTGCTCTCAGTACATGGAGGGTTGCTGTCCGCGGAGTCGTAACTGCTTCTTCATCGCCTCCACGACCTCCATCTCCTTGCGCGTCTCCTCCTCCATCTTCATCATTGTGTCCATGACGCGGGATTTCTCGACACGAGCCTTCATCATCTGTTCCACAGCCGCATTACGTACCGTGACAGCAGTAGGGTGCTCGATGTGAAGCTTCGCCAACTCCTCCTTCTGTTCCATGACGAGGGCCTGCAACATCTTCATCGAGGAACTACTATTCTCATGCAGCTTCTTCTAGCCGGCGTTCTCCTCCTTCAGTAGGTCGAGCTCGTGGCAGAGCTTCGCCTTGTCCTCCTGAAGTTGCAGGATTTCGCTGGTCGCCTTCTTATCCAAGGCAATGCTCTTCTTCAGCAGCATCGCCAAGCCAGCGGTCAACTCCCCCTACACATTGAGCTCAGCGGGCATGTCGTCGAGGCTCTCCTTCAGCAGCTCCACCAAGTCGTCGATGAACTCCTTCTGCTTATTGAGGTGCTTATTGAGCTGATCGGGCATTTGAGGGATAACGACTCCAGCGCCGCAAGCTCAGCATGTTCGCCTCTGCGTCTAGGGCGCTCCTGGGAGCCATCACCTGCCCGTGAGAGATCTTTCGAGGTCTCTGCGTGGCGGCGAGCCCTCTCTTTTTTTCCCGCGGCCATGGCTGTCGCTCCCTTGTTATGAGTAGTTCTCGACCTAGAGCTCTACACACCGGCCACGGCAAGGACGGACGAAGAAGGAGGACTTATGAGGAGGAAGGTAGAGTAATTTTCGGTTAGGTAGTTCCTCTTTTTATAACCTAAGTACTAGCACTAGTTCTAAAACCTGCATGGAACACGTTCAGGTTTGGTACGTACTGGCAGGTGTGAGCAGGCTTTCACTTAATTGTAGCACTAGTACTTTCGAATGTGATGGGAACAAGGTAAAGATTAATTGATGATTTTTGGTTTCGAGGCCCGAAATGGCTCCCGATGAGTTTAGTGGAACATAAATTTCAAGTAGACTACACTGCTCAGATGCGTAAATATTATGTTATTATCAAAAATTGGCACAAAATACGAAGGAGACCTATGGAAGTACTACTAGCAACCCATGATTTAACTACTCGCATGCGCGCAGTGGAGTAGTAATGTCTTTCTTCCGCCCTCACGGCCACTCAATTTGCATGCGCTGTATTAATTGACCATCAATCAAGTGAAGGACTTTACACTCGTCAAATTATCACATGGGGTGGATCTTGGTACAAAATTGCGTCCGCCCGTGTACCCGCGTGTGCGTGCGAGGGAATGAGTGCGTGCGTGGCGTGCGTGCACATCTTCGCTTCGTGCATATACCGCCAGTGCGGCTCAGGGAGGACGAGTAGATTCTTCTGGAACCAGCAGCACGTCACTGTGATCAATCCACACAAGGATGTCGCGACAACGCCTCCACATGTGACACGTGGCTTCATGAACTGTAAGAGAGACACCCTGTAGCGTCCCATTGTGTTTTGCACATACTCGAAGTACTAGTAAGGTACACGTGCATTGCACGCGTCAGATTTTGCAACCAAAATACGAATAAATACCACACTATAGCATGTAAGCTCTGAGTCATATATGCCTGATGTAGACCTTCGTTTAATTCTTATTGTTCATATCATTCAAAATCAATTAGTTTTTATAAAAAACCTAGGGCCTCTTTGATTCGTACGAGTGTTTGATTGTGCATAGAAAAAACGCAGAATAGGAAGAACATGGGATTAGAGTGGAATGTCGTCTTGAATCCTACGGGATGGTACGAGTGTTTGATTGTGCATAGAAAAAACGCAGAATTCTTTCAAAGAGGTTTGAGTGCATGGGATGTTTCCTATGAAATCTAGTGCAAATGAATCATATAGAAAAATTCCTATGGTTTACAATCCTACGAATCAAACAACCAACATAGGAAAAATTCCTAAGGGTTAGAATCCTCCAAAATTCCTTCGAGAATCCTTTGAATCAAAGAAACCCTTCATCTATTTTATGATTCATGGAATTGTGCGTCGTAAAGCATAAAGTAAAAAACAACTAATGGCAGTTCAACTAGAAAAAAAGTTTGGGCAGCTATGATACGGAAGATTCTAGAACAAAGGAGAACCACTGTAGTTTTGAGATTTGTGCATTATGCTTAAGTTCAACCATGGAGTCTGCTAGATTGTACATGTGGCAAAATCTGGTGGGGGGCTAGAAGATGGTGCGAGGGGCCGAAAGGAGGGAGACTATGAAGGAGTGCACAAATGCGAGATAAATATTTAGAGAGAGGGGGCGAGAACGTGCGTTGTTGCGCGTAGTGGCAGAGCCATGAAAAATGTCCCATAAGCTAGGGGGGCAAGCATTGCTAATCCTTTACGGGGAGGGCCAATTCATCAACTTAAACCATTTTTACCAGCAATTGTCTAATGATCACATTCATATTAGCCTCGATATATAGTGATGTTAGGGGGGGTAGGGCCCTTGCTGCCCCTGTCTTCGCCATTGTGCGCGCGTCTTAGAGATGAAGTGGAAGGCATGGATGATGATAGGGGGGCATTGGATATATAATTAATGTGGGTGTATTAGCTATATATGTAATCTATATAGAGATGTATAGATTGATCGATCTGGACGTGGGAAAGAGGGTGAGACCTCACTAGATATATAGATTGATTGGTTTATGTGGAACTATGAAAGACCTAGCTATACACACACACATAGAGGAACATCGATCGTTGTGCATGCACGTGAGAGATAAAGAATGCCCGATATGATGGAGAGGGGGATGTGTGTGTGTGTGCCTTCATGGGAGATCGGCCTGAAGAAAAAGATTGCATGTGTGCGATGGATGATGCCGACTGGTAGTGTGTGTGCATGCATGCACGAGAGAAAGTTAGTGGTACAATTATAAAGAGAAGACCAATGTGTGGGTGTAAAAGACTAGGTGAGGTCATAATCAATGTAAAGTTGAATTCAAATATTCGAATAAGAGATCATGATGTTTGAAACCCATGCATGCATGAATATAACGGAGATCTGCGCGGTGTGGTTGGGAAACGAGCATGTTGCAATGTATACACATTGAACAAGGTCAGATTGGTTTGAATTTGAGATACCGATGGCAGACATCATTTGGCCACATTGCATCCGTGCATGGACACACTATTCTAATTGGAGATGATGGGTGGCTTTCGCATCACATATCTATATCTATACCCCTATATATATTATCTTTTATATTTTGTATATAGTGTGCGGATAACTTTAACTTTTAAAGATGGTCGTTGGATGAGGCCAATCCGATGGTGCAGAGCTAGCAAATTTGAGCACTACTGGCCGTTGGATATCATCTAGATTCCACCAGATTTTGCCACATGTACAATCTAGAAGACTCTATGGTTGAACTTAAGCATAATGCAAAAACCTCAAAACACAAGCACTTCCTCTCTTTTTTAGAATATTCCGTATCAGAATTGCCCAAATGTTTTTCTACATGATTTGTTTTTACTTTATGCCTTACAACGCACAATTCCATGAATCTTAAAATAGATTACCTTTCTTATAAAAACTAGATGATATTGAATGAAATGAACTATAAGAATTAAACGAACATCTACATCATGCATATATGACTCAAAGCTTACACGATATAATGTGGTATTTATTCATAATTTGGTTGCCAAATCTCATGCGTGCAATGCACGTGTACCTTACTAGTCTAAATGGTGTATGTGTGTGTATTGTGCGTGTTAAACACATTGTACGTAGTATATCATACTAGTCTAAATTGTCTTTTTTTGGTACACGTTAAACTTGTTCTCCCGAAATTTCAAGCCGCGCCTTGTTATGCCGAAATTTCAAGCTAGAGTCTCTGTCTATCGTGCTGCAAAACTCCCACCATCGCAAACGTTTTGCACCTTTTTTGATTGTTTTTTTACAGCACTATTTGCGATTATGGCATCGCACACAGTTTCGTTGAAGGGTCTTTGATCGTAGTGTCGCATTAGCAGCATCCTGCAGTAGTGTATCATTGTTTTGAGCTTGCATATCTTGACCATGAGGCAGTTTGGACGAGGTTGCCTTAACAACCAACTCAGTATTACGCAGGAAGGTGCTTTTTGCACTATTAGTAGACAGATAGTGGCTCACTGCAGCAAGAGGTGACATTGCGGTTATGGTTGCCTCGTCACCTTTTGGAAGTGGCGGTTCCACCATTTTCTCCATAGCTTGTTGTAAAGTTGAGTTTGTACATTAGTATTACCAGAACAGAAGTTATTGAGGAGGCAGCAAAACCAAATAGAATAGCTTTGGTCTATATACAGAACATATTTTGGTGAACTCGTGTAAAACATTAGTTGTATTTTACTACAAAGTACATAATAAAACCAGGTTCCAAACATATGACCATGTACCATGGCTAATGTATTGTCTATTTCTTCACATTGTATTGACAACGGAGGATAATGAGACAAAGTTTATAATACGCTAAGCATAGTATGGCATCATTCTTATCATAAAACAACTGAGAATAGACAAACATGCAGTTGTAACATTGTGTGGGCAAGTCCAGCACGGAACTAGATAACATATCAAGATCAAAGGAACATCAGTCCTCTCTTTTAAATTGTAAGGTGCAATGATACGCTAAGACAACTATGTATAAAATAGAAAAGAGTAATCAACATTGGCTGCAAACTGTGCAGTTCAACGCACAAGTCAGAGTAACCAATAGTTCAGAGGCATGAGGATTAAGGACTTACAACAACGGCTTTGACTGGTGTAGTCATGCCCTTCGTCTTGCTGGTGTGATAGTCCTTGAAGATTTCCACAACATTTGGTTTGGGTGCTTTTTGATCCTTGTGGGATTTCCTCTGCATTTGGAACATTAAATATAGGTCTGATAATATGGCACAACAAAAAGAGTGAAACGGCAGGTAGTTACAAGAGCCTCGCAGTGTGCAATTTAGCTATGAGATCCTGTAGTCCATTGGAATTTCACTTTCGTACGGTTGGCCTTGTTCTTGGAACAATTCACCTAGAAGAAGATAGATTTGTAAGGCACGTGCGTAAATAGGAGTTCAACATGTGATCTGATCACATATATATAACGTACTTGATACTTTGGATCACATCCGTGTTTAACAAGGGCTCTCCAGTCTTCATCCGTTATATTTTCCACTTGAGATGTTTGGGCAAGTTCACTATTAGCCATGCCTTCAGAGTGAGTTTTCCTCAAGTTATACCAATACTGTCGTAGAGCGGACTTGAAAACATTGATGCACGCTGGTCTGGTTTCATCATCTTGGTGATCCAATTTAAACCTCATCTGTTGAGAATTATGGTAGTCTCATTACTAGCAACCAAGAAAGTATGGGAGAAAGCAAGACGATATTACTAATTTTCGTACATAACCATACTTGCAGATAAATGGTCAAGGAAGGTGTTAAACTGGGTTTCGTCTTTGTCATTCATGTACTCAATCCATGTTGGTAGGATACGTGTATGACAACTAACAGCAACGGCCGCCTCTGATACTAACTTAGATGACTCTGTAGCATCACGTGGCCTTTTAAACCTACCTCAAAACTGATCTCTTATACGTCTCCGTCGTATCTATAATTTTTTATTGTTTCATGCCAATATTCTACAAATTTTACATACTTTTGGCAACAATTTATGTGACTTTCTTGGACTAACACATTGGTCTTGTGCCCAGTGCTAGTTCCTGTTTGTTGCATGTTTTTTTTTCAAAGAAAATCCATATCAAACGGAGTCCAAACGCGATAAAAACTTACGATGATTTTTTTGGAATATATGTGATTTTTGGGAAGCGGGATCAACACGAGATGATGCCCGAGAGGCCCACAAGCCGTAGGGGGCGCCCCCCTACCCAGGGCGCGCCTGGGAGGCTTGTGGCCACCCCTAAGGTTGGTTGGAGGTGTCCTTCGGCCGCAAGGAAGCTAATATCCGGATAAAAAATCATGTTAAAATTTCAGCCCAATCGGAGTAACGGATCTCTGGTTATTTAAGAAATGGTGAAAGGACATAATCAGGGTCGCGAAACTGAAGATAAACAGAGAGACATATCCAATCTTGGAGGGACTCTCACCCCTCCGCCACTAGGGGGCCATGGACCAAAGGGGAAACCCTCCTCCCATCTAGGGGGTGGTCAAGGAAGAAGAAGAAGGAGGGGATCTCTCCTCTCTCTCCCGATGGAGCCGGAACGCCGTCGGGGCAATCATCGTGTGACAGCGATCTACACCAACACCTTCGTCATCTTCATCACCTCCTCATCTATATTCAGCGGTCCACTCTTCCGCAACCCGTTGTACCCTCTACTTGAACATGGTGCTTTATGCTTCATATTATTATCCAATGATGTGTTTCCATCCTATGATGCTTGAGTAGATATTTGCTGTCCTATCGATGATTGGTGAATTGCTATGATTGGTTTAATTCGCTTGTGGTTACGTTAATATCCTTTGGTGCCCATCATATGAGCGCACGCGTGGATCACACCATAGGTTTAGTTTTATGTTGATAGGACTATGTATTGGAGGGCAAGGGTGACAACAGCTTCAGCCTAGCATAGAAATTGATGCATACGGGATTGAAGGGGTCCAATATATCTTAAGGCTATGGTTGGGTTTTACCTTAAGGAACGTTAGTAGTTGCGGATGCTTGCTAATAGTTCCAATCATAAGTGCATAGAATTCCAAGTAAGGGATGACATGCTAGCAGTGGCCTCTTCCACATGAAAACTTGCTATCGGTCTAGTAACATAGTCAATTGCTTAGGGACAATTCCGAAACTCCTACCACCACTTTTTCAGACTCGCTATACTAATTTAATTGTACATTTAGCTAAACAACCCCTAGTTTTTATTTATATGCTCTTTATTATCTTGCAAACCTATCCTACAACACCTACAAAGTACTTCTAATTTCACACTTGGTCTAGGTAAAGCGAACGTTTGGCGTGCGTAGAGTTGTATCGGTGGTCGATAGAACTTGAGGGAATTAATATTTCTTCTACCTATAGCTCCTTGTTGGGTTCGACACTCTTACTTATTAAAAGAGGCTACAACTGATCCCCTACACTTGTGGGTTATCAAGACCTTTTTTTGTAACCGCCGGGGAGCAATAGCGTAGGGTGAATATTCTCGTGTGTGCTTGTTTGCTTTATCACTAAGTAATTTTGATTTCCTGTTCTAAGTTGTTCTCTATCTTTAGATATGGATATAGAACGTGAAATGCCAAAAATATTAGGTGTACTTGCTACTCATTGATATGGGGAACCTCCAAAAACCCTCGATGCTCGTTATGTGAAAGATATTGTGCACTACTTTGATAATCTTCAGAAAACCCCATGCAACTATATAACGGGAGACATGTTGGATCAACGTGAATACTTTAGAAATTATCACTTGACTCAAAAAAGTAAACTGTTATGGGATTGGTATGCTCGGGAGCTATGCTTGAGATATGATTGTACTTGTTGTTCTAGGATGAAGGCTCCACACCTTCCCTTTTCATGTGAATTTAATGATAATGAAACCTTGGCTTCTTATGCTAATGGTGTATATGATTACGATGATGTGGAACAAATAGAAGAATTTGTTGCTTTTAAGGGTGCTTGTGAAATTGAATCTTCATTTGAAAGGTATGAAGATTATGATGATGATGCTGTTTATAGATTTGAAAATTTTGTTATACTTAAATATTGCTATGAGAATTATGAATACAATTACGATATTGATGCATTTATTGAGAGAGTCTCCGCTGTCAAAGAAGAGACTAATATTTTGCAGGAATCTATGGAAGAAGAATTGATGACGTTGTGAGATCAATAGATGAAAAAGATGAGGAGGAGAGCGAAGAATAAAAGGAGGAAGAGCGGATTGATCACATGTGCCCACATTTTAATGAGAGTAACTCTTTATCCCATACAATGTTTAATTTCCCTTCGTGCTTACTGAAGGATGAATGCTATGACGATTGCAATGATCCCTTGGATTCGTTTGAAATATGTCGTTTTGATGAACTTGATGCTTGCTATGCTTGTGGTCATGATGCCAATATAAATTATGCCTATGGAGATGAACTTGCTATATTTCCTTATGTTAAGAATGAAATTGTTGCTATTGTACCCACACATGATAGTCATATTATATTTTTGAATTCTCCCAACTACACTATATCGGAGGAGTTTGAGCTTATTAAGGACTATATTGATGGGTTGTATTCTACTATTGCACATGATGATTTTGATAAATGTAATATGCATGTGCTTGCTGCTCCTACTAGCAATTATTATGAGAGAGGAACTACATTTCCGCCTCTCTATGTTTCCAATATGATAAAATTGCAAGAAAATGTTTATGCTATGTATCGGCCTTTACTATGTGTGCATGAATTGTTCTTTTATGACATGCCGATGCATAGAAAGAGAGTTAGACTTCGTTGTTGCATGATATATATATATATTACTTTGTGATCAATACTGATACGTCTCCAATGTATCTATAATTTTTGATTGTTCCATGCTGTTATATTATCATTCTTGGATGTTTTACAATCATTTTATATCATTTTTTGGTACTAACCTATTGACATAGTGCCAAGTGCCAGTTGTTGTTTTCTACATGTTTTTTACATCGCAGGAAATCAATATCAAACGGAGTCCAAACACCGCGAATTTTTTGGAGATTTTTTATGGGCTAGAAGACACCCAATAGGCCAGAGCTGCACCTGGGGGTGCCCCGAGGGGGGCTCAACCCACCAGGGCGCGCCAACCCCCCTGGCGCGCCCAGGTGGGTTATGCCCACCTCGATAGCCTCCCGCACCACGTCTTCGCTCTATAAATACTCAGATATTCCAGAAACCCTGTAGGAGTCGACAAAATTCTATTCCAACCGCCGCAAAGTCCAGAACCACCGGATCCAATCTAGACACCATCACAGAGGGGTTCACCATTTCCATTGGTGCCTCTCCGATGATGTGTGAGTAGTTCCTTGTAGACATGTGGGTCCGTATTTAGTAGCTAGATGGCGTCCTCTCTCTCTCTCTCTCTCTCTTTTGATTATCAATACTATGGTCTCTTGGAGATCCATATGATGTAACTCTTTTGCGGTGTGTTTGTTGGGATCCGATGAACTTTGAGTTTATGATCAGATCTATCTTTTTATATCCATGAAATTTATTTGAGTCTTCTTTGATCTCTTATATGCATGATTTCTTATAGCCTCGTATTTCTTCTTCGATATTTGTGTTTAGTTTGGCCAACTTGATCTATTTATCTTGCAATTGGAAGAGGTGCTTTGTAGTCGGTTCGATCTTACGGTGCTTGATCCTAGTGATAGAAAGGGAACCGACATGTATGTATCGTTGCTACAAAGAACAAAACAATGGGGTCTATTTCTACATAAATAGATCTTGTCTACATCATGTCATCGTTCTTATTGCATTACTTCGTTTCTCCATGAACTTAATACACTAGATGCATGCTGGATAGTGGTTGATGTGTGGAATAATAGTAGTAGATGCAGGCATGAGTCGGTCTACTAATCTTGGACGTGATGCCTATATAAAGATCATTGCCTGGATATCGTCATGATTATTTGAAGTTCTATCAATTGCCCAACAGTAATTGTTTTCCCACTGTTTGCTATTTTTTCGAGAGAAGCCACTAGAGAAATCTATAGCCCCGAGGTCTCTTTCTCAGATTAATTCCCTTTGCGATCTATTTTTCTTTGCTTTTATTTTCAGATCTATTAAACCAAAAACCCAAAAAAACCTTGCTGCAATTTATCTTATTTGGCGTTTGATCTATCAATGTTTATAACTCTATCATGTCTGTTACCCGAAAGGGATTGACAACCCCTTTTACACGTCGGGTTGCGAGTATTTGTTATTTGTGTGCAGGTGTTGTTTACGTTGTGTTGCTTGGTCCTCCTACTGGTTTGATAACCTTGGTCTCATCATCGAGGGAAATACCTACCACTTCTATACTTCATCATGCCTTCCTCTTTGGGTAAATACCAACTTAGTTCTAGCAGACATCAAAAGGAAATTTCTGGCGCCGTTGCTGGGGAGCACCTTCAACATATACCAGGTTCCTAATCACAAATCTGATCTCCTCACAAGTTACATTATTTGCGATCCTCTCATTTTCATCTCCCCCACTTCACAAACATTTGCCATTTTTATTCGCCCTCTTTTATGTTCGTTGTTTTCTTGCCGAATCTATTTGATTTCTTGTCATCATGGCTAGTCATCCCCTCATCATTTGCACCCCCGAGAAAGAAGTTCTCAACTTTAAGAAAATAGGAGGAGAAAGCCTAAAAGATGTGTGGTACCGGATTTGCAATGCTAATAATATATCTATTCACAAGCAATCCACTATTGTTATTCTTCGAAATTTTTATTTAGGAATCACTACTTGGTTTAGATTTTTTTCTTGATACCATTACCGGAGGAAAGTTCTTAAGTTTTCCCCCTCTTCATGCCTGAATGCTATGGGAAGTTTAATGGAATCTCCTCTTATTATCGTTAATGAAACAACTTTGACTCTTGAGCATGTTATGAAAAGATTAGATGCTATTGAAAAGGGGATGCTTACTAAAGAACATATTGAAAATTTAGACAAAAAGATGCATGATCTTGCTAATAAATTTGGATCTAAGGCGGGTGAGGTTTTTAAATTGCTAAAAGAGAAGGAACCCGTAGTCACTGAAGGAATAGAAGAAAGTCCTTTTCTGATTGATAAATTGGAAGAAATTCTTAGTAACTTGGGTACCGCTTTTTCTTCCATCAACACTATCGAGAAAACTCCCGTAAAAGGTCGTAAGAATAAAGGGGCTTCTTCTAGTAATAACAAAGGGGATCTTAAAATGATTAGTATTCACCCCGATTTTATTCAAATAATTGAAAGACCTCTTTACAAAAACAAATTATTTGATCTTGTTCCTAGAAGTATCTTTGTCGAAGAATTATATGCTAAGACTTCAAATAATTGTGTGATTAGGGAATTGGAAAACAAGGATAACAACACTTAGATCTTGGTATCATGCTTAGCTAAGGGCGTAAAACGATAGCACTTGTTGGGAGGCAACCCAACTTGTATCTTTTTGCTTTTTGATTTCCTTGCGGTTTTCAATAAAATACCCTTTAATACCTCTGTTAAGATGTGTTTTGTGGTTTGAATAAAGGTTTGTGCCCAGCAAAGCCTTAGGATCATGTTGGGTGTTAGTAGATTTGATCTTACTGAAAAACAGAAAATTTTGCACTCACGAGAAAAATTCTCATTTTTAAGAAAAGAGTGATTTTTGGTTGATTCTTTTTGCAGAAGATTAATATACGAATTGCACACGTGGCCCTATTTAAAAAAATAGAGTTGCAGAAGTATTCAAAACTTCCAGATTGCTACAGACTTTACTATTTTTGACAGATTCTGTTTTTATTGTGTTATGTGCTTGTTTTAATGATTCTATGGTTTTCTTTGATGAGTTTTTGCCATAGAAAAGTTGGAATAGATATAATACAAACACAAAATACGAATTCGTTTGCTACAGCACTTATAATAGTGATTTGTATTCTTATACTAACAGATCTCACGAAAGTTTTGTTGAGTTTTCCGTGAGTGAAGTTTTCAAGTTTTGGGTTATCTTACGATGGATGAAGGAGTAAGGGGAACCTAAGCTTGGGGGTACCCCGGCATCCCAAGCCATTATCTAAAAGAGAAGCAAGAAACTAAGCTTGGGGATGCCCCCGAGTGGCATCCCCTCTTTCTTCTAACGACCATCGGTATTTTACTCGAAACTATATTTTTATTCGTCACATGATATGTGTTTTGCTTGGAGCGTCTTGTATGATATGAGTCTTCGCTTGTTTTGTTTTGCCTTTTAAGTTATCAATCATTGTTGTACACACCTATTAGAGAGAGCCATAATTATGCCATGACTTGCTAGAATAGCTCTCTATGCTTCACTTAAATTTTATGAGCTATGGATTTGCTCTAGTGCTTCACTTATATCTTTTTTAGCACGGTGTGCTTTAGTATTTTTGATGAAATACTCTCTTGCTTCACTTAGAGAGTTAGTAAATTTTTAAGAAATTCTATCTTGCTTCACTTAAATTATTTTGAGAGAAAGAAAAAAATTATGCTCATGATCTTCACTTATATTTGTTTGAGCTTATCAGAAGCAACACATACAAAGTAGTTCCAAAGTGATAGATATCCATGAAGGATATAATAAAAACTTTCATGAAGATCATTGGACAAAATAAACTTGATTCCTTGTAATAGTTTTGAGACATGATGATGTGATATGTGAGTCATGTTAATGAGTAATTATGCTTTAGTAAGAATATTGGTGTTAAAGTTTGTGATTCCTTAAGCAAGCACAAAAGTCAATAATCATGCAATGAAATTACAGCCTACTTGTGGTGCATTATTCGGCGTTATTTATGCTCAATGTTCGCTTATGAGAATATTCGTTTTATGGTTGGTCGCTTCCCAGTATTTTGCTAGCCTTCATTTTGCACTAAGTATGATCACTACTTGTGCATCCAATATCCCTTATCCCAGGTTTGCCACATGAGTCCACCATACCTACCTATATGCGGTATTCCCTTGCCATTCTAAGCAAATTTGTATGTGCCATCTCTAATTTTCAAAACAAATTTCCCTTTTGTGTGCCCGTACCGCTCGCGGGGTGGTGAGGGGTGGCCAATATTTTCCATGCTAGATGTGTTATTCTTAGATGAGTGTTTATTCACTTGTCATTACACGAGAGTAAGGCAAAGGTATTAGGGATGCCCAGTCCCAAAATGAGAAATAAATTTACTTTACGTTGTCAAATAATAAATTCTTTGGAAAGTGTTGGTATGGAAGGCACCGTGGATTCCGCTAGCCATGGCTTGTGAAAGTTTGGTGGAAAAGGAATAAACTTTATTTTATGTTTGGGAACCGCCTATGATATATCTAGCATGGAAAGTGTTGGGAATCTTGAGTCGTTTTTGTTGGTGGGAAAAGTTTACCTCCCAAAATAACTTTATCTCTCAATTTAAGCTTTGAGCTCTGGCACCTCTACAAATCCCTACCTCCCTCTACGAAGGGCCTTTCTTTTACTTATGCAATTTTTATTTTGAATTTGAGTGTCCATCTTCCCTTATAAAGCACCAACTAGGAAACGCAATGATCATACTAGAGCATTGGGTGTATGAAAGAAATATGCCCTAGAGGCAATAATAAAGATGTTATTTGTATTTCCTTATATCATGATAAATGTCTTTTATTCATGCTAGAATTGTATTAACCGGAAACTTAGTACATGTGTGGATACATAGACAAAACAGTATGTCCATAGTATGCCTCTACTAGACTAGCTCATTGATCAAAGATGGTTATGTTTCCTAGCCATAGACATGAGTTGTCATTTGATCAACGGGATCACATCATTAGGAGAATGATGTGATGGACAAGACCCATCCGTTAGCATAGCACCATGATCGTTTAGTTTTACTGCTATTGCTTTCTTCATGACTTATACATGTTCCTATGACTATGAGATTATGCAACTCCCGAATACCATAGGAACACCTTGTGTGCTATCAAACGTCACAACGTAACTGCGTGATCATAAAGATGCTCTACAGGTGTCTCCGAAAGTATTCATGGTGTTGGCATAGATCAAGATTAGGATTTGTCACTCCGAGTGTCGGAGAGGTATCTCTGGGCCCTCTCGGTAACACACATCACAATAAGCCTTGCAAGCAAAAGACTAATGAGTTAGTCACGAGATGATGTGTTACGGAACGAGTAAAGAGACTTGCCGGTAACGAGATTGAACTAGGTATGGAGATACCGACGATCGAATCTTGGACAAGTAACATACCGAGGACAAAAGGAACAACGTATGTTGTTATGCGGTTCTGACCGATAAAAGATCTTCGTAGAATATGTAGGAGCCAATATGAACATCCAGGTTCCGCTATTGGTTATTGACCGGAGATGAGTCTCGGTCATGTCTACATAGTTCTCGAACCCGTAGGGTCCGCACGCTTAACGTTTGATGACGATCGGTATTATGAGTTTATGAGTTTTGATGTACCGAAGGTAGTTCGGAGTCCCGGATGAGATCACGAACATGACGAGGAGTCTCGGAATGTCCGAGACATAAAGATTGATATATTGGACGACTATATTCGGACACCGGAAGTGTTCCGGAAAAGTTTCGGATTTAACGGGATTGCTAGAGGGGGTTACCGGAACCCCCTACGAAGGGGGATGGTCCATAGTGGGCCTTATGGAAAAGAGAGAGGCAGCCCATAGGGCTGGCCGGCGCCCCACCTAGGGTTCCTAGTTGGACTAGGATTGGGGGGCGCCACCTCTCCCTCTTTTCCTTTCCCTCTCTTCCTTCTTTGGTGGTTCCTACTAGGAATAGGATTGCAATCCTATTCCTAGTAGGATTGCACCCCTAGCCGCACCAAACAAGGGTCGGCCGGCCTCCCCCCTTGCTCCTTTATATACGGGGACAGGGGGGCACCCAAAGACACACAAGTTGAATTGTTCCAGCCGTGTGCGGTGCCCCCCTCCACAGAAACACACCTCGGTCATACCGTCGCGGTGCTTAGGCGAAGCCCTGCGCCGGTGAATACATCATATCCGTCACCACGCCGTCGTGCTGACGAAACTCTCCCGTGAAGCTCAACTGGATCAAGAGCTCGTGGGACGTCATCAAGCTGAACGTGTGCTGAACGCGGAGGTGCCGTACGTTCGGTGCTTGATCGGTTGAATCGCGAAGAAGTTCGACTACATCAACCGCGTCACTTGACGCTTCCGCTTCCGGTCTACGAGGGTACGTAGACACACTCTTCCCTCTCGTTGCAATGCATCTGGTAGATAGATCTTGCGTGATCGTAGGAAAATTTTAAAATACTACGTTCCCTAACAGTGGCATCATGAGCAAGGTCTATGCGTAGATGATATGCACGAGTAGAACACAATGAGTTGTGGGCGATACTAGTCATACTGCTTACCAGCATGTCATACTTTGCTTCGGCGGTATTGTGAGATGAAGCGGCCCGGACCGACATTACGCGTACGCTTACGCAAGACTGGTTTCACCGTTACGAGCACTCGTTGCTTAAAGGTGACTGGCGGGTGTCTGTCTCTCTCACTTTAGCTGAATCAAGTGTGGCTATGCCCGGTCCTTGTGAAGGTTAAAACAGCACATACTTGACGAAACATCGTTGTGGTTTTGTATGCGTAGGTAAGAACGATTCTTGCTAAGCCCGTAGCAGCCATGTAAAACATGCAACAACAAAGTAGAGGACGTCTAACTTGTTTTTGCAGGGCATGTTGTGATGTGATATGGTCAAGAGATGATGAGTTATACGGTTTTGTATGAGATGATCATGTTTTGTAAAGTTATCGGCAACTGGCAGGAGCCATATGGTTGTCGCTTTATTGTATGAAATACAATCGCCATGTAATTGCTTTACTTTATCACTAAGCGGTAGCGATGGTCGTAGAAGCAATAGTTGGCAAGACGACAACGATACTACGATGGAGATCAAGGTGTCACGCCGGTGACCAAGGTGATCATGACGGTGCTTTGGAGATGGAGATCAAAAGCACAAGATGATGATGGCCATATCATGTCACATATTTTGATTGCATGTGATGTTTATCTTATTATGCTTCTTATTTTGCTTGGAACGACGGTAGCATTATAATATGATCCCTTACTAAATTTCAAGGTATAAGTGTTCTCCCTGAGTATGCACCGTTGCGAAAGTTCATCGTGCCGAGACACCACGTGATGATCGGGTGTGATAAGCTCTACGTTCAAATACAACGGGTGTAAGCCAGTTTTGCACACGCAGAATACTCGCGTTAAACATGACGAGCCTAGCATATGCAGATATGGCCTCGGAACACTGGAGACCAAAAGGTCGAGCGTGAATCATATAGTAGATATGATCAACATAAGATGTTCACCATTGAAACTACTCCATCTCACGTGATGATCGGACATGGTTTAGTTGATTTGGATCACGTGATCATTTAGATGACCGGAGGGATGTCTATCTAAGTGGGAGTTCTTTAATTAATATGATTAAATTGAACTTTAACTTATCATGAACTTAGTCCTGATAGTTTTTGCATATCTATGTTGTTGTAGATCAATGGCCCGTGCTACCGTTCCTTTGAATTTTAATGCATTCCTAGAGAAAGCTAAGTTGAAAGACGATGGTAGCAATTACACGGACTGGGTCCGTAAGCTGAGGATTATCCTCATTGCTGCACAGAAGAATTATGTCCTTGAAGCACCGCTAGGTGACAAGCCCCCTCCCGCTAATGTGGACGCTTTGAACGTCTGGCAATCGCGGTCTGATGACTACACGATAGTTCAGTGTGCCATGCTTTACGGCTTAGAACCGGGACTTCAACGACGTTTTGAACGTCATGGACCATATGTGATGTTCCAGGAGTTGAAGTTAATATTTCAAGCAAATGCCTGGATTGAGAAATATGAGATTTCCAATAAGTTCTACAGCTGCAAGATGGAGGAGAATAGTTCTATCAGCGAACACTTGCTCAGAATGTCTGGGTACTACAATCGTATGACTCAACTTGGTTGCAAAGTTGACGAGGATAGTGTTATTGATAGAGTTCTTCAATCACTGCCACCAAGCTATAAAAGCTTCGTGATGAACTATAATATGCAAGGGATGCAAAAGACAATTCCCGAGCTCTTCGCTATGCTCAAGGCTGCGGAGGTAGAAATCAAAAAGGAGCATCAAGTGTTGATGGTTAACAAGACCACTAGTTTCAAGAAAAAGGGCAAGGGAAAGAAGGGGAACTTCAAGAAGAATAGCAAGACAGTTTCTACTTCCACGAAGAAATCCAAGTCTGGAGCCAAGCCTGAAACTGAGTGCTTCTACTGCAAGGGGACTGGACACTGGAAGCGGAACTGCTCCAAGTATTTGGCGGGTAAGAAGGATGGCAAGGTGAACAAAGGTATATGTGATATACATGTTATTGATGTGTACCTTACTAATGCTCGTAGTAGTACCTGGGTATTTGATACCGGTTCGGTTGCTAATATTTGTAACTCGAAACAGGGACTACGGATTAAACGAAGATTGGCTAAGGACGAGGTGACGATGCGCGTGGGAAACGGTTCCAAAGTCGATGTGATCGCCGTCGGCACGCTACCTCTACATCTACCTTCGGGATTAGTTTTAGACCTAAATAATTGTTATTTGGTGCCAGCGTTGAGCATGAACATTATATCTGGATCTTGTTTGTTGCGAGACGGTTATTCATTTAAATCAGAGAATAATGGTTGTTCTATTTTTACGAATAATATCTTTTATGGTCATGCACCCTTAAAGAGTGGTCTATTCTTATTGGATCTCGATTGTAGTGATACACATATTCATAATATTGAAACCAAAAGATGCAAGGTTAATAATGATAGTGCAACTTATTTGTGGCACTGCCGTTTAGGTCATATTGGTGTAAAACGCATGAAGAAACTCCATAGTGATGGACTTTTGGAATCACTTGATTATGAATCACTTGGTGCTTGCGAACCATGCCTCATGGGCAAGATGACTAAAACTCCGTTCTCCGGAACTATGGAGCGAGCAACAGATTTGTTGGAAATCATACATACTGATGTATGTGGGCCAATGAGTGTTGAAGCACGCGGCGGGTATCGTTATTTTCTAACCTTAACTGATGATTTGAGCAGATATGGGTATATCTACTTAATGAAACACAAGTCTGAAACATTTGAAAAGTTCAAAGAATTTCAGAGTGAAGTAGAGAATCATCGTAACAAGAAAATAAAGTTTCTACGATCTGATCGTGGAGGAGAATATTTGAGTTACGAGTTTGGTCTTCATTTGAAACAATGTGGAATAGTTTCACAACTCACGCCACCCGGAACACCACAGCGTAATGGTGTGTCTGAACGTCGTAACCGTACTTTATTGGATATGGTGCGATCTATGATGTCTCTTACCGATTTACCACTATCGTTTTGGGGTTATGCTTTAGAGACAGCTGCATTCACGTAAAATAGGGCACCATCTAAATCCGTTGATGCGACACCTTATGAACTATGGTTTGGCAAGAAACCAAAGTTGTCGTTTCTTAAAGTTTGGGGCTGCGATGCTTATGTGAAAAAGCTTCAACCTGATAAGCTCGAACCCAAGTCGGAGAAATGTGTCTTCATAGGATACCCAAAAGAGACTGTTGGGTACACCTTCTATCACAGATCTGAAGGCAAGATATTCGTTGCTAAGAATGGATCCTTTCTAGAGAAGGAGTTTCTCTCGAAAGAAGTGAGTGGGAGGAAAGTAGAACTTGATGAGGTAATTGTACCTTCTCCCGGATTGGAAAGTAGTACATCACAGAAAACTGTTCCAGTGATTCCTACACCAATCAGTGAGGAAGTTAATGATGATGATCATGAAACTTCGGATCAAGTTTCTGCTGAACGTCGTAGATCAACCAGAGTACGTTCCGCACCAGAGTGGTACGGCAACCCAGTTCTGGAAATCATGTTACTAGACCATGATGAACCTATGAACTATGAGGAAGCGATGATGAGCCCAGATTCCGCAAAATGGCTTGAGGCCATGAAATCTGAGATGGGATCCATGTATGAGAACAAAGTGTGGACTTTGGTTGACTTGCCCGATGATCGGCAGGCCATCGAAAATAAATGGATCTTCAAGAGGAAGACCGACGCAGACGGTAATGTTACTGTTTACAAAGCTCGACTTGTTGCGAAAGGGTTTCGACAAGTTCAAGGAGTTGACTACGATGAGACTTTCTCACCGGTAGCGATGCTTAAGTCTGTCCGAATCATGTTAGCAATTGCCGCATTTTATGATTATGAAATCTGGCAAATGGATGTCAAAACTGCATTCCTGAATGGATATCTCAAAGAAGAGTTGTATATGATGCAACCAGAAGGTTTTGTCGATCCAAAAGGTGCTAACAAAGTATGCAAGCTCCAGCGATCCATCTATGGACTGGTGCAAGCATCTCGGAGTTGGAATATACGCTTTGATGAGGTGATCAAAGCATATGGATTTATACAGACTTTTGGAGAAGCCTGTATTTACAAGAAAGTGAGTGGGAGCTCTGTAGCATTTCTAATATTATATGTGGATGCCATATTGTTGATTGGAAATGATATAGAATTTCTGGATAGCATAAAAGGATACTTGAATAAGAGTTTTTCAATGAAAGACCTCGGTGAAGCTGCTTATATATTAGGCATCAAGATCTATAGAGATAGATCAAGACGCTTAATTGGACTTTCACAAAGCACATACCTTGATAAGATTTTGAAGAAGTTCAAAATGGATCAGTCAAAGAAAGGGTTCTTGCCTGTATTACAAGGTATGAAGTTGAGTAAGACTCAATGCCCGACCACTGCAGAAGATAGAGAGAAAATGAAAGTCATTCCCTATGCCTCAGCCATAGGATCTATCATGTATGCAATGCTGTGTACCAGGCCTGATGTGTGCCTTGCTATAAGTCTAGCAGGGAGGTACCAAAGTAATCCAGGAGTGGATCACTGGACAGCGGTCAAAAACATCCTGAAGTATCTGAAAAGAACAAAGGATATGTTTCTCGTGTATGGAGGTGACAAAGAGCTCGTCGTAAACGGTTACGTCGATTCTAGCTTTGACACTGATCCGGATGACTCAAAGTCACAAACCGGATATGTATTTTTATTGAACGGTGGAGCTGTCAGTTGGTGCAGTTCCAAGCAGAGCGTCGTGGCGGGATCTACGTGTGAAGCGGAATACATAGCTGCTTCGGAAGCAGCAAATGAAGGAGTCTGGATGAAGGAGTTCATATCCGATCTAGGTGTAATACCTAGTGCATCGGGTCCAATGAAAATCTTTTGTGACAACACTGGAGCCATAGCCTTGGCGAAGGAATCCAGGTTTCACAAGAGAACAAAGCAAATCAAAAGACGCTTCAATTCCATCCGCGATCTAGTCAAGGAGGGAGACATAGAGATTTGCAAAATACATACGGATCTGAATGTTGCAGACCCGTTGACTAAGCCTCTTCCACGGGCAAAACATGATCAGCACCAAGACTCCATGGGTGTGAGGATCATCACTTTGTAATCTAGATTATTGACTCTAGTTCAAGTGGGAGACTGAAGGAAATATGCCCTAGAGGCAATAATAAAGATGTTATTTGTATTTCCTTATATCATGATAAATGTCTTTTATTCATGCTAGAATTGTATTAACCGGAAACTTAGTACATGTGTGGATACATAGACAAAACAGTATGTCCCTAGTATGCCTCTACTAGACTAGCTCATTGATCAAAGATGGTTATGTTTCCTAGCCATAGACATGAGTTGTCATTTGATCAACGGGATCACATCATTAGGAGAATGATGTGATGGACAAGACCCATCCGTTAGCATAGCACCATGATCGTTTAGTTTTACTGCTATTGCTTTCTTCATGACTTATACATGTTCCTATGACTATGAGATTATGCAACTCCCGAATACCATAGGAACACCTTGTGTGCTATCAAACGTCACAATGTAACTGGGTGATCATAAAGATGCTCTACAGGTGTCTCCGAAAGTATTCATGGTGTTGGCATAGATCAAGATTAGGATTTGTCACTCCGAGTGTCGGAGAGGTATCTCTGGGCCCTCTCGGTAACACACATCACAATAAGCCTTGCAAGCAAAAGACTAATGAGTTAGTCACGAGATGATGTGTTACGGAACGAGTAAAGAGACTTGCCGGTAACGAGATTGAACTAGGTATGGAGATACCGACGATCGAATCTCGGACAAGTAACATATCGATGACAAAAGGAACAACGTATGTTGTTATGCGGTTCTGACCGATAAAAGATCTTCGTAGAATATGTAGGAGCCAATATGAACATCTAGGTTCTGCTATTGGTTATTGACCGGAGATGAGTCTCGGTCATGTCTACATAGTTCTCGAACCCGTAGGGTCCGCACGCTTAACGTTTGATGACGATCGGTATTATGAGTTTATGAGTTTTGATGTACCGAAGGTAGTTCGGAGTCCCGGATGAGATCAAGGACATGACGAGGAGTCTTGGAATGTCCGAGACATAAAGATTGATATATTGGACGACTATATTCGGACACCGGAAGTGTTCCGGAAAAGTTTTGGATTTAACGGGATTGCCGGAGGGGGTTACCGGAACCCCCTACGAAGGGGGAAGGTCCATAGTGGGCCTTATGGAAAAGAGAGAGGCAGCCCATAGGGTTGGCCGGCGCCCCACCTAGGGTTCCTAGTTGGACTAGGATTGGGGGGGCGCCACCTCTCCCTCTTTTCATTTCCCTCTCTTCCTTCTTTGGTGGTTCCTACTAGGAATAGGATTGCAATCCTATTCCTAGTAGGATTGCACCCCTAGCCGCACCAAACAAGGGCCGGCCGGCCTCCCCCCTTGCTCCTTTGTATACGGGGGCAGGGGGGCACCCAAAGACACACAAGTTGAATTGTTCCAGCCGTGTGCGGTGCCCCCCTCCACAGAAACACACCTCGGTCATACCGTCGCGGTGCTTAGGCGAAGCCCTGCGCCGGTGAATACATCATATCCGTCACCACGCCGTCGTGCTGACGAAACTCTCCCGTGAAGCTCAACTGGATCAAGAGCTCGTGGGACGTCATCAAGCTGAACGTGTGCTGAACGCGGAGGTGCCGTACGTTCGGTGCTTGATCGGTTGAATCGCGAAGAAGTTCGACTACATCAACCGCGTCACTTGACGCTTCCGCTTCCGGTCTACGAGGATACGTAGACACACTCTTCCCTCTCGTTGCTATGCATCTGGTAGATAGATCTTGCGTGATCGTAGGAAAATTTTAAAATACTACGTTCCCCAACAGTGTAACTAATAGAGAGACTGCCCCCAGGGAGGTCTTGTTTTCGCTCGCATCGTGAGGCTTGGCCCCTCGCGAGGGTCTTGAGTAGCAGTTGATGAAGCTGGGCCGCACCTGGCCGCTGATGGAGCCGCGTCACGGGCCGCAGGCAGGCAAGCCTGGGTACCCCTGTTCCCAGGACACCGACAGTGTGCCTTACCAAAAGTTTGGCAGAGAGGTACCAAAGTAATCCATGAGTGGATCACTTGACAACGGTCAACAACATCCTGAAGTAACTAAAAAGGACCAAGGATATGTTTCTCGTTTATGGGGGTGGCAAAGAGCTCGTCGTAAATGGTTAGGTCGATGCTAGCTTTGACACTGATTCGGATGACTCTAAGTCACAAACCGGATACTTATTTATATTGAATGGTGGAGCTGTCAGTTGGTGCATTTCCGAGCAGAGCGTCGTGGCGGGATCTACGTGTGAAGCGAAGTACATAGCTACTTCGGAAGCAGCACATGAAGGAGTCTGGATGAAAGAATTCATATTCGATCTGGGTGTAATACCCAATGCATCAGTTCCAATGAAAATATTTTGTGACAACACTGGAACAACTGCTTTCGCGAAGGAATCCAAGTTTCATAAGAGAACCAAACACATCAAGAGATGTTGGATTTCGGGTTCTGCAAACCCTTGAGAGGTTCGAACTCTGGGGTGCGCACGAAGAACACTCTCTCCCCAGCGCGCTCACCCTGTGATTCCACGGCCTAGCTTGACGAACTCAAAGAACAAAGGATACAAAGGATTATACTGGTTCGGGCCACCCCTGTGGTGTAATACCCTACTCCAATGTGTGTGGTGGATTGCCTTGTATGGCTGAGGATGAACTAGTACAAGAGACGAACAGCCTCCGGAGGAGAGGTGTTCTTGGGCTCGGATGAGCTCGTGGTGTGTCTTCTACTAGGCGAGCTCCCTCTCAGAACAAGATGAGATGCCCTCTATGGTGGTGGCTAGGTCCTATTTGTAGTGTCCTTGGTCGTCTTCCCAAATATCGACGGGAAGGGATCCCACAACGGCCAAATTTGAAGGGGGACAACAAGCACAAGTTATCCTAACAAAAGTAGTCTTCGCCTGCCAAAGGCTCTGGTGATGACGCCGCGCCGGGCTCCACGATGACCTCCATTCTGCAGCCTTGACGGTCCTTGGTCTTGTTGCACCGATATGGAAACCTTTGCCTGATCCCTCGGGACTCCGCGCCTGCACCTGTCCTCTTAGCACCAAAGAGGAAACTGGCACACTGCGTCCGCTGACGCCCGCCTGGCCTTGGTCGTCATGGCTCACATCACGTGAATCTCGCGAGGTGCTCCTTGCATAGATATCTCCTCTCCTCGAGAGCCAGCCTAGAGAGACTGCCCCCAGGGACGTCTTGTTTTCGCCCGCCTCGCGAGGCTTGGCCCCTCGCGAGGGTCTTGAGTAGCAGTTGATGAAGCTGGGCCGCACCAGGCCACTGATAGAGCCACATCACGGGCCGCAGGCAGGCAAGCCTGGGTACCCCTATTCCCAGGACGTCGATAGTTTGCCTTACCATAAGTTTGGCAGGGAGGTACCAAAGTAATCCAGGAGTGGATCACTGGACAATGGTCAACAACATCCTGAAGTAACTGAAAAGGACCAAGGATATGTTTCTCGTTTATGGGGGTGACAAAGAGCTCGTCGTAAATGGTCAGGTCAATGCTAGCTTTGAAACTGATCCGGATGACTCTAAGTCACAAACTGGACACTTATTTATATTGAATGGTGGAGCTGTCAGTTGGTGCAGTTCCAAGCAGAGCGTCGTGGCAGGATCTATGTCTGAAGCGGAGTACATAGCTACTTTGGAAGCAGCACATGAAGGACTCTGGATGAAAGAATTCATATCCGATCTGGGTGTAATACCCAATGCATCGGTTCCAATGAAAATATTTTTTGACAACACTGGAACAATTGCTTTAGCGAAGGAATCCAGGTTTCATAAGAGAACCAAACACATCAAGAGATGTTGGATTTCGGGTTCTGCGAACCCTTGAGAGGTTCGAACTCTAGGGTGCGCACGAAGAACACTCTCTCCCCAGCGCGCTCACCCTCTGATTCCACGGCCTAGCTCAATGAAATCAAAGAACAAAGGATACAAAGGATTATACTGGTTCGGGCCACCCCTGTGGTGTAATACCCTACTCCAGTGTGTGTGGTGGATTGCCTTGTATGGCTGAGGATGAACTAGTACAAGAGACGAACAGCCTCCGGAGGAGAGGTGTTCTTGGGCTCGGATGAGCTCGTGGTGTGTCTTCTACTAGGCGAGCTCCCTTTCAGAACAAGATGAGATGCCCTCTGTGGTGGTGGCTAGGTCCTATTTGTAGTGTCCTTGGTCCTCTTCCCAAATATCGACGCGAAGGGATCCCACAACGGCCAAATTTGAAGGGGGGCAGCTAGTACAAGTTATCCTGACAAAAGTAGTCTTCGCCTGCCAAAGGCTCTGGTGGTGACGCCGCGCCGGGCTCCACGATGACCTCCGTTCTGCAGCCTTGACGGTCCTTGGTCTTGTTGCACCGATATGGAAACCTTTGCTTGATCCCTCGGGACTCTGCGCCTATGCCTGCCCTCTTAGCACCAAAGAGGAAACTGGCACACTGCGCCCGTTGACGCCCGCCTGGCCTTGGTCGTCATGGCTCACGTCACGTGAACCTCGCGAGGTGCTCCTTGCATAGATATCTCCTCTCCTCGGGAGCCAGCCTAGAGAGACTGCCCACAGGGAGGTCTTGCTTTCGCCCGCCTCGCCAGGCTTGGCCCCTCACAAGGGTCTTGAGTAGAAGTTGATGAAGTTCGGCCACACCAGGCCGCTGATGGAGCCACGTCACGGGCCACAGGCAGGCAAGCCTGGGTACCACCTTTCCCAGGACGCCGACGGTAGCCCCCGGGCCCAAGGCGCGCACGGACTTGGCTTCGAGGCGAAGCAAAATGTGCAAGGGCGAAGCGCCACGGGCCCCAAACGCCTGTGGCCTCGTTCAACACATGGCGACTTGATTGGACATGGGCGTCTCTGCCTCCCCACGCTGCCTCGGCAACTACCCAACCTGACGAGACCCTGCTGCATGCGTAGAGAAACATCATTACGTGAGATCATGGAGGCCGACGGTTGGCCTTCTCCAGGCTATAAATGTGGAGGAGGTGAAGCCCCAGTTGCCCATCTCCTTCCTCTTGTAGCCCGCTTCATCTTCTTCATCCTTGTCGCGTCCGCTTACGGTGACGCCCATGGCATCGATAAGAAGATTCTCTGCTGCTGAGAAAGGAAAGACTCCCTGTGAGGAGCGGGAAGCGCTCCCGCCGAAGAAGAGGTTCAGCCACTCCCGCGGTGCTGGCGAGAGGCGGGAGGTGACGAGGCCTTCGTGCGAGCGACCTCCTCTAGGCTACACGCTACCCTTGTAAGCCCAGGGGCAAGGGGGTCATGCTCCGTGCCGCTCGCGTCGTGGTCGAGGTCGTCCTGCTGGGGCGGTCGGTCCCCGAACTCACGCCGAGGGATCCTCGTGCGAGTTCTTGGTGTGAACAGCGATGCCACCGCCTTCTTGGATCCGGTTCCCGAGATTCTTCGCCGAGCCGATGCCGGCGAGGGGGCCTGCCAAGCTATGGTTGCAGCACGCAGGGTGCCGCAGCCAAGCTACGGAGGCGGAGGTTGAGGTCATCCCCCCGGCAGGTGTCATCTTGACTCGAGGATGGGGCGAAGTCGCCCGCGTGTGCTGCCCTGATGGAGTCTCCGTCGTACACTTTGAGTTTGATGGTGCCTCCACGTTGTTCTTCAAGGTCTTTGATGAGGAAGGACACTGCTAGGAATGCTGCCCTGGTGGGAGCCATTAAGGAGGCATAGCGACGGGAGCCATGCCTGCTCTCGGTCCCGCCGTCAGCTCTCTTAGCAGCAGCGATGGCCCTTGGGAGTCCAGCGACTCTCCCGAGGCCGATGAGTCTCCGGAGACGAGCGACGACAGCTACAAGCCTCCAAGCTCGCGCCGCGCACGAAGTGCAGCAACTGCTCGAGCTCGCCACCGATGGTGACTTGAACGGGGCTGGAGATGGCCTCTCGTGGCCCACTATTGATGATGGCGTCGGCGGTGGTAGTCATAGCTAGGGTCTCCTGGAATCTCTTTCTTTTGTTCCCTGCGAGGAATTAAAGCCAACCCCGTGGGGGCATGTAAAGAACATGTAATGCTCTTGCTTCGATGCTTATCATCATTGCTACGAAACCATGTTTGCAAGTCTTGCTCCGGCAGTGTTCCTCCTTTTTACCCTTTCAGTAGCTTGGTGCTCTACGCCAACAGGTCCCAGTCCCAAGGAAAGCTTCAGCCGTCGCTGGTATGCCAGGTCGCGATGTCGTGGTCAAGGCTAGGAGGTGAGCGGCCCGGGTCCGGTAAGAGCCCCTGAGGCGCGATGCTCAAGAGGTCCCCTTTGGCATGCAAGCAGCTTCTGGAGGCTAAAAATGGTGGCCGCGTTGCCGAAGCATGACTACGGAAATCAACTTGTCAAGTGATGGCGGCATGCCAGTTGGATGCATGACTTATCTTCGACGGCCTGAGGTGATTCTTCACATGGCGTGCTTGGCTTGCTCCTGATGCAGCATGGCTGAGATTTCGCGATCTCCTTCCCGCTTGCCTTAGAGTTATACGTCGGCAGAGCCCGACCCCGCACGTACCTCAGCCGCCACTGGCTCGTCCGGATCGCCAGGAAGAAACCAGGGAGTGAGGGGCTACGTGGCCAGTTAGGCCCCTGAGACACGATGCTCAGGGGTCCCCCTTGACGTACGAACAGCCCTCGGGAAGGAAATGTTGGACTATGCCTTGGTGTTCTGCGTCGGCAGGGCCCGACCCCGCGCATACCTCAGCCGCCGCTGGCTTGTCCGGCTCGCCAGGACAAGTCCAGGGAGTGAGGGGCTACGTGGCCAGTTAGGCCCCTGAGACGCGATGCTCAAGTGTCCCCCTTGACGTACGAACAGACCAGGGCTCTCTAAGCCGGCCTCCCCTTCTCCCATTATTCTTGGTGCTCTGCATCCTCGGGTCCCGTCCCTCGAGCGTAGCTTAGCCGCCGCTGGTATGCCAGGTCGTGATGCCATGGTCAAGGCCAGGGGTGAGGGCTGGAGAGTCAGTAGGAGCCCCTGAGACGCGATGCTTAGAAGCCCCCCTTTAACGCGTAAGCGAATTACGTGAGAAGGAAAGACCGGCAGGGTCGCCTACCGCCATGCTTTTGAGATTCATGTGGTTTAGTCTGACGAAGCAGCACAACTTAGAACCGTGCCTACCGCCGGGCCACTGATTGTTTCGCAGGAAGACGAAGGCATCGAGGACCTGGTGAGGTGACGTGCGCGAGGTAGGCCATGTGTCAGATCTCGACCTCTCGGATTTGGCAGCGTTGCAGGGACGGACCCGAGCACAAGCGTCGTGCCAACATGTGTAGCCCCCGTTGCGGGATGAGCAGAAGTCCATTTGGCAGCGAGGGGGACAAAAGAGGTGGTGAGTGAGCAGGTGATGACCATAAGGTAAATCATAAGAGCAAATGAGCTAACCCAGGCGATGTAAAATGTGATACATGCCACAGGGACAGACCCATGCGGCTCGGGGATGATGCAGCCCAAGGGGCGCCCCCAACAGAGTAAGCTAAACATGCAAAAAGGATACACGTCGCTGGGGCAAGCCTGTGCGACTTGGGGATGATGCAGCCCGAGGGGCGCCCCCAACTGAACAAACTAAAACAAAGTCACCTGGCATCGATACTGGAGTGGTGCTGACGTAGCTGACGACGCCTGCTGCAGAAGTCTCTCCTCATGAGCCGCCTGACTCTGGGGCCTCGCGAGGCTCCAGAGATTCCAAGAGCTCACGAAGAACCGATGCCACTTCTGCCAAGATCTCCTGATGCCTGGCCTCACGATCCGCCAGGACTTCTCGCATGTGGCGCTGGTGCAGGGTCGCCTAGTTCGGCAAGCCGAAGGGCATGCGAACGTAGCTGTGAGGGGGACCCTTCGGCCGGCCCACCTGAGTTGGCCAGTAGAGCTCCTGCGACGCCATCATGTTGAGTCCTGGGACATTGACGCAGACGCACAGCCCGTCGCCCGAGCCTGGGACGACAACTGCACTTCGGGGTGCCGGGCGGCGCTCGCCCCGCATTGCCCTTGACACCTACAAGTCTTTGATGGTCTGGTTCATGAACTCATGAACGCGTGGTGCCTCTTGCCTTGTGTCCTCCGGAGGGAACCATACAGTGAAGCACGCCTCCACATGGTGCCCGAGCGCCTCCCTCGAGACATTGGCTAGGTCAGGGGCCCTCCTGAGCTTAGCCTGAGGAGGGTACCGGGCGCGCCTTCCTATGCGAGGGAAGGAGGCGTCCCATCCACGGGCACGGATCCTGAGGCATGACCGCTGGGTGCTGCATCTTCGTGAGACTCCAGGGCGAGCAGCTGCTTCTTCTTCTTCGGGATAGCTTCAGGGGTAGACAGTGTCTTTGTTGTTGGGGTCTTCGACTGCCGCAGCCTGGTAATCACGCTCGAGGGAGCACACTGCATCCTTTTCTTCGCAAGCGACGGTGATAATGTCCCGGCTCCCTGGCATCTTGAGAACGTTGTAGCCATGGTGGGTTACGGCCATGAACTTGGCTAGGGATGGATACCCAAGGATGGCGTTGTACGGGTGGCAGATGTGAGCGACGTTGAAGTCAATGAGCTCGGTGTGGTTGTTGTCGTGGGTGCCGAAGGTAACGAGGAGCCGGATCTGTCCGATTGGGGTGGTAGAGCCATCAGTCACTCCTGAGAAAGTCCTGCTGGGTTCCAACTGGTCATAAGGTACTTGGAGACGGTCAAATGTGTCGACAGAGAGAACGTTGAGCCCTGCACCGCCATCGATGAGGGTCTTGATCATTTGGACGTTGCTGATGACGGATGAGCAGAGCATTGGGAGAGCGCCGGCGGTTGCCGCGCACTTAAGCTGGTCAGCAGAGCAGAAGGTGATGGTGCACTTGGACCACTTGAGCAGCCGTGTGGCTTCTATTCTTGGAAGAGTCGCGTTTACTTCTCGGGCGAACTGCTTGAAGAGGCGCTGAGAGGCTAGGGCCTGCGCACCACCCAAGATGCAAGCGATGGTGCGAGGCTCCTGGAAGCCCCCAGCCCCCTCGTCTTGGTCATCGTTCCTCCTTGGTGGTGGCAACAGAGGGAGGTCGGCCTTGACCTGAGGACGATCCTTGCGAGGCTGGTCCCTCCAGGCACCCTCGCGAGGCTGGTCCCTCTAGGTACCCTCGCGAGGCTGGTCATGCCAGCGGTCCTCACGAGGCTGATCACGCCACTCCTAACGGGGGCCGCGGTCGTCCCAGCGCCCCCTGATCCGGCTTCTTCCTCGTCTGTAGCCCCGGTCATTGCGCTAGGGGCGCAAGCCGATGCGCCCGTCACGGATGGCCCTGAGCTCTTGGCAGTCGTTGGTGTTGTGGTTGTGCATGCTGTGGAAGGCTCAGAACAGATGGCTGCTCTTGGATGACTCCGGGTGGTCGCGGCCATGCTTCATCTCTGGTTCCGCCACGAGCACGACCACCCCTTTATGCTTCACGTCCTTGGCCTTGGCCTTCTTGTCTTCAGGGTCAGCGGTGGGGAGCTCGACGAGGGAAAGGCGCCCCTCTTTAGCTCTTGCACACTTGGTCGCGAGGTTGAACAACTCCAGGGTCGTGAACAGATCTTCGTGGATGGCGAGCTCCTCCTTCATCTTGACATCGCGGACGCCATTGGAGAATTTCGAGATGATGGCCTCGTCCGTGACCTTGTGGATCTTGACGCGGACGCTGTTGAAGCACTGGATGAACTTCTACATGGTTTCTCCTAGTTGTTGCTTGATGCGCCATACGTCACCTGCGGGCGGCGGGCGGTCATGGGTGCCCTGGAAATTGGTGATGAAATGCTCGTGCATCTCATCCCAGGAGGAGATCCATCCCACGGGCAGGTTCAGGAGCCACGAGCGCGCGCCGTCCTTGAGGGCCATGGGGAACCAGTTCGCCATGATCTTCTCGTTGCCGTTGGATGCCTTGATGCTCAGCTTGTAGAGCTGCAGGAACTCAGCAGAGTCGGGGGTGCCGTTGTAGCATGGAGGCAGGTCGGGCTTGAACTTCCCGGGACAGTTGATGTTGCACAGCTCAGGAGCGAGGGCCTTGCAGCCAGCTGTTGACACTGGAGCTTATCGCGGATGCGGAACTTGGTCTTGGTTTCCGCGTGCCACCATTTCTGGGGGCGCACGATCTCGACGCGGCGGTGGAGGGAGCTCTGGCGCTCCTCCTTGAGGCCGCTCGATCTCTTGGCAGCTTCCTTCTTCATGCACGAGCGCCCCGCGCGGTGGGTCGTGCCGCGGGGCTGCGTGCCTTGGTTCGTGGACAACGCCTTGATGCGGAGGTGGTGGAGGCGCTTCATGGGCCACGTCACCCGTAAGGGTGGAGGGCGAGGCAACGAGAGAGACGGGACAGGAGAGTGCTACCTCTTGAGCTTGCGTTGTTTTCCCTCGAAGAGGAAAGGGTGATGCAGCACAGTAGCGTAAGTATTTCCCTCAGTTTTTGAGAACCAAGGTATCAATCTAGTAGGAGACCACGCGCGAGTCCCTCGTACCTACACAAACAAATAAGAACCTTGCAACCAACGCGATAAAGGGGTTGTCAATCCCTTCTCGGCCACTTGCAAAAAGTGAGATCTGATAGAGATGATAAGATAATATTTTTGGTATTTTTGTTTTATAGATTGAAAGTGAAGATTGCAAAACAAAAGTAAAGTAAAGATAAATAGTTGATGGATATTTATATAATGGAAGATAAACCCGGGGGCCATAGGTTTCACTAGTGGTTTCTCTCATGATAGCATATTTCTACGGTGGGTGAACAAATTATTGTCGAGCAATTGATAGAAAACCGCATAGTTATGAGAATATCTAGGCATGATCATTGTATATAGGCATCACGTCTGTGACAAGTAGACCGAAACGATTCTACATCTACTACTATTACTCCACACATCGACCGCTATCCAGCATGCATCTAGAGTATTAAGTTCATAAGAACAGAGTAATGCCTTAAGCAAGTTGACATGATGTAGAGGGATAAACTCATGCAATATGATATAAACTCCATCTTTTTATCCTCGCTCGCAACAATACAATACGTGCCTTGCTGCCCCTGCTGTCACTGGGAAAGGACACCGCAAGATTGAACCCAAAGTTAAGCACTTCTCCCATTGCAAGAAAGATCAATCTAGTAGGCCAAACCAAACGGATAATTTGAAGAGACTTGCAAAGATATTTAAATCATACATAAAAGATTTCCGAAAAGAATCAAATATTGTGCATAGATAATCTTGATCATAAACCCACAATTCATCGGATCTCGACAAACACACCGCAAAAGAATTACATCAAATAGATCTCCAAGAAGATCGAGGAGAACTTTGTATTGGGATCCAAAGAGAGAGAAGAAGCCATCTAGCTAATAACTATGGACCCGAAGGTCCGTGGTAAACTACCCACAACTCATCGGAGAGGCAATGGTGTTGATGTAGAAGCCCTCCGTGATCGATTCCCCCTCCAGTGGAGCTCCATAACAGGCCCCAAGATGGGATCTCACGGGTACAGAAGGTTGCGGCGGTGGAATTAGGGTTTCGTGGTGCTCTTAGATGTTTTCAGGATACGTAGGTATATATAGGAGGTAGAGGCATGTCAGGGGAGCCACGAGGAGCCCACGGGGGTGGGGGCGCGCCTACCCCCCTGGGCGTGCCCCCTACCCTCGTGGCCGCCTCTCTCGCTTCCAGGCGTGTACTCCAAGTCTTCTGCGTTGATATTGTTCCAAAAATAACTCTCCCGAAATTTTCATTCCGGTTGGACTCCGTTTGATATTCCTTTTCTGCGAAACACTGAAATAGGCAAAAAAACACCAATTTGCACAGGGCCTTGGGTAAGTAGGTTAGTCCCAAAAATAATATTAAAGTGTATAAATAAGCCCATTAAACATCCAAAAGAGAATATATAATAGCATGGAACAATCAAAAATTATAGATACGTTGGAGAGGTATCAAGCATCCCCAAGCTTAATTACTGCTCGTCCTCGAGTAGGTAAATGATAAAAACGGAATTTTTGATGTGGAATGCTAACCAACATAATTCTCAATGTAATTTTCTTTATTGTGGCATGAATGTTCAGATCCGAAAGATTCAAGACAAAAGTCTATATTGACATAAGAATAATAATACTTCAAGCATACTAACAAAGCAATCATGTCTTCTCAAAATAACATGGCCAAAGAAAGTTCATCCCTACAAAATCATATAGTTTGGTTATGCTCCATCTTTGTCACACAAAATACTCAAATCATGCACAACCCCGGTTTCAGCCAAGCAATTGTTTCATACTTTAATTTTTTTCAAACTTTTTTAACTTTCACGCAATACATGAGCGTGAGACATGGATATAGCACTATAGGTGGAATAGAGTGGTGGTTGTGGAGAAGACAAAAGAGGAAGATGGTCTCACATCAACTAGGCGTGTGAATGGGCTATGTAGATGCCCATCAATAGATGTCAGTGTGAGTGAGTAGGGATTGCCATGCAACGGATGCACTAGAGCTATAAATGTATGAAAGCTCAACAAAAGAAACTAAGTGGGTGTGCATCCAACTTGCTTGCTCACGAAGACCTAGGGCATTTGAGGAAGCCCATCGTTGGAATATACAAGCCAATTCTATAATGAAAATTCCCACTAGTATATGGAAGTGACTAAACAAGAGACTCTCTATCATGAAGATCATGGTGCTACTTTAGAGCACAAGTGTGGAAAAAAAGATAGTAGCATTGTCCCTTTTTTCTTTTTTTGGGCCTTTCTTTTTTCTTTGGCCTTTCTTTTTTCTTTTTTTTCTTTGGGACAATGCTCTAATAATGATGATCATCACACTTTTATTGATTTACAACTCGATATTAAAACTCGATACTAGAACAAAGTATGACTCTATATGAATGCCTCCGGTAGTGTACCGGCATGTGTAATGAATGAAGAGTGACATGTATGAAAATTATGCATGGTGGCCTGGCCACAAATACGATGTCAACTACATGATCACGCATGGCAATATGAAAATGATGAAGCGTGTCATAATAAACGGAACGGTGGAAAGTTGTATGGCAATATATCTCGGAATGGCTATGGAAATGCCATGATAGGTAGGTATGGTGGCTGTTTTGAGGAAGGTATATGGTGGGTGTATGGTACCAGAGTTGTGCGGTACAAGAGAGGCTGGCAATGGTGGAAAGGTGAGAGTGCGTATAATCCATGGAATCAACATTAGTCATAAAGAACTCACATACTTATTGCAAAAATCTAAAAATCATCAAAACAAAGTACTACACGCATGCTCCTAGGGGAAGGGTTGGTAGGAGTTAACCATCGCCCGATCCCGACCTCCACACAAAGGATGACGCTCAATGAAATACCCCATGCTTCAAATTTGTCACACAACGGTTACCATACGTGCATGCTACGGGACTAGCAAACCTCAACACAAGTATTTCTGAAATTCACAACTACTCTACTAGCATGACTCTATGTGGGGACCCTGACTTATGAGTCGAGATCACCGAATGCACGTGTACAGTGGTCCCAGAGATCAATGCTCACTGAACACACGGAAGCTGAATAACAAGAGTCTTACATCCATACATATTGTCTTACAGAAATTATGGCCATTATGGCCAAGTCTTACATAGATAATGCCTCATGGGCTGAATAGCAAATAAACTCGAATATCGGAAGTCTTTGTAGATAAGTAGAACCCATGACATCTGCCTTAACCCTACAGGCATTCTGACTGGGAAAGCGTCCTAGTTTGCATGATCGTCTCCATAAAATTCTTCTTCAAATTCCTGCTCCTCCATGCCTGGCCAATTAAATAACCAGTGGCAAGCCAATGAGTACTTTGAATGTACTTGCGAGCAACCCATGATTTGGTTCGAGGTAACAATGCAAGTTGTACAACAATAAGCAACCTAGCTACAAGGTAGATAAGATATTCTACCATTTGTGGGACATGCATCAATGTACTTGGTAACCTCGAGGACAGGTTACAGATATCAATATAAATAGAGTTCAAATCATTTCTGGTTCTTTCAACGAGTCAAGTCACCATCTTGACTCAATACACACACACATTCACCAAGATTGTAAAATTCTGGACATAGTTTAAGTAGCACCTCCCAACTGTCCATGACCATGGACACGGCTATTCGAATAGTTTTACACTCTGCAGAGGTTGCACACTTTACCCACAAGATCCGGGAAACTTCCATGTCATCCACGACCCGCGGTAGCTCAAGTACCCGGGGTAAGCACCTGATCACTATCTTTCCCTAGACGACACTAACATAGAGTCCACTCGATTGGTAGTAACCCCCGTGCCCAACATTTCACATCTTAAAAATTGTGGAGCCTCACTCCCATACATACCAATGGCACGGGGTACCAACGGTGTGTTCGGTGCCCTGTGAAAACAGTCATGGCCGCCTATCCAAGCACGACCCCGTCCCGAGAGTGACCTCGTGTCACCCCCGTCACTAGTAATGTGGGCACCATGCTAGTATCGACCTAGGTAATCAATAATGCCCTTTCCCATATAAGGGTAGAGTGGTTGCGCATGTTGGGTTGGGTAGGTAATCACACATAAATCTAATCCATCATTTTACACACACACACACCAAAAACTCTCTTTGGTACACCACTTCTTCCTCAAGTGGTGACCTAATTACAACATCACCCACGGGCATTAGGGGCACCTGATGGGGTTTTCGAAAGAATGTAATCACGGAGAGTTCATGTTGCTCATGCAACATTATGCATCACAGCTAATCTCTTGCATTTATGCACAAGGTAGAGTTATGAGTAGGGGGTATGCATCATGTGGTGGTTCACAACAAGTTTACCACTGTCATGTTGATGGCTTCTCGCCCCTCGTTGGTTACCCCAAGTGGAAGGTTGAGATGTAGCATAGCGGCAAATTTCCCTTGGCAAAGATACCAACGATCGAATCCCGTGAGACTCCGAGGGTCGACAAGTAGGTGTCAACGGCGCCAGAAACTTAGCGGTTGACGGGACCTGCACACAGATACAGATAACTTTGCTCCCAACGAGTACAGAGAGGTTGTCAATCCCTCCGGCCTTGTTGTTTACAAAGGATCAAACACAAGAGATAATAATGATAGCTATGACTGCAACTAGGAAATAAAAACAGGAACTAAATAGAAGGTGTGATCAGCGGTGGTAATATGGACCGCGGTCCCATGATGTTCACTAGTGATGTCTCTCTCCCAAAAGACGATAAAACAGCAAAGCGAGGTAAACAAATTACAGCTGGGCAATTGACAGGATTATGTGCGCAAACCAATGCTAACTATGCTGCAAAGAAAGGTAGAGGCTCAAAAGCATGGGCGGTACGCCAAGACAAGTAGACCGAAATCCATCTGCATCTACTACTAATCATCCACCTTGAGATATCTATCCAGAACATCTCGCTGGTATTAAGTTGCGAATCCCACCCAAAGTGTAAACTCAAAGCAACAGACAACTGCATTAAAAGAACTTTGCGTAAAGTAAACAATCCTTGCACCCGCAAGTACAAGCACCGTTGTTTTCTCCCTTGTGGCAACAGCACATCCCCTAGACTCATGTTTCTGTCACTCAAGCTAGTCATCAGGGGGCATGAACCCACAATCAAGCATAACGCTCCCTCTTGGAGTTACTACCTACTACTTGGCCAAAGCAATAAACAGCAACAGAGAACATGCAAGAATTACTCAAGAACAAAGATATAAAAGAGGTGAATCAAATATATTACTCAAACACAATCTGAACATAGTCTCATAATCCATCGGATCCCAGCAAACTCAGCAAAGCAACAGCAGAAAGATTACATATGTGCCTCGATCATGTAGGGCAGCTCACGAGGTCTATACCATGAAGAGCAAAGAGGGGAGGAGAACATCACATAGCTACTGATCATGGACCCATGGTCCAAGGTGGACTACTCACAACTCATCCGGGAAGCGTCCATGGTGGTGGAGAAGCTCCCGGTGGTGGTTCTCCCCTCTGGCAGGGTGCCGGGAAGAGTTCTCCTGATGCTCCCGATCTTGGAAGTGTTGCGGCGGCGGAACAGAGGCGAGATCGCGAATAAGGGTTCTGTCCTCGAGGGTTTCGGGATGAGAGGGATATATATGCGAAGAGGGGCGGCCAGAGGCGGAGCAGGGGCCCCAGGCGCCCCCTGGCGCAGCCAGGGGTGGAGCCGCGCCAGGTGGCCGCCTGGGCCTCCCCTGGCTCCCCTCTGGCCCATCTTTGGTTCTTCGCGAAGCTTCCTGTACGCTGATTTTTCCTATATTTTTCCTGGAATTTTTGAGCACTTTTAATATGGGGGAAACCTGAAATAGAAAAACAGCAGAAAACAGGAACTGGCACGGTGGTGCACTGAGTTAATAGGTTAGTCTAAATATAATTGAAAGTGCATGGAAGTGCATCAATATCATAGCAATATCACACAAAAGAAGCATGGAGCAAGCAGAAATTATAGATACGTTTTGGACGTATCACATGTTTCATCATCATGCAATCGGAAAAAAAAGGTACCGATGAACAAGAGGGGTGTCATGGTCAAAGGGCTGCTTGCCTGGATTGGCTAGGTCTTCAAGGTCTTCAAATCCTTATCCTTCTCCTTCTTCAGCAACTTCGTCAAATACTGTATCTAATCGTCGCAAGAAAATACGGAGAAATAAGACAATACTAAAAACAGAAAAATCAAAGTGCTCAAAAAAATGTCAAATTATTTTTATAAAATACTAGAAAGAAAACTAAGAAGGCAAAAATTCTTAGTTTTGGGATTGGAGTGACAGAATATGGCGAATGGATTTTTGAACAAAGGTTCTATGGTTCAAATTTGAATTTTAATTTGAACAGTACAGAAAAAGTTTTGGGACATGTGTGAAAGTTACACCATCAAATAGGTTGGAATATTACAAGATTTTAGGAGTTGGGATAAATTAATTTGGATGATTATTTTATCCTGTAGATTTATTTGAAAATCTACATAAAAGAAAAAGAAAAAGGGCCACTGTGCAACTAGGCGAGAACGGCCTCAGTGCATAGGCCCAGAGGGTTTTCGGCCCGGGCGAGCCGAGCGGCGCGTGCGTGTCAGGTTTAAGCCTGACGGGCGGGGCCCAGTGGCCAGTGGGAGAGAAGGAAGGCGAGAGGGATGGGAGCCTAACAGGCGGGGGCCGCCTGTCATCCCTAACCCCCGTCCAGAGGGCCGGCGAGCTCACCGTCGGCGATTCAGGGCACGGCAGGGCGAGCTGAGGGCAGGGACAGAGTCAGCGTGAAGTCGCCGTTCAAGTGGTGGTGGAGGCAGTCGCCGGAGCGGTCGGGTTCGCCGGCGACAAGGTTGCACGGCGGAGAGGCATCGGGTGGTGGTTGCTCCGGTCGTTTCCGTCTGCAACAGAGAGGGGAAAGAGAGGGGAAAGGATCAGTGGGGCCTTGAGGTGCCATATCAAGGCTTAGGAACGGTGGGGACGGCTCGTACCGAGCGGACGACGGCGAGCCGCCGCGGTGGAGCTCGATCTAGACCTCGGGTGCTTCTGGGAGTGAGCTGGGAGTGTAGGAGGGGCGCTTGGATAGTCCAGTTGCGAGTGATGGAGAGGAGAGGGCTCGGGGATGCCTTTATATAGGCAGGCGGTAGTCCATCGAGGGGGTGTACACCAGCGAGCTCGTTGTGGTCGCTACAGGCCACGGGGGCTCGTCGGGGCGTGTCTAGGGCGTTTGTGGGCGTGGTTCACGTCCAGAGAAGGGAAGGGAAGGAGCGGGCGAAGGCTCCAGAGGCTCGCGCGTGTGAGGCCGGAGATAGGAGCTTGCGGGCGGCCGGCGCGCGTGCGAGGAAGGCCATAGGAGGGAGAAGGAGGAGGAGGACAGGGCCATGGCGTGTCGCGGACGTCGAGACGCCTCGGCTGGCGTGAGGGGTAGGCTCGAGGTGGTCGGAGGCGGTGGGTCAGGGGCGGCTACAGTGCTAGAGCGCACTGTAGCATGCTCCAGAGCGTGCAAATGGCTGGCATGGCATTCTTTATGCCTTGCGGTCGTGGCCACCAGTGTCTAGAGGATAAGGGAGACCATAAACAACCAGGAACTTGCATTGGATGCTCTGGAGGGCTTCTAGAAGGAGAGAGGATTGAGAAAGGAGGGTGAAAATGGCTGTCCAGAGATGTAAATGGGGTTTTACCCCCCTCAATCATTGAGCTCGAGGTGCAGCCATTGCTGCTGGAGGTATAAGGGGTCTTGGGGTGCTGTGGTAAGAACTGGAGGCAAGGGGAAATAGTAGAAGGGGTCAAAACAAGGGTTTTGGTATAATAGTAGAAGGTGTTTGATGGTGTTTTGGGCAAGCAAATGTATTTCATTTGACATGAGACTCCACAGGATGAAATGGCACATATATTTAGGCCCTTTCACCAAATTAGAGCTCATTTGGGCAAAGTTGCCAATGCAACTTTTGTAAACCCTAGAAATCAACAGAAATGGATTTTCCAAGATTAAGTTAAGAAAATCATCCCTTCTTGATGCACCACTTGGGGTAGTGTCATCATTTGGGGTTGTGGGCTTGTCCACCAAATTTGGGGTCACAAGTAAAAAGTTGGTAGTGTAAAGTTGTTCAAATTTGAATCTGAACAGAAATGGTTTTGGGGTACTCTGATCTAGTTACCCTTCTCCAAAGCTTGTGCCATTTGGTATAGATGCATTATTAGACCATTTTAGCATGTGTACCAAGTTTGAGAGCATTTGGACAAGTTTGGCAATGTAAAGTTGCTCAAACTTCAAAATGGACAGAAATGGTTTTGAGGGGATTTTATGATGTTTTCTTGCTCCCCAAGCCATGAGGCTTGGCAAGATCATCAAATATGTCATCTCTGACATGATAGAATTTCCCTGGAATTTTTAGAGAATATTTCCTTTGTAAATATTTCAAAAGCTTGAAATATCCAGAAAGGGTTTCTGAGGGATTTGCCCAATATTTTGAACATGAACATGTGTTGAAACTCTTATATATGGACACTATATGTCCTAAGAGTCTCTCTGAATTTTGGCAAATATTTTTGAAATAGTTAAATAATTTTTACCTATTAAAGACCATTTCTGGCCTAAAGAAAAATCCTTTAAATAAAATAGGAAAATAACTTTTAAAATTATACTTTTGTGGTTTTTGGGAGTCCTATACCTAATAGGATTCAAATATGCCTTTCCAAGGATTTATCACCCTAGATCAAGTACTTGCAGTGCAAATCTCAATTCAGGGATTTTTTGAAAACTAATTTTTGAAAATACTATTTGGCCAAAATATTTTTATAAGAATATACTATACTGTCCTATACACATGGTATGATCATTGGGCAGAAGTTTGGGGTAAGGAGATGAAGTATAGAGGGTGAGGCTATGTTGACTTTTAAAGAGCACTTGAAATCATAGAGAGAAAAACTCAATTCCAAATAAAAGCCAAATTATGCAAAAAGTTTTTGTTGGTCCAAATTTTCATGATTTATTAATGCAATAACCATGTTACAAAATGCAGGGTGTGACACTCTAATATCACCATCCGCATATCTCAAAACAATCATCAAGTATCAAACTTCTCATAATATTCAATGCACTTTATGCGAAAGTTTTTACTATACCCATCTTGGATGCCTATCATATTAGGACTAGTTTTATAACCAAAGCACATTACCATGCTGTTCTAAAAGACTCTCAAAAAGATATAAGTGAAGCATGAGAGATGAATAATTTCTACAAAATAAAACCACCACCGTGCTCTAAAAGATATAAGTGAAGCACTAGAGCAAAACTATCTAGCTCAAAAGATATAAGTGAAGCACACAGAGTATTCTAATAAATTCCGAATCATGTGTATCTCTCTCAAAAGGTGTGTACATCAAGGATGATTGTGGTAAACTAAAAAGCAAAACCTCAAAACATACATGACGTCCAAGAAAAACACATATCATGTGGTGAATAAAAATATAGCCTCAAGTAAAGTTATCGATAGACAAAGACGAAAGAGGGGATGCCTTCCCGGGGCATCCCCAAGCTTAGGATTTTGGTTGACCTTGAATTTACCTTGGGCATACCCAAGCTTAGGCTCTTGCCACTCTTTGTTCCATAGTACATCAAATCCATACCCAAAACTTGAAAACTTCACAACACAAAACTTAGCCAAAAATCTTGTGAGTTCCGTCAGTATAAGAAAACAAACCACCACTCAAAGGTACTGTAATGAACTCATTATTTGCTTATATTGGTGTTAAACCTACTGTATTCCAACTTATCTATGATTCATACCCCCCCCCCTATACTACTCATAGATTCATCAAAGCAGGCAAACAACACACGAAAAACAGAATCTGTCAAAAACAGAATAGTCTGTAGCAATCTGTAACTTTCGAATAATTTTGTAACTCTAAAAAATTGAAATAAATTGGTGGAGGTGAGGAATTTGTCTATTAATCATCTGCAAAAAGAATCAACTAAAAGCACTCTTCAGTAAAAGATGGTAGCTAATCTCGTGAGCACTAAAGTTTCTGTTTTTTAAACCATGATCGCATAAACTTCACACTAGTCTTCCCAAAGGTTCTACGTGGCACAAACACTAATTAAAACACAAAAACACATCTAAATAGAATCTAGATGCATTATTTATTACTAAATAGAAGCAAAACAAAGAAAATAAAAGTGGGTTGCCTCCCAACAAGCGTTATCGTTTAACGCCCCTAGCTAGGCATAGAGAAATCAATGATGCTCACATGAAAGATAAGAATTGAAGCACAAAGAGAGCATCATATAGCATGTGAGAAACACATCTAAGTCTAACATACTTCCTATGCATAGGCATTTTATAGGAAAACAAATTAGCAAGACAAGCAAGATCTAGCATATGCAAGGAAGAAGAAAAAAACAATAGCAATCTCAACATAAAGAGAGGTAATTTAGTAACATGAAGATTTCTACAACCATATTTCTCCCTCTCATAATAATTGCATGTAGGATCATATTAAAAATCAACAGTATAGCTATCACATAAAATATTTTCTTCACGATCCCCATGCATGCAAAGTAGACACTCTTCCAAAATAGTGGGATTATCATTAACTAAAGTCATGACCTCTCCAAACCCACTTTTATCAAAAAAAACATAAGATTGAACATTCTCCAAATATGTGGGATCTAAAGTTGACACTCTTCCAAACCCACATTCAATATTAATGCAAACATTATGATCAATCATATATTGATCATCGGGATTAAATAAATTTTCAAGATCATAAGAAGAATCACCCCAATCATGATCATTGCAACAAGTAGTGGACATAGCAATACTAGCATCCCCACGCTTAGGGTTTTGCATATCATTAACACAATTGACATCAATAGAATTTATAATAACATCATTGCAATCATGCATTTCATTAAAAGAGCTATCGTGAATCACTTCATAATTTTCTTCTTTCAACACTTCCTCACAATTTTCAGATTCACGAATTTCAAGCAAAACCTCATAAAGATAATCTAGTGCACGCAGCTCACTAGCAATTGGTTCATCATAATTGTATTTCTTAAAAAGATTAGCAAGTGGATGAGGATCCATAATTTAGCAAGCGAAGATGCAAGCTAATAGAAGGCACATGGCAACACGAACAAACAAAAAGGCGAACGGAAAAGGGCGAATAAAACGGCAAAGGTGAAGTGGGGGAGAGGAAAATGAGAGGCAAATGGCAAATAATGTAATGCAAGGGATAAGGGTTTGCGATAGGTACTTGGTATATGACTTTTGCATATAACTCCCCGGCAATGGTGCCAGAAATTCTTCTTGCTACTTCTCGAGCTTGCGTTGTATTCCCTCGAAGAGGAAATGGTGATGTAGCACAGTAGCGTAAGTATTTCCCTCAGTTTTTGAGAACCAAGGTATCAATCCAGTAGGAGACCACGCACGAGTCCCTCGCACCTGCACAAACAAATAAGAACCTTACAGCCAACACGATAAAAGGGGTTGTCAATCCCTTCTCGGTCACTTACGAGAGTGAGATTTGATAGATATGATAAGATAATATTTTTGGTATTTTTGGTATAGAAACAGAAAGTAAATAATGCAAATAAATAACGACGACAGAAATTGGCAAGTTGACGGGAGATTAATATGATAAAGATAGACCCGGGGGCATAGGTTTCTCTAGTGGCTTCTCTCATGATAGCAAAATTCTACATTGGGTGAACAAATTACTGTCGAGCAATTGATATAAGAGCGCATAGTTATGAGAATATCTAGGCATGATCATTTTATATAGGCATCACGTCCGTGACAAGTAGACCGTTTCGGGTTCTGCATCTACTACTATTAATCCACACATCGACCGCTATCTAGCATGCATCTAGAGTATTAAGTTCGTAAGAACATAGTAACGCCTTAAGCAAGATGACATGATGTAGAGGGATAAACTCATGCAATATGATATAAACTCCATCTTTTTATCCTCGATGGCAACAATACAATATGTGCCTTGCTGCCCCTGATGTCACTGGGAAAGGACACCGCAAGATTGAACACAAAGCCAAGCACTTCTCCCATTGCAAGAACTATAGATCTAGTAGGCCAAACCAAACCAATAATCCGAAGAGACTTGCAAGGATATTATAATCATACATAAATGATTTCAGAAAAGAATCCAATATTGTTCAAAGATAATCTTGATCATAAACCCACAATTCATCGGATCTCGAGAAACACACCGCAAAAAGATTACATCGAATAGATCTCCTCGAAGATCGAGGAGAACTTTGTATTGAGATCCAAAGAGAGAAAAGAAGACATCTAGCTAATAACTATGGACCCGAAGGTCTGTGGTAAACTACTCACAACTCATCGGAGAGGCTGTGGTGTTGATGTAGAAGCCCTCCGTGACCGATCCCCCTCAAGTGGAGCTCCGAAACAGGCTCCAAGATGGGATTTCACCGGAACAGAAGGTTGCGGTGGTGGAATTAGGGTTTCATCTGTTGCCTCAATGTTTTCAGGGTATGAGAGTATATATAGGCTGAGAGGCACATCGGGGGAGCCAGAGGGGGCCCACGAGGGTGGGGGCGCGCCTACCCCCCAGGGCGCGCCCCCTGCCCTCCTGGCCGCCTCTCTCGCTTCCAGGTGTGTACTCCAAGTCTTCTGCGTTGATATTGTTCCAAAAATAACTCTCCCGAAGGTTTCATTCCGTTTGGACTCCGTTTGATATTCCTTTTCTGTGAAACACTGAAATAGGCAAAAAACAGCAATTTGCACTAGGCCTTGGTTTAGTAGGTTAGTCCCAAAAATAATATAAAATTGTATAAATAAGCCCATTAAACATCCAAAACAGAATATATGATAGCATGGAACAATAAAAAATTATAGGTATGTTGGAGACGTATCAGTAGCACAGGAGCGCAACCTACGCGCCCGCGGGTCCGCGACGGCCGTGGGACGATGATCCAGCAGGGGTCAGTGACAGGGTTGCGGTGCGTCCATCCCGCCGCATCGAGGGATGCAGCGACGAGGCCTGCTGCTCGTGTCGCGCCGGGCCGGTGGCTACGTTGGCGGCGGGAGATGGAGAACGGCGAGGAGTGATGACCCACAAGTGTAGGGGATCGCAACAGTTTTCGAGGGTAGAGTATTCAACCAAAATTTGTTGATTCGACACAAGGGGAGCCAAAGAATACTCTCAAGTATTATCAGTTGAGTTATCAATTCAACCACACTTGGAATACTTAATATCTACAGCAAGGTAATTTAGTAGCAAAGTAGTATGGAACTAACGGTAACGGCGATAAAAGTAACGGTGCTATTTTTGTAGTGATTGTAACAGTAGCAACGGTAAAGTAAATAAGCAAAGATCAATATGTGAAAAGCTCGTAGGCATTGGATCGATGATGGATAATTATGTCGGATGCGATTCCTCATGTAATAGTTATAACATAGGGTGACACAGAACTAGCTCCAGTTCATCAATGTAATGTAGGCATGTATTCCGAATATAGTCATACGTGCTTATGGGAAACAACTTGCATGACATCTTTTGTCCTACCCTCCCGTGGCAGCGGGGTCCTATTGGAAACTAAGGGATATTAAGGCCTCCTTTTAATAGAGTACCGGACCAAAGCATTAACACATAGTGAATACATGAACTCCTCAAACTACGGTCATCATCGGGAGTGGTCCCGATTATTGTCACTTCGAGGTTGCCAGATCATAACACATAGTAGGTGGCTATTGACTTGCAAGATAGGATCAAGAACTCACATATATTCATGAAAACATAATGGGTTCAGATCTGAAATCATGGCACTCGGGCCCTAATGACAAGCATTAAGCACAGCAAAGTCATAGCAACATCAATTTTAGAACATAATGGGTACTAGGGATCAAACCCTGACAAAACTAACTCGATTACATGGTAAATCTCATCCAACCCATCACCGTCCATCAAGCCTACGATGGGATTACTCACGCACGGCGGTGAGCATCATGAAATTGGTGATGGAGGATGGTTGATGAGACGATGGCGTCAATCTCCCCTCTCCGGAGCCCCGAACGGACTCCAGATCAGCCCTCCCGAGTGAGATTAGGGCTTGGCGGTGGCTTCGTATCGTAAAACGCGATGAATCTGTCTCTCTGATTTTTTTTTTCTCCCTGAAAGTGAATATATGGAGTCGGGGGTGATGTTTGTGGAGCATCAGGGGGGCCACGAGGCAGGGGCGCGCCCAGGGGGCACCCCCCACCCTCATGGACAGGGTGTGGGCCCCCTGGTCTGGTTCTTTCCGCAGATATTTTTATATATTCCAAAATAAATCTCCGTTGAATTTCAGGTCATTCCGAGAACTTTTATTTGTGCACAAAAATAACACCATGGCAGTTCTGGTGAAAATAGCGTCAGTCCGGGTTAGTTCCATTCAAATCATGCAAGTTAGAGTCCAAAACAAGGGCAGAAGTGTTTGGAAAAGTAGATACGTTGGAGACGTATCAACTCCCCCAAGCTTAAACATTTGCTTGTCCTCAAGCAAATCAGTTGATAAACTGAAAGTGATAAAGAAAAACTTTGACAAACTCTTTTGCTCTTGTTGTTGTAAATATGTAAAGCCAGCACTCAAGTTTTCAGCGAAGATCATGAACTAACCACATTCACAATAACTTTCAGGTCTCATGTTTACTCATATGAATGGCATAATCAACTAGCAAGCAATAATAATAAACCTTGGATAACAACATTTTCTCAAAACAATCTTAATATGATATAATTAAGATGGTATCTCACTAGCCCTTTCTGAGACCGCAAAACATAAATGCATAGCACCTCTGAAGATCAAGGACTGACTAGACATTGTAATTCATGGTAAAACAGATCTAGTCAAGTCATACTCAATGTAAATTAATAGCAATACATGTAAATGATAGCGGTGCTCTCCAACGGGTGCTCTTTAATAAGAGGATCATGACTCAACATAAAAGTAAATAGATAGGACCTTCATAGAGGGAAGCATGGATTTGTAGAGGTGCCAGAGCTCGATTTTGAAATAGAGATGAATAATATTTTGAGTGGTATACTTTCATTGTCAACATAACAACCAAGAATCTCGATATCTTCCATGCTACACACATTATAGGCGGTTCCCAAACACAATGGTAAAGTTTATACTCCCCCAACCACCAACAAGCACACTCCACGGCTAGCCCGAAACAACGGGTACCGTCCAAACCAGCAACAGCCCTGGGGGAGTTTTGTTTAATTATTATGATTTGAGCATGGGACTGAGCATCCCGGTTACCAGCCATTTCCTCATGAATGATGAGCGGAGTCCACTCATCGTGAGAATAACCCACCTAGCATGGAAGATATAGACAGCCCTAGTTGATACATGAGCTGTTCCAGCATGCAAAACGGAATTTCATTTGAAGGTTTAGAGTTTGGCACATACAAACTTACTTGGAACGGCAGGTAGATACCGCATATAGGAAGGTATTGTGGACTCATATGGAATAACTTTGGGGTTTATGGAAGTGGATGCACAAGCAGTATTCCCACTTAGTACGGTGAAGGCTAGAAAGAGACTGGGAAGCGACCAGCTAGAGAGCGACAACAGTCATGAACATGCATTAAAATTAATCAACAATGAATGCAAGCATGAGTAGGATATAAATCACCATGAACATAAATATCGTGGAGGCTATGTTGATTTTGTTTCAACTACATGTGTGAACATGTGCCAAGTCAAACCACTTGAATCGTTCAAAGGAGGATACCACCCTATCATACCACATCACAACCATTTTAATATCATGCTGGCACGCAAGATAAACCATTATAAGCCCTTAGCTAATTAAGCATGGCATGATGAGCTATGATATCTAATTGTCATTGCAAGCATGTTTCATTCATAACAAGCTGAATTAGGAATGATAAACTATCATATTTACAAAAACAAGAGAGGTCAAGTTAATACCAGCCTTTCTCATCTCAATCAATTCATCATATATCGTCATTATTGCCTTTCACTCGCACGACCGAACGGTGTGGAAAATAATAATAGTGCACGTGCATTGGACTAAGCTGGAATCTATAAGTATTTAATACAAGAGAGAAGACAAGGTAATATGGCTCATGGTTAAATCAACAATAAAGCATATGAGAGCCACTAAGCATTTTCATCATGGTCTTTTCCTCTTGGCCTCCAAAGAAAAGAAAAGAAACTATTTACACGGGAAAGCTCCCAACAAGCAAAAGAAGAACTAGAAATCTTTTTGGGTTTTCTTTTAATTACTACTACCATAGGCATGGAAAGTAGACTAGCTAGAAGCTACAATTTTTTTTTCTTAAGGTTTTTCTAGCACACAAGAAAAAGACTAAGAAAAGAGATGAAACTAGCATGGATAGTACAATGAAAAAGTATGAGCATCGACTACTGGAATAAGTGTGTGAACATGAATGTAACGTCGGTGAGAAATATGTACTCCCCCAAGCTTAGGCTTTTGGCCTAAGTTGGACTATGGCCACAGATCAAAGCTACTCTCTACGGTGTACGGAGAAGCGTCCTCTGGGTGCCACTGGTTGGCAATTTCATCCGGATCCCACCGATAAACCGACTGTCGATAAGGGTCAAGTGGTGGCTCCGGCTCCGGCTCTGAGGCTTGTGCTTGGTTCCAGTACGCATAAACGGACTCCGGAAAAACAAGGTACGTGCCTGAAAGTAAATCAAACAAAGATGGTGCAGGCAAGGTAATAATCTCACATTATTTTTCATCAAACATCAATTTATACTTAAGCAATTTCTTCTTATCCTTCACAATAAAATCATGTGCTATCATACTTTTATAATTTAGATAAGCCGGGGCAAGCAACTTTTCTTCCTTCTCATGATGCCTAATAGGTATTCTAAAGTGTTCAGTAAGGCGTGAAGCAAAGATGCCTCCGAAGATGGGACCCTTTGTATGGTTCAGACTTAATCGCTTAGCAACAACAGCGCCCAAGCTAAAAGTTGCATCTTGAAACGAAGCATGGCGTAAAATAACAATATCAGGGGCACTAAGGTTTCCACTGTTCCCGCGACCAATTAAGCATCTACTAGCAAATATCGCAAAGTAGCGTAGAACAAGAAAATGTATACTGGTAATTCTTGCCCCTGATACTTGTCTCGTTTCCCCTACAGCTATCATATCAATAAACCCCTCAACATCTTTACGATGTGGTTCCTCAAGACTACCAGCAAAGGGTATCTTACATACTTGACAAAATTCATAGAACGACATCTCCTTAACCTCATCATATAAATGAAACTCCACTAAAGGTGGTGATTTCTTAGCATGAAAATGAAAGTTTTGCGTGAAAATATTAGTGAGCAAGAGATATTGTTCACGCTGGTCGTGGAGGAAGTCGGTGAGGCCTGCATTCTCTGCCAAATAATAAAAGTCTTTATAAATCCCGGTGGCTTCCAAGAACTCATTGCAAGGCCATTCACACGGCCGTACTTCCGCAGTGCGAGGAAGATTGTATTTGGGCTTCTTATTCTCTTCCTTCTGCTTATCTTTTGAGCTTTGACTAGAAGAGCCTCTCAACAATCTCCTCATAATTTTCTTCCTCTGAAAATTTCTGAAATTTTTAGTGACTCAAAATAAAAGTGAACCAAACTCAACAAGATTGATAGCAACTACTCCTACAAGTGCCTAGAGACTATATCATGCATTAGAACTACTTGGAACCACATAAATTTGACATGCAAGCTCAAGAACAGGGTCACCTCAGCAGCAAAAAGTTGCAATAAATAAAGCACTAGGACAAAAACTAATTGGACCAATGGAGGAGTCACATACCAAAGAACGACCCCCCAAACACTTTTGGGAATGGAGCTTTAAGCAACGAGATCGAAAATGGCAGCAAGATGGGCTAGAACTCGTGCTTGAGCTGGTTGGTGATTTTTTAGGAGGAACAAGGAGTGTGTGGGTGCTGGAATAAGTGGAGGGGGGCCACGTGGCGCCCACGAGGCAGGGGGCGCGCCCTGCACCCTCGTGGCCAGGTGCTGGCTCCCCTGCTATGTTCTGAGTGCCAAATATTCTTAGATATTCTAGAAAAAACATATTTCATTTTCGAGGCATTTGGAGAACTTTTGTGTTTGGGGTATTTTTTATTGCATGGATAACTCTGAAAACAGACAAATAATACTATTTTAGCTTTATTTATTCTAAATAACAGAAAGTAAAAGAAGGGTACAGAAGGTTGTGCTTTCTAAATTCAACCATCTCATGCTCATTAAAAGGAATCCATTAACAAGGTTGATCAGGTCTTGTCAATAAACTCTTTCCGAATAACATGAAACCGGAGAGTTTTCGAATAACACTAGGTTACCTCAATCGGGATATGTATGTCCCCAGCAATAAGAATATCATATTTCTTCTTGATAGTAGGAAGAGGGAATTCAAAACCTCCAATAATAATCGTTGAAATTTTTCCAATAGAATTGATATTGTGGACCTGAGGTTGTTTCCTCGGAAAGTGTACCGTATGCTCATTACCATTGACATGAAAAGTGACATTGCCTTTGTTGCAACCAATAACAGCCCCTACAGTATTCAAAAAGGGTCTACCATGGATAATAGACATACTATCATCCTCGGGAATATCAAGTATGACAAAGTTTGTTAGAATAGTAACATTTGCAACCACAACATGCACATCCTCACAAATACCGACAGGTATAGCATTTGATTTATTGGCCATTTGCAAAGATATTTCAGTAGGTGTCAACTTATTCAAATCAAGTCTACGATATAAAGAGAGAGGCATAACACTAACACCAGCTCCAAGATCACATAAAGCAGTTTTAACATAATTTCTTTTAATGGAGCAAGGTATAGTTGGTACTCCTGGATCTCCTAGTTTCTTTAGTATTCCACCTTTACAAGTATAATTGGCAAGCATGATGGAAATTTCAACTTCAGGTATCTTTCTTTTATTTGTAATAATATCTTTCGTATACTTAGCATAAGGATTGTTTTATGCATATCAGTCAAACGCATATGCAAAAAGATAGGTCTAATCATTTCAGCAAAGCGCTCAAAATCATCATCCTTTTTCTTGGATGCTTTAGGAGGAAAATGCATGGGTTTCTGAACCCAAGGTTCTCTTTCTTTGTCGTGCTTCCTAGCAACAAAGTCTCTCTTATCATAACGTTGATTCTTTGATCGTGGGTTATCAAGATCAACAGCAGGTTCAATCTCTGCATAATTATCATTGCTAGGTTGAGCATCATCATGAACATCATCATTATTATTGTCACTAGGTTCATGTTCATTACTAGATTGTGTTTCAGCATCAGAGATAGAAATATCATCGGGATTCTTAGGTGTGTCAACAACAGGTTCACTAGAAGTATGCAAAGTCCTATCATTTTTCTTTTTCTTCTTCTTCGAAGGACTAGGTGCATCTACATTAGTTCTCTGAGAATCTTGCTCAATTCTCTTAGGCCGGCCTTCAGGATACAATGGTTCCTGAGTCATTTTACCACCTCCAGTCACAACTCTAATAGTATTATCATTTTTCTTACTATTTAATTCATTGAGCAAATCATTTTGTGCTTTAAGTACTTGTTCTACTTGAGTGGTAACCATAGAAGCATGTTTACTAATGAGTTTCAGTTCACCTTTAACTCTAGACATATAATCACTCAAGCGTTCAATCATATAAGCATTACGTTGCAATTGTCTACCAACAAAAGCATTGAAGTTTTCTTGTTTGACAATAAAGTTATCAAACTCATCTAAGCATTGGCTAGCTGACTTATAACGAGGAATATCACTTTCATCAAATCTATAGAAAGAATTTACCTTTACTACCTGTGTCGGGTTATCAAGACCATGTATTTCTTCAATAGGTGGTTAATTCTTAACATCTTCAGCTTTAATACCTTTTTCTTTCATAGATTTCTATGCCTCTTGCATATCTTCAGGACTAAGAAACAGAACACCCCTTTTCTTCGGAGTAGGCTTAGGGGTTGGTTCAGGAAGTGTCCAATTATTTTCATTGGTCAACATATTATTCAATAGCAATTCGGCTTGATCGGCAGTTTTTTCCCTGAAAATACAACCAGCACAACTATCCAGGTGGTCTCTGGAAGCATCGGTTAGTCCATTATAAAAGACATCAAGTATTTCATTCTTCTGAAGAGGATGATCAGGCAAAGCATTAAGTAATTGGAGAAGCCTTCCCCAAGCTTGTGGGAGACTCTCTTCTTCAATTTGCACAAAATTTATATATTTCCCGTAAGGCAGCTTGTTTCTTATGAGCGGGAAAATATTTAGCAGAGAAGTAATAAATCATATCCTGGGGACTACGCACACAACCAGGATCAAGAGAATTAAACCATGTTTTAGCATCACCCTTTAACGAGAACGGAAAAAGCTTAAGGATATAATAGTAACAATTTTTTTCCTCATTAGTGAGTAGGGTGGGTATTTCATTTAATTTAGTAAGATGTGCCACAACAGTTTCAGATTCATAACCATGGAAAGGATCAGATTCAACCAAAGTAATTAATTCGGGATCAACAGAGAAATCATAATCCTTATCAGTAACAAAGATAGGTGAAGTAGAAAAAGCAGGGTCATATTTCATTCTAGCATTCAAAGACTTTTCTTTCAGCTTAGCTAATAATTTCTTAAGATCATATCTATCATTGCAAGCAAGAAAGTCTCTAGCATTTTCTTCATCCATAACATAACCCTCAGGAATAACAGGCAATTCATATCTATGGGGGAATCTTCATCATCACTTTCATCAATATTATCAGTTTCAATATTTGTGTTCTCCCTAACCTTAGCAATTTGTTCGTCGAGAAATTCACCTAGTGGCACAGTATTATCAAGCATAGAAGTAGTTTCATCATACATAGCAGAAGTCGCATCATCAAGAACATGCGACATATCAGATTCAATAGCAGAAGTAGGTGTCGCAAGTTTACTCATAACAGAGGGTGAATCAAGTGCAGAGCTAGATGATAGTTCCTTACCTCCCCTCGTAGTTGAGGGATAGATCTTGGTTTTTGAGTCTTTCAAGTTCTTCATAGTGATCAACAGATATAAATCCCAAGTGACTTAAAGAATATAGCTATGCTCCCCGGCAGCGGCGCCAGAAAATAGTCTTGATGACCCACAAGTTTAGGGGATCGCAATAGTTTTCGAGGATAGAGTATACAACCCAAATTTGTTGATTCGACACAAGGGGAGCCAAAGAATAGTCTCAAGTATTAGCAGTTGAGTTGTCAATTCAACCACACCTGGAAGACTTAATATCTGCAGCAAGGTAATTTATTAGCAAAGTAGTATGGAAGTAACGATAACGGCGATAAAAGTAACGGTAGTATTTTTGTAGTGATTGTAACAGTAGCAACGGTAAAGTAAATAAGCAAAGATCAATATGTGAAAAGCTCGTAGGCATTGGATTGATGATGGATAATTATGTCGGATGCGATTCCTCATGTAATAGTTATAACATAGGGTGACACAAAACTAGCTCCAGTTCATCAATGTAATGTAGGCATGTATTCCGAATATAGTCATACGTGCTTATGGGAAAGACCTTGCATGACATCTTTTAATAGAGTACCGGACCAAAGCATTAACACATAGTGAATACGTGAACTCCTCAAACTACGGTCATCATCGGGAGTGGTCCCTATTATTGTCACTTCGAGGTTGCCGGATCATAACACATAGTAGGTGACTATTGACTTGCAAGATAGGATCAAGAACTCACATATATTTATGAAAACCTAATGGGTTCAGATCTAAAATCATGGCACTCGGGCCCTAGTGACAAGCATTAAGCATAGCAAAGTCATAGCAACATCAATCTTACTAGGGATCAAACCCTAACAAAACTAACTCGATTACATGGTAAATCCCATCCAACCCATCACCGTCCAGCAAGCCTATGATGGGATTACTCACGCACGACGGTGAGCATCATGAAATTGGTGATGTGGGAAGGTTGATGATGACGATAGCGATGATCTCCCCTCTCCGGAGCCCCGAACGGACTCCAGATCAGCCCTCCCGATAGAGATTAGGGCTTTGCGGCGGCTCCATATCGTAAAACGCGATAAATCTTTCTCTCTTATTTTTTTCGCCCCGAAAGTGAATATATGGAGTCGGGGGTGATGTCGGTGGAGCATCAGGGGGCCCACGAGGCAGGGGGCGCGCCTAGGGGGCGCCCCCACCCTCGTGGATAGGGTGTGGGCCCCCTGGTATGGTTCTTTCCGCATATATTTTTTATATATTCCAAAATAAATCTCCGATGAATTTCAGGTCATTCCGAGAACTTTTATTTCTGCACAAAAATAACACCATGGCAGTTCTGCTGAAAACAGCGTCATTCCGGGTTAGTTCCATTCAAATCATGCAGGTTAGAGTCCAAAACAAGGGCAAAAGTGTTACAAAAAGTAGATACGTTGGAGACGTATCAAGGAGGTCTGTTGGCGAGAGCTATCTGAGCGACACGGGCGGGGAGGGCGGCCCGTCGCTCAGCACGAGCAAGACGAGTGTAAGCCATGGAAGCGGTGGAGCGGTGACGCGTCGACCGACGGAAGATAGGCTTCGGCACACCCCTACCTGGCGCACCAAATGTCGGATTTCGGGTTCCGCAAACCCTTGAGAGGTTCGAACTCTAGGGTGCGCATGAAGAACACTCTCTCCCTAGCACGCTCACCCTGCTATTCCACGTCCTAGCTCAACGAACCCAAAGAACAAAGGACACAGAGGATTATACTGGTTCGGGCCACCCTGTGGTGTAATACCCTACTGCAGTGTGTGTGATGGATTGCCTTGTATGGCTAAGGATGAACTAGTACAAGAGATGAACAGCCTCCAGAGGAAAGGTGTTCTTGGGCTTGGATGAGCTCGTGGTGTGTCTTCTATTAGGCGAGCTCCCTCTCAGATCAAGATGAGATGCCTTCTTTGGTGGTGGCTAGGTCCTATTATAGTGGCCTTGGTCCTCTTCCCAAATATCGGCGGGAAGGGATCCCACAACAGCCAAATTTGAAGGGGGGCAGCTAGTACAAGTTATCCTGACAAAAGTAGTCTTCGCCTGCCAAAGGCTCTGGTGGTGACGCTGCGCTGGGCTCCACGATGACCTTCGTTCTGCAGCCTTGACGGTCCTTGGTCTTGTTGCACCGATATGGAAACATTTGCCTGATCCCTCGGGACTCTGCGCCAGCGCCTGCCCACTTAGCACCAACAAGGAAACTGACACACTGCGCCCGCTGATGCCCGCCTGGCCTTGGTCGTCATGGCTCACGTCACGTGAACCTCGCGAGGTGCTCCTTGCATACATATCTCCGCTCCTCGGGAGCCAGCCTAGAGAGACTGCCCCAGGGAGGTCTTGTTGTCGCCTGCCTCGCGAGGCTTGGCCCCTCGCGAGGGTCTTGAGTAGCAGTTGATGAAGCTGGGCCGCACCAGGCCGCTGATGAAGCTACGTCACGGGCCGCCGGCAGGCAGGGTACCCCCGTTCCGAGGACGCCGATAAGAGATGCTTAAACTCCATTCATGAAAAGGTCAAGGATGGATACATGGAGATTTGGGAAATACATATGGATCTGAATGTAGCAGACCTATTGACTAAGCCTCTTCCACGAGCAAAACATGATCAGCACCAAGACTCCATGGGTGTTAGATTCATTACAATGTAATCTACATTATTGACTCTAGTGCAAGTGGGAGACTAAAGGAAATATGCCCTACAGGCAATAATAAAGTTGTTATTTTATAATTCCTTATACATGACAAAGGTTTATTATTCATGCTAGAATTGTATTGATCGGAAACTTAAATACATGTGTGGATACATAAACAAATACCATGTCCCTAGTAAGCCTCTACTAGACTAGCTCGTTGATCAAAGATGGTTAAGGTTTCCTAACCCTAGACATGTGTTGTCAATTGAAAACGAAATCACATCATTAGGAGAATGATGTGATGGACAAGACCCATCTGTTAGCTTAGCATATGATCGTTCAGTTTATTGTTATTGCTTTCTTAATGTCAAATACATAGTCCTTCGACTAGGAGATCATGCAACTCTCGGATACCGAAGGAATACCTTGTGTTCTATCAAATGTCACAACATAATTGGGTGATCATAAACATGATCTGCGGGTATCTTCGAAGTATCTGTTGAGTTGGCATGGATCGAGATTAGGATTTGTCACTCCATGTATCGGAGAGGTATCTCTAGGCCCTCTCTATAATACACATCACAAGAAGCTTGCAAGCAAAATGACTAAGGAGTTAGTTATGAGATTATGTATTACGGAACGAGTATAGAGACTTGCCGTTAACGAGATTGAACCATGTATGAAGATACTGACGATCAAATCTCGGGCAAGTAACATACCGACAGACAAAGGGAATTACGTATGTTGGCATAACGGTTCGACCGATAAAGATCTTCATAGAATCTGTAGGAACCAATATGGGCATCTATGTTCCGCTATTGGTTATTGACCGGAGAAGTGTCTCGGTCATTCCTACATAGTTCTCTAACCCATAGGGTCTGCACGCTTAACGTTCGTTGACGATACGGTGTTATATGAGTTATATTATTTGGTGACCGAATGTTGTTCGGAGTCTTGGATGAGGTCACGGACATGACGAGGAGCTCTGTAATGGTACATAGTTAAATATTGATATATAGGACGATACTATTTGGACACCGGAAGAGTTTCGGGAGGCACCGGGTAGTCATCGATCACTGGAAGGGGTTACAGGTAGCCCCGGGAGGCTATATGGGCTTAATGGGCAAAAGGGGGAACACACTAGCCCACAAGGGGCTGGTGCGCCCCTCTCCCTGGCCGCCGGCTCTAGGGGAAGGAAAGGGGGAGGGTTGGCCCCTCCTGCCTTTTGATACGTCTCCATCGTATCTACATTTCCTAACGCTTTTCCTCTTGTTTTGGACTCTAATTTGCTTGATTTGAATGAAACTAACCTGGACTGATGCTATTTTCCGCAGAACTACCATGGTGTTGTTTTTGTGCAGAAATAAAAGTTCTCAGATTGGAACGAAACTTTGCTAGGATTTTTTTTATACAATAAAAGAAAAATAGAGGAGCCAAGAACCACACGAAAAGGGCACCTGGGTGGGCACAACCCACCAGGGTGCGCCCCCCTCCTGGCGTGCCCAAGTCGGTTTTCCCCACCTGGTGGCCCCATAGACCTCAACCCTGATACTATAAGATCACATTTCTGGAGAGAGAAATCAAAGAGGAAGAATTATCTCGTTTCGCAATACGGAGCTGCAGCCACCTCCTATTCTTCATCCGGAGGCCAGATCTGGAGCTCGTTTCGGGCTCCGGAGAGGGGAATCTTCGGTCTTCGTCATCACCAACCCTCCTTGCTGGTCGGTGAGGAGTTGGATGAGATTCATCATGTAATCGAGCTATTTTTGTTAGGGCTTAATCCCTAGTATCCACTATGTTCTGGGATTGATGTTGTTATGACTTTGCTATGCTAAATGCTTGACACTTTAGGCTCTGGTGCCATGATTTCAGATCTGAACAATTTATGTTATCACCATTATATCTATGTTCTAGATTCGATCTTGCAAGTCATAGTCACCTACTACGTGTTATGATCTGTAAACCCTGTAGTGACAATATGCGGGATACTTTCCGGTGATGACTGTAGTTTGAGGAGTTCATGTATTCACTATGTGCTAATGCTTTGTTCCGGTACTCTATTAAAAGGAGGCCATAATATCCCTTAGTTTCCTTATGGACCCCGCTGCCACGGGAGGGTAGGACAAAATATGACATACAAGTTCTTTCCATAAGCACGTATGACTATTTACGGAATGCATGCCTACATTACATTTATGAACTGGAGCTAGTGTCGTATCGCCCTAGGTTATGACTGTTACACGATGAATGTCATCCAACAAATTGATGATCCAATGCCTACGAATTTCCTACATATTGATCTTGCTAATTTACTATTGCTACTGCTACAAATTCACTACTACCATTGTTACCGTTACTATTACTGCTACCGCTACTATCAAAACTATCATACTATTGTGCTATTAAACACTTTGATGCAGATAATTAATATCCAGGTGTGACTGAATTGACAACTCAGTTGCTAATACTGGCAAATATTCTTTGGCTCCCCTTGGGTCAAATCTATAAATTTGGGTTGAATACTCTACCCTCGAAAACTGTTGCGATCCCCTATACTTGTGGGTTCTCAAGACCTTTTTCTCGCGCCATTGCCGGGGAGGACAGCTATATTTGTTGAGTCACTTGGGATTATTATCTATCTATCACTATGAAGAATCTGAAGGATGAAACAACTAAGATCTTTGATACGTCTCCAACGTATCTATAATTCTTTATTGTTCCATGCTACTCCATCCGTCTCATAATATAAGAACGTTTTTAACACTAGTGTAGTGTCAAAAACGTTCTTATATTATGGGAGAGAGGGAGTATTATTTATGATGTTTTGGATGTTTAATGGGCTTTGTTATACACTTTTATATTATTTTTGGGACTAACCTACTAACCCAAAGGCCCAGTCCATATTGCTGTTTTTTTGCCTATTTTAGGGTTTTACAGAAAAGGAATATCGAACGGAGTCCAAACGGAATGAAACTTCGGGAGAGATATTTTTGGAGCAAAATACGCACGGGAGACTTGAGAACCACAGAGTAGGGCTGACATGGCGTCCATGAGGGTGGGGGCGCCCCCCCCCCCCCTATAGGGCGCGCCCCCCTGCCTCGTGGGCACCCCGTCTGGCCCCCGGTGCCCTCCTTCCTCCTATATATACCTACGTATCCCGAAACCATCAGAACAACAGAAAAAACCCTAGTTTCACCACCGCAACCTTCTGTTCCCGTGAGATCCCATCTTGGGGCCCGTTCCAGAGCTCCGCCGGAGGGGGGATCTACCACGGAGTGCTTCTACATCATCATCATCGCCTCACCATGAGTTGTGAGTAGTTTACCACAGACCTTCGGGTCCATAGCTAGTATCTAGATGGCTTCCTCTCTCTCTTTGGATCTCAATACCAAGTTCTCCTCGGTCTTCGAGGAGATCTATTCGATGTAATCTCTTTTTGCGGTGTGTTTGTCGAGATCCGATGAATTGTGGGTTTATGATCAAGATTATCTATGAGAAATATTTGGTTCTTTTCTGAACTCTTTATGTACGATTATAATGTCCTTGCAAGTCTCTTCAAATTATTGGTTTGGTTTGGCCTACTAGATATATAGTTCTTGCAATGCGAGAAGTGCATTCAATCTTGCAGTGTCCTTTCCCAGTGACAGTAGGGGCAGCAAGGCACGTATTTTATTGTTGCCATCGAGGATAAAAAGATGGGGTTTATATCACTATGTTTGAGTTTATCCCTCTACATCATGTCATCTTGCTTAAGGCGTTACTCTGTTCTTATGAACTTAATACTCTAGATGCATGCTGGATAACCGTCGATGTGTGGAGTAATAGTAGTAGATGCAGAATCGTTTCGGTCTACTTGTCTCGGACGTGATGCCTATATATAATGATCATGCCTAGATAGTCTCATAAGTACTCGTTTTTCTATCAATTGCTCGACAGTAATTTGTTTACCCGCCGTAGAATATCGCTATCATGAGAGAAGCCACTAGAGAACACTATGGCCCCCGGGTCTAGTCTCAACATATCAATCTACAATCTACTTTACTTTTCTGCTTTTACTTTCTGTTCTTATATCCAAAAATACCAAAAATATCAAACTATCATCTCTATCAGATCTCACTTTCGTAAGTGACCGTAAAGGGATTGACAGCCCCTTATCGCGTTGGCTGCGAAGTTCTTATTTGTTTGTGCAGGTGCGAGGGACTCGCGCGTGGTCTCCTACTGGATTGATACCTTGGTTCTCAAAAACTGAGGGAAATACTTACGCTACTGTGCTGCATCACCTTTTCCTCTTCGAGGGAATACAACGCAAGCTCGAGAAGTAGCAATCTTTCTTTCGAAAACGAGGGAAGGTAAGAAATTGCCATCTAGCTCTGCACTTGATTCTCCTTTAGTTATAAGTAAACTTGCTACCCCACAATCTGCTATTAATCCTGATATGTCGCAAGTTATTGATGATGCTACTTCTGCTACGAATGATGCTTATGATGATGCTAGTACCTTGATTGATAAGACTGTGCCATTGGGTGAACTACTTGATGAAGAACTTGCTAGACTTAATGATATTGAGAATGCTGCAATTGATGAGACTGTTGAAATTGATGAAGTGCTTGAAACTATAAATTTTGAAACACCTATTAGATCTAGCCATCCTAGATATGAATTGCCAAAAGTACCTAAAGGTTATGTTATGGATGAGGAGACAGCTAGAGACTTTCTTGCTTGCAATGATAAAGATGATCTAAAGAAATTACTATGCAAACTGAAAGAAAAATCTTTGAATGCTAGAATGTAATGTGATCCTAAGTTTGCTACCTCACCTATCTTTGTTGAAGATAAGGATTATGGGTTCTCTGTCAACACAGAGTTAATTACTTTGGTAGAATCTGATCCTTTCCATGCCTATGAAACTGAAAACGTAGTGGCACACCTTACTAAATTGAATGATATAGCCACCCTATTTGCTCATGATGAGAAAATTGTTGGAAATATGCCCTAGAGGCAATAATAAATTGGTTATTATTATATTTCCTTGTTCACGATAATCGTTTATTATCCATGCTAGAATTGTATTGATAGGAAACTCAGATACATGTGTGGATACATAGACAAACACCATGTCCCTAGTAAGCCTCTAGATGACTAGCTCGTTGATCAATAGATGGTTACGGTTTCCTGACCATGGACATTGGATGTCGTTGATAACGGGATCACATCATTAGGAGAATGATGTGATGGACAAGACCCAATCCTAAGCCTAGCACAGATCGTGTAGTTCGTATGCTAAAGCTTTTCTATATGTCAAGTATATTTTCCTTAGACCATGAGATTGTGCAACTCCCGGATACCGTAGGAATGCTTTGGGTGTACCAAACGTCACAACGTAACTGGGTGGCTATAAAGGTGCACTACAGGTATCTCCGAAAGTGTCTGTTGGGTTGGCACGAATCGAGACTGGGATTTGTCACTTCGTATGACGGAGAGGTATCTCTGGGCCCACTCGGTAGGACATCATCAAAATGTGCACAATATGTGATCAAGGAGTTGATCACGGGATGATGTGTTACGGAACGAGTAAAGAGACTTGCCGGTAACGAGATTGAGCAAGGTATCGGTATACCGACGATCGAATCTCGGGCAAGTGCTATACCGATAGACAAAGGGAATCGTATACGGGATTGATTGAATCCTTGACATCGTGGTTCATCCGATGAGATCATCGTGGAACATGTGGGAGCCAACATGGGTATCCAGATCCTGCTGTTGGTTATTGGTCGGAGATTTGTCTCGGTCATGTCTACATGGTTCCCGAGCCCGTAGGGTCTACACACTTAAGGTTCGATGACGCTAGGGTTATAGGGAAAGTATGTACGCGGTTACCGAATGTTGTTCGGAGTCCCGGATGAGATCCCGGACGTCACGAGGAGTTCCGGAATAGTCCGGAGGTAAAGATTCATATATGGGAAGTCCTGTTTTGGTCACCGGAAAAGTTTCGGGCGATATCGGTAATGTACCGGGACCACCGGGAGGGTCCCGGGGGTCCACCAGGTGGGGCCACCAGCCCCAGAAGGCTGCGTGGGCTAAGTGTGGGAGGGGACCAGCCCCAAGGGGGCTGGTGCGCCCCCCCACCAAGTCCCTAGGCGCATGGAGAGTGGAGGGGGGCAAACCCTAGGTCCAGATGGGCCTTAAGGCCCACCCTAGGGCGCCCCCTCTCTCTCCCCCCCCCTTGGCCGCACCCTAGATGGGTTTTTGGGGGCTGCCGCACCCCTAGGGGTGGGAAACCCTAAAGGGGGCGCAGCCCCCCCTTCCCCCTATATATATGTGAGGTTTTGGGGCTGCTAGACACATGAGAACGTCTCCCTCTTGGCGCAGCCCTACCCCTCTCCCTCCTCGTCTCTTGCAGCGCTTGGCGAAGCCCTGCTGGAGTCCCGCGCTCCTCCACCACCACCACGCCGTCGTGCTGCTGTTGGATGGAGTCTTCCCCAACCTCTCCCTCTCTCCTTGCTGGATCAAGGCGTGGGAGACGTCACCGGGCTGCACGTGTGTTGAACGCGGAGGCGCCGTTGTTCGGCGCTTAGATCGGAATCAACCGCGATCTGAATCGCAGCGAGTACGACTCCTTCATCCGCGTTCTTGCAACGCTTCCGCATCGCGATCTACAAGGGTATGTGGATCCGACTCTTCCCTTGTAGATGCATCTCCTAGATCGATCTTGGTGAGCGTAGGAAAATTTTTTGTTTCCCATGCAACGTTCCCCAACAGTGGCATCATGAGCTAGGATCTTGCGTAGATGTTTTCACGAGTAGAACACAAAGGGGTTTGTGGGCGTTGATGTTTAGATTGCTTCCCTCTTTGGTCTTTCTTGATTCAGCGGCATTATGGGATGAAGCGGCCCGGACCAACTTTACATGTCCACGTACATGAGACCGGTTCCATCGACAGACATGCGACTTTTGTTGCATAAGATGGCTGGCGGGTGTCTGTCTCTCCTATCTTAGTTGAATCGGATTCGACGAAGGCGGTCCTTGTAGAAGGTTAAATAGCAACTTAAATATCACCGTTGTGGCTTTGCGTAGGTAAGAAGCGTTCTTGCTAGATACCCATAGCAGCCACGTAAAACATGCAACAACAAATTAGAGGACGTCTAACTTGTTTTTGCAGGGTATGTATGTGATATGATATGGCCAAAGACATGATGAGATATATTTGATGTATGAGATGATCATGTTGTAATAGTTAATATCGACTTGCATGTCGATGTATTCGGCAACCGGCAGGAGCCATAGGGTTGTCTTTAATTTTTGTATGACCTGCGTGTCAATCATTAAGCGCTATGTAATGCTTTACTTTATCGCTAAACGGTAGCAATAGTAGTAAGAGCATGGTGGGCGCGCGACAACCCCGATGGCGACACGATGATGGAGATCATGATGATGGGGATCATGGTGTTACGCCGGTGACGATGGAGATCATGCCGGTGCTTTGGAGATGGAGATCAAAAGCACGAGTTGATGGCCATATCATGTCACTTATGATTTGCATGTGATGTTAATCCTTTTATGCATCTTATTTTGCTTAGGACGGCGGTAGCATTATAAGATGATCCTTCACTAAAATTTCAAGATGAAATTGTGTTCCCCCCGAGTGTGCGCCGTTGCGAAGGTTCGTCGTTTCGAAGCACCACGTGATGATCGGGTGTGATAGACTCTACGTTCGCATACAACGGGTGCAAGCCAGTTTTACACATGCAGAACACTCGGGTTAGACTTGACGAGCCTAGCATGTACAGACATGGCCTCGGAACACGGAAGACCGAAAGGTCGAGCATGAGTCATATAGTAGATATGATCAACATGAAGATGTTCACCATTGACACCACCTCATCTCATGTGATGATCGGACTTGGGTTGGTGGATTTGGATCATGTCACGCTCGGATGACCAGAGGGATGTCAATTTGAGTGGGAGTTATAAGTAATTTGATTAGTTAAACTCACTTATCATGAACAATAGTCTAAGTTGCCTTTGCAAATTATGTTGTAGATCAATAGCTTGCGTTGTAGCTCCCTGTTTAATACGATCCTAGAGAAAGACGAAGTTGAAAGATATTGTAAGCAAGGATGCGGACTGGGTCCGTAGTCCGAGGAGTGTCCTCACTGCTGCACAGAAAGCTTACGTCTTTGATGCACCGCTCAATGTGCAAACCCCTACAACGTTGTTTGTGGATGTTGTGAACACCTGAGAGACACGTCCTGATGACTACTTAATAGTTTAGTGCACCATACTTTACGGCTTAGAATCGGGATTCCAATGACGTTTTGAATGCCATGGAACATATGAGATGTTCTAAGAGCTGAAATTTGGATTTCAGGCTCATGCCCGTGTTGAGAGGTATGATACCTCTAACAAGTTCCTTTGCCAAAAAGATGGAGGAGAATGGCTCAACTGGTGAGCATGTGCTCAGAATGTCTGGGTGCTAAAACCACTTGAACCAAGTGGGAGTTAATCTTCCAGGTGAGATAGTGGTTGACAGAATTCTCTAGACACTATCACCAAGCTACTAGAACTTCGTGATGAACTATGACATGCAAAGGATGGAGATGATCCCGGTGCTGTTAGCGGTTCTTAGTACCGCAAAAGTAGAAATCAAGAAGGAGCATCAAGTGTTGATGGTTTAACAAGACCACTGGTTTCAAAAGGGGCAAGGGCTAGAAGGGAAACTTCATGAATGGCAAACCAGTTGTCGCTCTAATGAGGGAACCCAAGGTTGCACCCAAACCTCGAGACTAAGTGCTTCGATTGTAAGGGTAACGGTCACATGGTAGCGGAATTACCCCAAATACATGGTAGATAAGAAAAGCTGGCAACTTCAACAAAGTATATTTGATATACGTGTTATTGATGTGTACCTTACTAGTACTCCTTGTAGCACATGGGTATTGGATACCGGTTCAGTTGCTATTATTAGTGACTTGAAGCAAAAGCTACGGACTGAACGGAGACTAGCTAAGGGCGAGGTGACGATATGTTGGAAGTGTTTCCAAGGATGATAAGATCACCATCGCACGCTCCCTCTATTTTCGGGATTAGTGTTGAACCTAGATAAATGTTATCAGGTGTCTACGTTGAGCATGAATATGATTAGATCATGTTCATTGCAATACAGTTATTCATTTAAGTTAGAGAATAATGGTTATTCTGGTTACATGAATAATACCTTTATGGTCATGCACCCAATGGTTTATTGAATCTCGATTATAGCAATACACATGATGATAATATTAATGCCAAAAGATGTAGAGTTAATAATGATAGTACCACTTTCTTGTGGCACTGCCGCTTAGGTCATTTTGGCATAAAATGCATGAAGAAACTCCATGCTGATGGATGTTTGGAGTCACTTGATTTTGAATCACTTGACACATGCGAGCCATGCCTCATGGGCAGGATGACTGAGATCCCGTTTTCAGGTACAATGAAACGGGCAAGTGACTTGTTGGAAATCATACATGCTGATGTATGTGATCCAATGAGAATTAAGGCGTGTGGTGGATATCATTATTTTCTCATCTTCACTGACGATTTGAGTAGATATGGTATATTTACTTAATGAAGCAAAAGTCTGAAACGTTTGAAAGGTTCAAAAATTTCAGAGTGAAGATTAAGAATCATCATAACAAGAAGATCATGTTCCTACGATCTGATCAAGGGGATATTATCTGAATTATGAGTTTGGCAATCACTTAAGACATTGTGGAATTGTTTCGCAGTTGAAGTCCCCTGGAACACCACAGCGTAATGGTGTGTCCGGACATCGTAATCGAACCTTATGAGATATGGTGCGATCTATGATGTATCTTACCGATCTACCGCTGTTATTTTAAGGTTATGCATTAGAGACAGCTGCATTCACTTTAGACAGGGCACCATCTAAGTCCGTTGAGACGACGTCGTATGGTTTGGCAAGAAACCAAAGTTGTCGTTTTCTTAATGTTTGGGGCTGCGATGCTTATGGCTTCAGCCGGGAAAAGCTCGAACCCAAAGCGGACAAATACATCTTCATAGGATACCCAAAGGTAACAGTTGGGTATACCTCCTATCTCAGATCCAAGGGCAAAAATGTTTGTCCCTAAGAATGGGTCCTTTCTCGAGAAGGAGTTTCTCTCGAAAGAATTGAGTGGGAGGAAGATAGAACTTGATGAGGTTGTCGAACCCTCACTTCAACCGGATAGTAGTGCAACACAGAAAGATGTTTCTGTGGAACCTACGACAGTTGAAGAGGAAACTAATGATAGTAATCATGAAGCTCCAGATCAAGTTGCTATCGATCCTCGTAGGTCGACAAGGATATGTACTACTCCTGAGTGGTACGGTGATCCTGTCTTAGATGTCATGTTGTTGAACAACAATGAACCTACGAACTATGGAGAAGCGATGGTGGGCCCATATTCCGACAAATGGTTAGAAGCCGATAAATCCGAGATAGGATCCATGTATCAAAACAAAGTATGGACTTTGGTGGACTTGCCCTATGATCGGCAAGCCATTGAGACAAATGGATCTTTAAGACTAAGACAGACGTGGACGGTAATGTCACCGTCTATGAAGCTCAACTTGTGGCGAAGAGTTTTCCACAAGTTCAAGGAGTTGACTACGATGAGATTTTCTCACCCGTAGCGATGCTTAAGTCCGTCGGAATCATGTTAGCATTAGCTGCATTTATGAAATCTGGCAGATGGATGACAAAACAAGTTTCCTTACCAGTTTTCGTAAGGAAAGGTTGTATGTGATACAATCAGAAAGGTTTTGTCGATCCTAAGGATGCTAAAAGATATGCTAGCTCCAGCGATCCTTCCATGGACTAGAGCAAGCATCTCGGAGTCGGAATATACCCTTTGATGGAGTGATCAAAGTTTTTGGGTATACAAAGTTTGTTGGAAACTTGTATTTGCAATAAAGTGAGTGGGAGCACTACAACATTTCTGATAAGTATATGTGAATGACATATTGTTGATCCGAAATGATGTAGAATTTCTGGAAAGCATAAAGGGTTGTTTGAAATGAGTTTTTCAAAGGAAGACCTGGATGAAGCTGCTTACATATTGGGCATCAAGATCTATACAGATAGATCAAGACGTCTGATGATACTTTCAAAAGAACACACACCTTTGACATGATTTTGAAGGAGTTCAAAATAGATCAGTCAAAGAAGGAGTTCTTACCTGAGTTGTAAGGTGTGAAGTTGAGTAAGAATCAAAACTTGACCACGGCAGAAGGAAGAGGAAGGACGAAGGTCGTCCCCTATGCTTTTGTCATAGGCTCTGTACGGTATGCCATGCTAAGTACCGCACCTGATGTGTGCCTTGCCACATGTCTGGCAAGAGGGTACAAAGGTGATCCAGGAGTGGATTACTAGATAGTGGTCAAAATTATCCTTAGAGGAGTAAGGAAATGTTTCTCGGTTATGGAGGTGATAAAGAGTTCGACGTAAAGAGTTACGTCGATGCAAGCTTAACACCTATATGGATAACTCTAAGTGGAGATACCGGATACGTATAATGGAGCAACAGTTTGGAATAGCTCCAAGTGGAACGTGATAGCAGCATCTACGATATGACATAAGGTTTTGCGAAGTACATAGGGATATGAATGTTGCAGACCCGTTGACTACAACCTCTCTCACAAGCATAACATGATCAAACCCAGAACTCATTGAGTATTAATCACATATTGATGTGAACTAGATTACTGACTCTAGTGAACTCTTTGGATGTTAGTCACATGGCGATGTGACCTGTGAGTGTTAATCACATGGCGATGTGAACTAGATTATTGACTCTAGTGCAAGTGGGAGACTGTTGGAAATATGCCCTAGAGGCAATAATAAATTGGTTATTATTATATTTCCTTGTTCACGATAATCGTTTATTATCCATGCTAGAATTGTATTGATAGGAAACTCAGATACATGTGTGGATACATAGACAAACACCATGTCCCTAGTAAGCCTCTAGATGACTAGCTCGTTGATCAATAGATGGTTACGGTTTCCTGACCATGGACATTGGATGTCGTTGATAACGGGATCACATCATTAGGAGAATGATGTGATGGACAAGACCCAATCCTAAGCCAAGCACAGATCGTGTAGTTCGTATGCTAAAGCTTTTCTATATGTCAAGTATGTTTTCCTTAGACCATGAGATTGTGCAACTCCCAGATACCGTAGGAATGCTTTGGGTGTACCAAACGTCACAACGTAACTGGGTGGCTATAAAGGTGCACAACAGGTATCTCCGAAAGTGTCTGTTGGGTTGGCACGAATCGAGACTGGGATTTGTCACTCCGTATGACGGAGAGGTATCTCTGGGCCCACTCGGTAGGACATCATCATAATGTGCACAATATGTGATCAAGGAGTTGATCACGGGATGATGTGTTACGGAACGAGTAAAGAGACTTGCCGGTAACGAGATTGAGCAAGGTATCGGTATACCGACGATCGAATCTCGGGCAAGTGCTATACCGATAGACAAAGGGAATCGTATACGGGATTGATTGAATCCTTGACATCGTGGTTCATCCGATGAGATCATCGTGGAACATGTGGGAGCCAACATGGGTATCCAGATCCCGCTGTTGGTTATTGATCGGAGAGTTGTCTCGGTCATGTCTACATGGTTCCCGAGCCCGTAGGGTCTACACACTTAAGGTTCGATGACACTAGGGTTATAGGGAAAGTATGTACGCGGTTACCGAATGTTGTTCGGAGTCCCGGATGAGATCCCGGACGTCACGAGGAGTTCCGGAATAGTCCGGAGGTAAAGATTCATATATGGGAAGTCCTGTTTTGGTCACCGGAAAAGTTTCGGGCGATATCGGTAATGTACCGGGACCACCGGGAGGGTCCCGGGGGTCCACCAGGTGGGGCCACCAGCCCCTGAAGGCTGCGTGGGCTAAGTGTGGGAGGGGACCAGCCCCAAGGGGGCTGGTGCGCCCCCCACCAAGTCCCTAGGCGCATGGAGAGTGGAGGGGGGCAAACCCTAGGTCCAGATGGGCCTTAAGGCCCACCCTAGGGCGCCCCCTCTCTCTCCCCCCCTTGGCCGCACCCTAGATGGGTTTTTGGGGGCTGCCGCACCCCTAGGGGTGGGAAACCCTAAAGGGGGCGCAGCCCCCCCTTCCCCCTATATATATGTGAGGTTTTGGGGCTGCTAGACACATGAGAACGTCTCCCTCTTGGCGCAGCCCTACCCCTCTCCCTCCTCGTCTCTTGCAGCGCTTGGCGAAGCCCTGCTGGAGTCCCGCGCTCCTCCACCACCACCACGCCGTCGTGCTGCTGTTGGATGGAGTCTTCCCCAACCTCTCCCTCTCTCCTTGCTAGATCAAGGCGTGGGAGACGTCACCGGGCTGCACGTGTGTTGAACGCGGAGGCGCCGTTGTTCGGCGCTTAGATCGGAATCAACCGCGATCTGAATCGCAGCGAGTACGACTCCTTCATCCGCGTTCTTGCAACGCTTCCGCATCGCGATCTACAAGGGTATGTGGATCCGACTCTTCCCTCGTAGATGCATCTCCTAGATCGATCTTGGTGAGCGTAGGAAATTTTTTTGTTTCCCATGCAACGTTCCCCAACAAAAAATTTCTACTATTATATTCTCAAGTTATTTCTGTTCTCATTAAAGGGTTATGATAAAGCTTGGTACAATACTCTTACTCCTGTTTGTGTGCGTAGTCCCCAAGACATGATTTATTACTTCTCTAAGAAATATTTCCCTGCTCATAAGAAACAAGCTGCCTTGCAGGAAATATTTAACTTTGTGCAAATTGAAGAAGAGAGTCTCCCACAAGCTTGAGGGAGGCTTCTCTAATTGCTAAATGCTTTTCCTGATCATCGACTTAACAAAAATGAAATACTTGATATCTTGTATAATGGACTAACTGATGCTCCTAGGGATTTCCTAGATAGTTGTGATGGTTGTGTTTTCAGGGAAAGGACTGTTGAACAAGCCGAGGAATTATTGAATAATATATTGAAAAATTATGATGATTGGACTCTTCCTGAACCATCAACTAAACCAACTCCAAAGAAGAGAGGTATCCTATATCTCAGTCCCGAAGATATGCAAGAGGCAAAGAAAAGTATGAAGGAAAAGGGTATTAAAGGAGACGATGTTAAAATTTTACCGCCTATTGAAGAAATACATGGACTTAACATACCACCACCCAAGGTGGTTGAGGTAAATTCTTTGTTAAAATTTGATGAAGGTGACATCCCTTACAATAAACATCCTAGTCAATGCCTTTATGAGTTTGATAACTATATTAGAAAACAAGATCGCTTCAATATCAATGTCATGAAACAATTGAAATACAACTCTAATATGATTGCTCGCTTGAGTGACTTGTTATTTAGAATCTCTAATGATGTTAGGGGTGTGGGAAAACATGCTTCTATGGTTCAAACTCAGTTAGAACAAGTTGCTAAATCTCATAAAGAATTACTTGATAAAATGAATAATAATATGAATGATCATGCTATTAGAGTAGTAACTAGAGGAGGTAGAATGACTCAAGAACCACTTTATCTTAAGGTACATCCTAAGAGAATTGAACAAGATTCACAAAGACTTAACACTGATGCACCTAGTCCTTCTAGAAAGAAAAAGAAGAAGAAAAATGATAAGACTTTGCATAGCTCTAGTGAACCCGAAGACCCTCGTGAAAGTAGTAATGGTGTCTCTATCTCTGATGCTGAAACTCAATCTGGTAATGAACATTCATCTAGTGATAATGAAAAAGATAATGATGATGTTCACAAAGACACTCAACCAGACAATGATAAAAAACCAGATGATGATGTTGAGATAGAACCCACTGTTGATCTTGATAACCCACAACATAAAAATAAAAGATATGATAAAAGAGATTTTGACCCTAGGAAACATGGAAAGGAAACAGAACCATGGGTGCAAAAATCCATGCCTTTTCCACCTAAACCAACTAAGAAGAAAGATGATGAAGAATTTGAACGCTTTGCTAAAATGCTTAGGCCAGTGTTTTTGCGTACCCGCTTGACAGATATCTTAAAGATGGCTCCTTATGCAAAGTATATGAAAGACATCATCACTAATAAAAGGAAAATACCGGAAGCTGAAATCTCCACCATGCTTGCCAATTACTCTTTTAAGGATGGAGTACCTAAAAAACTTGGAGATCCGGGAATAACAACTATACCTTGCTCCATAAAAAGATATTATGTGAAAACTGCTTTATGTGATTTGGGAGCTGGTGTTAGTGTTATGCCTTTCTGTTTATATAAAAGACATGATTTGAACAAGCTCACACCTACTGAGATATCTTTGCAAATGGCTGACAAATCAACTGCTATACCTATTGGTATTTGTAAGGATGCGCCCGTTGTTGTTGCCATTGTTACTATTTTAACTAACTTTGTAATACTTGAGATGCCCGAGGATAACAATATGTCTATTATTCTTGGTAGACCCTTTTTAAATACTGCAGGGGTTGTTATTGATTGCAATAAAAGCAAGGTCGTGTTTCATATCAATGGTAATGAGCACACGGTGCACTTTCCGGAGAAACATTTCCAAGTGGATGGTATTAATGTTATTGAAAATTCTCCAACACTTTCTATTGGGAGCTCCCACATCCCTCTACCTACTGCCAAAAAGAAATATGAAATACTTATTGTTGGGGATGTGCATATCCCCATTGAGGTAACTTAGTGTTTTACGAAAATTCTTCGGTCTCATGTTAGTTGGAAGTGGTTCTTAATAAGACTTGATCAACCTTATTAATTAATCATTTTTGAGAGGTATGAAGTTGAGGAATCTAGTGAGCACAAATTTCCGTCCCTAGCTTTTTTTTTGTTTAGCTAAATAAAAACAAAATGCCATGCTTTCCGTGTTTAGTGTTTTCCTGTGTAATAAAAAAATAGATCAAAAATAAAGGTGCTCAGAATACCCTGAAAATTTAACACGATTTGTTTCTGGTTATTTTAGAATTTTTAGTGCAAATAACATCAGGGGGTGTACCAGGTGGGCACAACCCACCTCGGCGCGCCAATAGCCCCAAGCGCGCCCTGATGGGTTGTGGTCCCCACGTGGGCCCCTCACTTATCTCTTTACTCCACTTCGTCCCCTACCTCCAGAAAAAATCACCATTACATTATTTCTCATGTTCTTGCTCTCAAACCCGCGGGTTTCAATCTCTTTGCTCGAAGCTCCATTTCCGAAACTGTTTTGGGGGATTGTTGCTTGGTATGTGACTCCTCCATTGCTCCAATTAGTTTTTGCTTTAATGGTTTATATTTTTAATAATTGTCTACTCTTGGTGCTATTGTAGATGAGCTTGCATGTTGAATTCTTAGAGTTCCAAGTAGTTTGAATGCTCAATATGGCCTCTATGCATCCCTATGAGTAGTTACTATCATTCTTGTGAAGTTTTGTTGACAAAATTTTGTGGACCAAAAATTTCAGAAATTGTACGCAAATAAAATGTACTTATTTGGAAGGAGTTCTTCAAGGAGAAGGTCCTCTGAAGCATCACCCAGTAGTTTTGAGTCGTATAGAAGATACGATCAACATGAAGATGTTCACCGTTGTTGACTAGTCCGTCTCACGTGATGATAGGACACGACCTAGTCGATTCGGATCATGTATCACTTAGATGACTAGAGAGATGTTTATCTGAGTGGGAGTTCATTAAATTTGTCTAGATGAACTTAATTGTCATGAACATAGTCTAAAATCTTTACAATATGTCTTGTAGATCCAATGGCCCACGCTAATGTTGCCCTCAACTTCAACGCGTTCCTAGAGAAAACCAAGCTGAAAGACGATGGTAGCAACTATACGGATTGGGTCCGTAACATGAGGATCATCCTCATAGCTACCAAGAAAGCATATGTCCTTGAAGCACCGCTAGGTGATGCACTCGTTTTCCAGCAACTCAAGACGTTATGAACGCCTGGCAGTTGCGTAGTGATGATTACTCCCTGGTTCAGTGCGGCATGCTTTACAGCTTAGAATCGGGGCTCTAAAAGAGCTTTGAGCAGCACGGAGCATATGAGATGTTCCAAGAGCTCGAAATGGTTTTCCAAGCTCATGCCCAAGTCGAGAGATATGAAGTCTCCGACAAGTTCTACAGTTGTAAGATGGAGGAAAATAGTTCTGTCAGCGAACATATACACACAATGTCTAGGTTGCACAACCGCTTGTCTCAGCTGGGAATTAATCTCCCAGATGACGCGGTTGTTGACAGAATCCTTCAGTCGCTCCCACCTAGCTACAAGAGCTTTGTGATGAACTTCAATAGGCAAGGGATGGAGAAGTCCATTCCTGAGGTGTATTCAATGCTGAAATCAGCGGAGGTGGAGATCAAGAAAGAACATCAAGTGTTGATGGTGAATAAAACCACTAAGTTCAAGAAAGGCAAGGGTAATAATAACTTCAAGAAGGACGGCAAAGGAGTTGCCGCGCCCGGTAAGCCAGTTGCCAGGAAGAAGCCAAAGAATGGACCCAAACCTGATACTGAGTGCTTTTATTGCAAGGGTACAGGTCACTGGAAGCGGAACTGCCCCGAATACTTAGCAGATAAGAAGGCCGGCAACGTCAAATGTATATGTGATATACATGTTATTGATGTGTACCCTACCAGCGCTCGTAGTAGCTCCTGGGTATTTGATACCGGTGAAGTTGCTCACATTTGTAACTCAAAGCAGGAGCTGCAGAATAAGCGGAGACTGGCAAAGGAAGAGGTGCCGATGCGCGTAGGGAATGGTTCCAAGGTCGATGTGATCGTCGTCGACACGCTACCTCCGCATCTACCTTCGGGATTAGTTTTAAACCTCAATAATTTTTATTTAGTACCAGCTTTGAGCATGAACATTGTATATGGATCTCCTTTAATGCGAGATGGCTACTCATTTAAATCCGAGAATAATGGTTGTTCTATTTATATGAGAGAAATGTTTTATGGTCATGCCTCGCTGGTCAATGGTTTATTCTTAATGAATCTCGAACGTGATGTTACACATATTCATAGTGTGAATGCCAAAAGATGTAAGGTTGATAATGATAGTCCCACATACTTGTGACACTGCCGCCTTGGTCATATTGGTGTTAAACGTATGAAGAAGCTCCATGCGGATGGACTTTTGGAGTCTCTTGATTGTGAATCATTTGACACATGTAAACCATGCCTCTTGGGCAAGATGACCAAGACTTCGTTCTCCGGAACAATGGAGCGAGCAACCAACTTGTTGGAAATCATACATACTGATGTGTGCGGTCCAATGAGTGTTGAAGCTCGCGGTGGCTATCGTTATGTTCTCACTTTCACTGATTACTTAAGTAGATATGGGTATGTCTACTTGATGAAACACAAGTCTGAGACCTCTGAAAAGTTCAAGGAATTTCAAAATGAGGTCGAAAATCAACGTGACAGAAAAATAAAGTTCTTACGATCAGATCGTGGAGGAGAATATTTGAGTCACGAATTTGGCACGCACCTAAGGAAATGTGGAATTGCTTCACAATTGACGCCGCCTGGAACACCTCAACGTAATGGTGTGTCCGAACGTCATAATCGTAATCTGTTGGACATGGTGCGATCTATGATGTCTCTTACCGACTTACCGCTATCATTCTGGGGTTATGCTTTAGAGACTGTCGCATTCACTTTAAATAGGGCACCGTCTAAATCCGTTGAGACGACACCGTATGAACTGTGGTTTGGGAAGAAACCTAAGTTGTCGTTTCTAAAAGTTTGGGGATGCGATGCTTATGTCAAGAAACTTCAACCTGAAAAGCTCGAACCCAAATCGGAAAAATGCGTCTTCATAGGATACCCTAAGGAAACTATTGGGTATACCTTCTACCTTAGATCCGAAGGCAAGGTCTTTGTTGCCAAGAATGGATCCTTTCTGGAGAAAGAGTTTCTCTCGAAAGAAGTGAGTGGGAGGAAAGTGGAACTTGATGAGGTGATAGTCACCCCTTCCGAACCGGAAAGTAGCGCAGCGCGAGAAAATGTTCTTGTGGTGCCTGCACCGACTAGGGAGGAAGTTAATGATCATGATCATGAAGCTTCAGATCAAGTTACTGCTGAACTTCGTAGGTCCACAAGGACACGTTCCGCACCAGAGTGGTACGGCAACCCTGTCATGGAAATCATGTTGTTAGACAACGGTGAACCTTCGAACTATGAAGAAGCGATGGCAGGCCCGGATTCCAACAAATGGCTTGAAGCCATGAAATCCGAGATAGGATCCATGTATGATAACAAAGTATGGACTTTGGTTGACTTGCCCGATGATCGGCAAGTGATGGCTTCTCGCCCCTCGTTGGTTACCCCAAGTGGAAGGTTTGAGATGCAGTGTAGCGGAAGTTTTCCCTTGGCAATACCAAGGATCGATTTCCCTGAGACTCCTAGTTTCAACAAGAAGGTGCCAACTGCTAACGGCACCAGATATTAGCAATCAACATGGACCTGCACACAGATACAAATAACTTTGCTCCCAACTAGTACAGAGAGGTTGTCAATCCCTCCGGCCTTGTAGTTTACAAAGGATCAAATGCAAGTGATAATAGTGATAGGTATAATTGCAATAGTAAGTAAAAGCGGAAAAGTAAATAGCGGATGTGATCAATGATGGTAATATGGACCGGAGTCTCATGATGTTCACTAGTGATGTCTCTCTCCCAAAAGACGATAAAACTGCTATGTGAGGTAAACGAATTACAGCTGGGCAATTGACAGGACCATGTGCGCAAACCAATGCTGACTAAGTTGCAAGAAAGGTAGAGGTTCAAAGCATGGGCGGTACGCCGAGGTAAGTAGACCGAAATCCATCTGCATCTACTACTAATCATCCACCTTGAGATATCTATCCAGAACATCTCGCTGGTATTAAGTTGCAAGTCCCACCCATAGTGTAAACTCAAAGCAACAGACAACTGCATTAAAAGAACTTTGCGTAAAGTAAACAATCCTTGCACCCGCGGGCACAAGCACCGTTGTTTTCCCCCTTGTGGCAACAGCACATCCCCTAGACTCATGTTTCTGTCACTCAAACTAGTCATTGAGGGGCATGAACCCACAATCAAGCATAACGTTCCCTCTTGGAGTAACTACCTACTACTTGGCCAAAGCAATAAATAACAACGGAGAACATGCAAGAATTACTTACAAACATAAATATAAAAGAGGTGAATCAAATATATTACTCAAACACAATCTGAACATAATCTCATAATCCATCGGATCCCAGCAAACTCATCATAGCAACAGCATAAGGATTACATATGTGCCTCGATCATGTAGGGCAGCTCACGAGGACTAATTAGTGAAGCACAAGAAAGGGAGGAGAACATCACATAGCTACTGGTCATGGACCCATGGTCCAAGGGAGACTACTCACAACTCATCCGGGAGGCGTCCATGGTGGTGGAGAAGCTCCCGGTGGTGATCCTCCCCTCCGGCAGGGTGCCGGGAAGAGTTCTCCTGGTGCTCCCGATCTTGGAAGCGGCGGCGGCGGCGGAACAGAGATGAGATCGCGAAAAATGGTTTCCGTCTCGAGGGTTTTGGGAGACGGTCTAATATATGCCAAAGGGGGGCACCAGACGAGGCTCGGGGGGCCCTGGCGCCCCCCCCCCCC
>LR738715.1:142890199-142909364 GCA_902687465.1 Secale cereale
CCGGGTTGTACTTTGGCTACCGGGAACCTTCTGGAACGCTGATTTTTTATATAATTTTTCCGGGATTTTTCTGGCAGTTCTCGTAATGGGAAAAACTGAAATACAAAAACAGCAGAAAACAGAAACTGGCACTGGGGTGCACTGAGTTAATAGGTTAGTCCAAATATGATCAAAAGTGTATGGAAATGTATAAATATCATAGCAATATCACCCAAAAGAGGCATGGAGCAAGCAGAAATTATAGATACATTTTGGACGTATCAACATCCCCAAGCTTAATTCCTGCTCGTCCTCGAGTAGGTAAATGATAACAAGAATAATTTCTGTGGTGACATGCTATTAACCATATAGGACTTTTTCATAGTCATATGACAAAAGCTTACTGAGACAATGAATCTATAGTAATTAAGTTGCCTCATGAGAAAATCACAAAGAACTGAAAGTTTTACAATATGGTACTGAAATATCAAATAGATTTGTAATGAACATGGTGTGCAAATATGATAAAGTGATATCTCGCTTGCCCCCTTTAGTGAAGCAAAACATAAATGCAGGGGCACCTCCAAGGTTTAAGTGATGACTAGATACAATGATTTCCGAATAAACGATATCACAATCATGCAAAAGACAATGCTACTTTGGGACAATGCACATTACACTCAGAATGACAATCATGCTCTCAGTAGTTGGTGCTTTAAAAGAAGGTGGAGACTCTCGAACCGTGGCTTTTGTTGGCAAGGTTGAAAACCCGTAGTCGGAAACAAAGACAAAACATGTACCAGAGCTCTTGGTTTTAAAACAGAGGTAATAATTAATTTTTTAGATCATGCATGTTTCGTCAACGAATGCTAGCAGACAACTCAATCACTTCTTGAGATGGACAAGTTTCGAGGAACGGCTCCCGAATGAGGACGATCACATCCTCTTAATCTCCTTTGTTTATCACTGCCAAAGTTTTCTGATTTCTCATGAACAAAGCGTGAAGGAGGGTTTGTTTGTTATATTAATTTTTGAGCCGGGCGCACTCAATGCCAGTTCCTTCTCGTATTATGGGTTTGCACATTATACATGCAATCCCGGGGTGAATCTTGTCCAACTTAAAAAGATTATGAATTAACTACTACTTCCTCATGGACTTACAACAGAGGCACAAAATAGGAATGCATTTTTCTTTGAATAATTTTGAGATGGTACATGCAAGTCTCCGTTAGGAATGGCAGGTAAATACCATGTAGGAAGGTATGGTGGACTCATATGGCATAACTGGTATAAAAGAATGTGAATGCACAAGCAGTCAGTCCGCTTAGTACAAGTGGAGGTTAGCAAAAGACTGGGAGCGACCAACTAAGAGAGCAATGACGGTCATAATCATGCAGAGCGACAAAGCAACATTGAATCAGGCATGGAAGTTATATCGCTACTCAGAAACAAAAGATCATCAAGGCTTGACAGACTTTCTTTACAGTCTTAAATATGCGTGAGCATACGCCAAGTCAATCAAAATAAATTCTTTGAAGGAAGATATTACTAAACCATACCACATCATAGGCAAACAAATCATGTTGGTACTCCAATAACACATTGGGAACCCCCCAGCTATTTGAGACTAACCATAAGAAAACATGAACTACTAAGCGCCATTATGCACGTAGCATCTTTATCATAGACATATCAACCAATGCAACGGAAGCAAACTCTCTTAATAAGATAAGCATGATAACTAAAGAGAGTTCAAGCAACCAACTAAACAAAAGCTCTTTAAAAAGATAAGCATGGATACTAAGAGCTAAGCATGATAGTAGCTATTAAAAGACAAAGAACACACACAGCAAGGATAGACATGAAAATTCTATGTTATGTTCTAGGTAGAAGTGGAGCGTGTTTCTCTCCCACATAAAGAAAGATGAGTTCCGACTCGTTATGAAAAGCTAAAAGAAAACTAAAAGGAAAACTAAAAGCAAGACGCTCCAAGCATAGCACATAACACATGAAGTGATTAAAATATAGTGGAACGAAAGACGAACTGATAATGTTGATGGAGAAGGGGATGCACGGGGGCATCCCCAAGCTTAGACGCTTGAGTCTCCTTGAATATTTCTTGGGGGTGCATGGGGACATCCCCAAGCTTGAGCGTTTGACACTCCTGAATCTTTTTATCATCTTCCCTCGCACACTTGAAAACTCCCTTCATACATAACTCATCATAATCTGATTAGCGAGGTTAGTACCCATAATAAAATAATTGTTCCTTGCTGGAAATAAAGATATTCTTGAAGTTCTACTGTTTTTCAAGATTGCCAAAAGGTTTTTGCAAAGAAAAAGCAAGCTCTAGGTTTGCAAAATGAAGGAAAGGCAAAACAGGACAGAATCTGTGAAAAACAGAACAGCAGGTAGTAAATGATTTTTCCGGGGCACTTCTGCCACTCTAATCAAAAAACTCAAAACAGACGCACGAAAGACAATTACATAGAGCACGCTGTCGAAAAAATTCAGACCAAAAAGATGATCTGGTGATTTTATACGAATTTTTCTATCCAAGGACAGAATCTGTTTCCTGGACAGCACGTCACAACTTTTGAACTTTCTTGCAATCAGAGGCTATACTTGGCACAAAATTTGAAAAGCAAAGATACAATGATGATGCTACAGTAGTAACAACATCAAGACACAACAAAAGCAAAATAAATTTATTCATGTGGGCTGCCTCCCAAAAGCGCTTTCTTTTATGCCTTTAAGCTAGGCATAATGCAAAAAGATCAAGTCTTATCAAGAGTAAAAGAATAGCTAGCCCGTATAACGGACTCAAAAGGTAACTTAATCTTCTTTCGAGGGAAGTGTTCCATCCCTTTCTTGAGAGGAAACTGGAATTTTATATTCCCCTCTTTCATGTCAATGATAGCACCAACGGTGCGTAGAAAAGGACGTCCCAAAATAATTGGACAAGAAGATTCACATTCAATATCCATAATAGTAAAATCAACGGGAACATAGTTGCCATTGACAATGATAAGAACATCGTCGATCCTCCCCAAAGGTTTCTTTATGGAAGAATCAACGAGACGAACACCAAAAGAACAAGAATCAAAAGGTTTCAGTTTAAGCATATCATATAGTCTTTTGGGCATAATGGAGGTACTAGCTACAATATCACATAAAGCATAGCAAGAGAAGTTGTTTATTTTAATTTTAATCATAGGATCCCAACCATCTTCTAGCTTTCTAGGTATGGAGGCTTCTACTCTAAGTTTCTCCTCCCTAGCTTTGATGAGAGCATTAGTGATATGCTCTGTGAAGGCAAGATTAAGCGTGCTAGTGTGGGGATCTTTGGCCATTCTTTGTAGAAAGGTGACAACTTCTGAGATACTACAATTATCAAAATCAATTTTATCATTATTGGGCAGAATCGTAGTGTCATCCTCTTTGTTTGAATCGCTCTCTATTATAAGAGTTTGAACGTCTTCCCAAGTTTGGGGAAGCTTAGGAGCAATTTTAAACTGAGGCTCATACTCTTTTCCTGGAAGACCATGCCATGGGCATAACTCTCCGTCAAGACTAACATAATCACAAGGTTTATTACTTTTGTAAATCCCGACAGTGGTGATTGGTGTAATGGAAGAAGGGGTGTACTCCTCCCATCTAGTGTTTTTGGTGGAACCCATAGTAGCAAGCAAGCAAGATACCTATTTTTGTGATTTTCGATAAAAGATACTAAAGCAAAAACTGAAAGTTAAACTAACAAGACTAAAAAGCAAAGGTAAAAGATAGCGTGCAACTCCCCTATCCTGAAGAGTGGAGTCCCCGGCAACGGCGCCAGAAAACTTTGCTTGATGGCTTCTTGCCCCTCGTTGGTTACCCCAAGTGGAAGGTTTGAGATGCAGTGTAGCGGAAGTTTTCCCTTGGCAATACCAAGGATCGATTTCCCTGAGACTCCCAGTTTCAACAAGAAGGTGTCAACTGCTAACGGCGCCAGATATTAGCAATCAACGTGGACCTGCACACAGATACAAATAACTTTTCTCCCAACGAGTACAGAGAGGTTGTCAATCCCTCTGGCCTTGTAGTTTACAAAGGATCAAACGCAAGTGATAATAGTGATAGGTATAATTGCAATAGTAAGTAAAAGCGGAAAAGTAAATAGCGGATGTGATCAATGATGGTAATATGGACCGGAGTCTCATGATGTTCACTAGTGATGTCTCTCTCCCAAAAGACGATAAAACTGCTATGTGAGGTAAACAAATTACAGCTGGGCAATTGACAAGACCATGTGCGCAAACCAATGCTGACTAAGTTGCAAGAAAGGTAGAGGTTCAAAGCATGGGCGGTACGCCGAGGTAAGTAGACCGAAATCCATCTGCATCTACTACTAATCATCCACCTTGAGATATCTATCCAGAACATCTCGCTGGTATTAAGTTGCGAGTCCCACCCATAGTGTAAACTCAAAGCAACAGACAACTGCATTAAAAGAACTTTGCGTAAAGTAAACAATCCTTGCACCCGCGGGCACAAGCACCGTTGTTTTCCCCCTTGTGGCAACAGCACATCCCCTAGACTCATGTTTCTGTCACTCAAACTAGTCATCAAGGGGCATGAACCCACAATCAAGCATAACGTTCCCTCTTGGAGTCACTACCTACTACTTGGCCAAAGCAATAAATAACAACGGAGAACATGCAAGAATTACTTACGAACATAAATATAAAAGAGGTGAATCAAATATATTACTCAAACACAATCTGAACATAATCTCATAATCCATCGGATCCCAGCAAACTCATCATAGCAACAGCATATGGATTACATATGTGCCTCGATCATGTAGGGCAGCTCACGAGGACTAATTAGTGAAGCACAAGAACGGGAGGAGAACATCACATAGCTACTGGTCATGGACCCATGGTCCAAGGGAGACTACTCACAACTCATCCGGGAGGCGTCCATGGTGGTGGAGAAGCTCCCGGTGGTGATCCTCCCCTCCGGCAGGGTGCCGGGAAGAGTTCTCCTGGTGCTCCCGATCTTGGAAGCGGCGGCGGCGGCGGAACAGAGATGAGATCGCGAAAAAGGGTTTCCGTCTCGAGGGTTTTGGGAGACGGTCTAATATATGCCAAAGGGGGGCACCAGACGAGGCTCGGGGGGCCCAGGCGCCCCCCCCGGCGCGGCCCAGGGGGGGCGCGCTGCCAGGGCGCCTGGAGCCCTGGTGCCCCCCCCCCCGGCTGTACTTTGGCTACCGGGAACCTTCTGGAACGCTGATTTTTTATATAATTTTTCCGAGATTTTTCTGGCAGTTCTCGTAATGGGAAAAACTGAAATACAAAAACAGCAAAAAACAGAAACTGGCACTGGGTGCACTGAGTTAATAGGTTAGTTCAAATATGATCAAAAGTGTATGGAAATGTATAAATATCATAGCAATATCACCCAAAAGAGGCATGGAGCAAGCAGAAATTATAGATACGTTTTGGACGTATCAGCAAGCCATAGAAAATAAATGGATCTTGAAGAAGAAGACTGACGCAGATGGTAATGTGACCATCTATAAGGCTCGGCTTGTCGCTAAAGGTTATCGACAAGTTCAAGGAATTGGCTACGACGAGACTTTCTCTCCCGTAGCGATGCTGAAGTCCGTCTGAATCATGTTAGCAATTGCCGCATTCTATGATTATGAGATATGTCAAATGGACGTCAAAACGGCATTCCTTAATGGCTTCCTCAAGGAAGAACTGTATATGATGCAGCCAGAAGGTTTTGTCGATCCTGAGAATGCTATCAAGGTATGCAAGCTCCAACGTGTTGGGGAACGTTGCATGGGAAACAAAAAAATTTCCTACGCTCACCAAGATCAATCTAGGAGATGCATCTACGAGGGGAGAGTTGGATCCACATACCCTTGTAGATCGCTAAGCGGAAGCGTTCAAGAACGCGGTTGATGGGGTCGTATTCGCCGCGATTCAGATCGCCGAAGATCCTAGCACCGAAGCAACGGTGCCTCCGCGTTCCTCACACGTACAGCTCGGGGACGTCTCCTCCTTCTTGATCCAGCAAGGGGGAAGGAGAGGCTGATGGAGACACCGGCAGCACGACGGCGTGGTGGAGATGGTGGTGGAGGATTCCAGCAGGGCTTCGCCAAGCACCGCGGGAATTGACGAAGATGGATGTGGGAGAGGGAGGGCAGCGCCGAGGCACGAACGTGTATGGCTGCCCTCCCTCTGCCTCTCTTTATATAGGGGGAGTAGAGGGGAGGGGGCGCCCTAGGGTTTACCCCTAGGGGCGGCGGCCAAGTGGAGATGGGGGGGCGGCGGCCAGGGCTGCGGCCAGGGTTAGGGCTCCCCCCCCAGGCGCCTTGCCCCCCAAGCCAAGGGGTGCGGCAGCCCTAGGAGGGGCCAGCCCCCTTGGCGCATGAGGAGAGGGCCCAGGGGGGGCGCACAGCCCTATGAGGGCTGTTGTGTCCCCCCTTTGTGGCCCATTAGGCCCGAAACTCCTTCCGGGACCCCCGAAACCCCTTTCGGTCATCCGCCGACTTCCCGGTGCTCCCCGGAACACTTCCGGACTCCGATCACTCTCATCCTATATATCAATCTTCGTCCCCGGACCATTCCGGAGACCCTCGTCACGTCCGGGATCTCATCCGGGACTCCGAACAACCTTCGGTAACCATGCACTGTTCTCACTAACAACCCTAGCGTCACCGAACCTTAAGTGTGTAGACCCTGCGGGTTCGGAAACTATGCAGACATGACCGAGACACTCCCAGGTCAATAACCAATAGCGGGATCTGGATACCCATATTGGTTCCCACACGTTCCTCGATGATCTCATCGGATGAACCACGATGTCAAGGATTCAGGCAATCCCGTATACAGTTCCCTTTGTCTCGTCGGTATGTTACTTGCCCGAGATTCGACCGTCGGTATCTCCATACCTAGTTCAATCTCGTTACCGGCAAGTCTCTTTACTCGTTCCGCAATACATAATCTCGTGACCAACTACTTAGTCACTTTGAGCTCATTGAGATGACGTATTACCGAGTGGGCCCGGAGATACCTCTCCGTCACACGGAGTGACAAATCCCAGTCTCGATCCATGTCAACTCAACAGACACCTTCGGAGATACCTGTAGAGTACCTTTATAGTCACCCAGTTACGTTGCGACGTTTGGCACACACAAAGCACTCCTACGGTGTCAGTGAGTTACATGATCTCATGGTCATAGGAACTTATACTTGACATGCAGAAAACTATAGCGATAACTGATACGATCAAAAGCTATGTTTAACGTTTGGGTCTCGTCCATCACATCATTCTCCCAATGATGTGATTCCGTTATCAAATGACAACTCATGTCTATGACCTGGAAACCGCGGTCATCTTTGATCAACGAGCTAGTCCCGAAGAGGCTTACTAGGGACACAAAGTTTGTCTATTTATCCACACATGTATTTGAGTTTCCAATCAATACAGTTATAGCATGGATAATAAACGATTATCATGAACAAGGAAATATAATAATAACTCTTTTATTATTGCCTCTAGGGCATATTTCCAACAGTCTCCCACTTGCACTAGAGTCAATAATCTAGCATTACAAGGTAATGAATCTAACACCCATAGAGTCTTGGTGTTGATCATGCTTAGCCCGTGGAAGAGGCTTAGTCAACGGATCTGCAACATTCAAATCCGTGTGTACTTTGCAAATGCTTATGTCCTCCTCCTTGACTGAATCGCGGATGGAATTGAAGCGTCGCTTTATGTGTCTGGTCCTCTTGTGAAACCTTGGTTCCTTGGCTAGAGCAATGGCACCAGTGTTGTCACAAAACAGAGTCATTGGGTTTAGCGCACTAGGCACAACTCCAAGATCTGTCATGAACTCCTTCATCCAGACACCTTCCTTTGCCGCCTCCGAGGCAGCTATGTACTCCGCTTCGCATGTAGAATCGGCTACCACGCTTTGCTTGGAACTGCACCAGCTTACCGCTCCCCCGTTGAGAATATATACGTATCCGGTTTGAGACTTAGAGTCATCCGGATCAGTGTCAAAGCTTGCATCGACGTAACCCTTTACGACGAGCTCTTGATCACCTCCATAAACGAGAAACATTTCCTTAGTCCTTTTCAGGTACTTTAGGATATTCTTGACCGCTGTCCAGTGATCCATACCAGGATTACTTTGAAACCTTCCGGCCATACTTATGGCAAGGCTGACATCTGGTCTTGTGCACAGCATTGCATACATGATAGAGCCTATGGCTGAAGCATAGGGGACGACACTCATCTTTTCTCTAACTTTCGCAGTCACTGGGCATTGAGTCTTACTCAACTTTGTACCTTGCAATACCGGCAAGAACCCCTTCTTGGATTGATCCATTTTGAACTTCTTCAAAACTTTATCAAGGTATGTACTTTGTGAAAGTCCTATCAAGCGTCTTGATCTATCTCTATAGATCTTGATGCCCAATATGAAAGCAGCTTCATCGAGATCCTTCATCGAAAAACTCTTGTTCAAATACCCCTTCACGCTATCCAAAAATTCTATATTGTTTCCAATCAGCAATATGTCATCCACATATAATATTAGAAACGCTATAGAGCTCCCACTCACTTTCTTGTAAATACAAGCTTCATTATAAACTTGTACAAACCCAAACGCTTTGATCACCTCATCAAAGCGAAGATTCCAACTCCGAGATGCTTGCACCAGCCCATAAATGGAACGCTGGAGCTTGCATACTTTGTCAGCATTCTCTGGATCGACAAAACCTTCCGGTTGTATCATATACAACTCTTCCTTAAGAAAACCGTTAAGGAACGCTGTTTTGACATCCATCTGCCAAATTTCATAATCGAAATATGCAGCTATCGCTAACATGATTCGGACGGATTTAAGCATCGCTACGGGTGAGAAAGTCTCATCGTAGTCAATTCCTTGAACTTGTGAAAAACCCTTTGCCACAAGTCGAGCTTTATACACGGTGACATTGCCGTCAGCGTCCGTCTTCTTCTTAAAAATCCATTTATTCTGAATGGCCTTCCGACCTTCAGGTAATACTTCCAAAGTCCATACTTTGTTTTCATACATGGATCCCATCTCGGATTTCATGGCCTCTAACCATTTGTCGGAATCCGGGCCCACCATCGCTTCTCCATAGCTCGTAGGTTCACTGTTGTCTAACAACATGACCTCCAAGACAGGGTTACCATACCACTCAGGTGCAGTGCGTACCCTTGTCGACCTACGAGGTTCGGTAGTAACTTGATCAGAAGTTTCTTGATCATCATCATTGGCTTCCTCTTCAACCGCTGCAGGCTCCACAAAACCATCTTTCTGTGCCGCGCAACTCTCTGGTTGAAGCAGAGGTTCAATAACCTCATCAAGTTCTACCTTCCTCCCACTCAATTCTTTCGAGAGAAACTCTTTCTCGAGAAAGGACCCGTTCTTAGCGACAAACACTTTGCCCTCGGATCTGAGATAGAAGGTGTACCCAACTGTCTCTTTTGGGTATCCTATGAAGACACATTTATCCGCTTTGGGTTCGAGCTTTTCTGGCTGAAGCCTTTTGACATAAGCATCGCAACCCCAAACTTTGAGAAAAGACAACTTAGGTTTCTTACCAAACCATAGTTCAGACGGTGTTGTCTCAACGGACTTAGATGGAGCCCTATTTAAAGTGAATGCAGCTGTCTGTAACGCATATCCCCAGAACGATAGTGGCAAATCGGCAAGAGACATCATAGAACGCACCATATCTAATAGGGTTCGATTACGACGTTCGGACACACCATTACGCTGTGGTGTTCCAGGTGGCGTCAACTGTGAAACGATTCCACATTTTCTTAAGTGATTGCCAAACTCATAACTCAGATACTCTCCCCCTCGATCAGATCGTAGGAACTTGATCTTCTTGTTACGATGATTCTCAACTTCACTCTGAAATTGCTTGAACTTTTCAAACGTTTCAGACTTATGCTTCATCAAGTAAATATACCCATATCTACTCAAGTCGTCAGTGAAGGTGAGAAAATAACGATATCCACCGCGCGCCGTGACACTCATCGGGCCACACACATCAGTATGTATGATTTCCAATAAGTCACTTGCCCGTTCCATTGTTCCTGAAAACGGGGTCTTAGTCATCTTGCCCATGAGGCACGGCTCGCATGTGTCAAGTGATTCAAAATCAAGAGACTCCAAAAGTCCATCAGCATGGAGCTTCCTCATGCGTTTCACGCCGATATGACCCAGACGGCAGTGCCACAAGAAAGTGGTACTATCGTTGTCTACTCTACATCTTTTGGCATCAATGTTATGAACATGTGTATCATCACTATCGAGATTCAATAAGAATAAACCCCTAACTTCGGGTGCATGACCATAAAAGATATTACCCATATAAATAGAACAACCTTTATTCTCTGATTTAAATGAGTAACCGTCTCGCAATAAACAAGATCCAGATATAATGTTCATGCTCAACGCAGGCACTAAATAACAATTATTCAGGTTCATAACTAATCCCGATGGTAATCGAAGAGCGAGCGTGCCGACGGCGATCACATCAACCTTGGAACCATTCCCCACGCGCATCGTCACTTCGTCCTTCGCCAGCCTCCGTTTATTCCGTAGTTCCTGTTTAGAGTTGCAAATGTGAGCAACCGAACCGGTATCAAATACCCAGGCACTACAACGAGAGTTGGTGAGGTACACATCAATAACATGTATATCACATATACCTTGCTTGTTGATGTTGTTGGCCCCCTTCTTGTCTGCCAGATACTTGGGGCAGTTTCGCTTCCAGTGACCGTTCCCCTTGCAATAGAAACACTCAGTCTCTGGCTTAGGCCCAGCCTTGGGTTTCTTCACTGGATGAGCAACTGCCTTGCCACCCTTCTTAGAGTTACCCTTCTTGCCCTTGCCATTTTTCTTGAAACTGGTGGTTTTATTGACCATCAACACTTGATACTCCTTCTGGATGTCTGCCTCAGCGACTTTCAGCATGGAAAACAGCTCGGCGATGGACTTGTTCATCCCTTGCATGTTATACTGCTGCACGAAGCTCTTGTAGCTAGGTGGGAGTGACTGGAGAATTCTGTCAATGATAGCCTCCTCCGGGAACACAAGTCCCAGATCAGCTATGCGGGTATAGTACCCAGACATCTTCAGTAAGTGCTCACTGACAGACGAATTCCCCTCCATCTTGCAAGCAAAGAATTTATCGGTGGTCTCATACCTCTCGATCTTAGCATTCTTTTCAAAGATGAACTTCAACTCCTGGAACATCTCATATGCTCCATGACGTTCAAAACGCCTTTGAAGTCCTCCTTCCAAGCTATACAACATGGCACACTGCACGACTGAGTAGTCATCCGAGCGCGTCTGCCAGGCGTTCATAACGTCCACAGAGGCCGGAGCGGGGGGTTCACCTAGCGGTGCACTTAGGACATAAACCTTTTGGGCAGCTGTGAGGATGATCCTCAGATTGCGGAGCCAGTCCACAAAGTTGCTCCCATCATCTTTCAGTTTAGCTTTCTCTAGGAATGCTTTAAAATTCAGGGGAGCTACTGCGCGAGCCATCTACAACAAAAGATTTGCAAAGACATTTTAGACTATTGTTCATGATAAGTGAGTTATTACCTAATCAAATTATTTATAACTCCCACTCAAATTGACATCCCTCTGGTCATTCGAGCGTGACATGATCCAGATCCACCAACCCAAGTCCGATCATCACGTGAGATGAGGTGGTGTCAATGGTGAACATCTACATGTTGATCATATCTACTATATGACTCATGCTTGACCTTTCGGTCTTCCGTGTTCCGAGGCCACGTCTGTACATGCTAGGCTCGTCAAGTCTAACCCGAGTGTTCTGCATGTGCAAAACTGGCTTGCACCCGTTGTATGCGAACGTAGAGTCTATCACACCCGATCATCACGTGGTGCTTCGAAACGACGAACCTTCGCAACGGCGCACACTCGGGGGGAACACAATTTTATCTTGAAATTTTAGTGAGGGATCATCTTATAATGCTACCGTCGTCCTAAGCAAAATAAGATGCATAAAAGGATTAACATCACATGCAAATCATAAGTGACATGATATGGCCATCAACTCGTGCTTTTGATCTCCATCACCAAAGCACCGGCATGATCTCCATCGTCACCGGCGCCACACCATGATCCCCATCATCATGATCTCCATCATCGTGTCGCCATCGGGGTTGTCGCGCGCCCACCATGCTCTTACTACTATTGCCACCGTTTAGCGATAAAGTAAAGCATTACAAAGCACTTAATGATTGACACGCAGGTCATACAAAAATTAAAGACAACCCTATGGCTCCTGCCGGTTGCCGTATGCACCGACATGCAAGTCGATATTAACTATTACAACATGATCATCTCATACATCAAATATATCTCATCATGTCATTGGCCATATCATATCACATACATACCCTGCAAAAACAAGTTAGACGTCCTCTAATTTGTTGTTGCATGTTTTACGTGGCTGCTATGGGTATCTAGCAAGAACGCTTCTTACCTACGCAAAGCCACAACGGTGATATTTAAGTTGCTATTTAACCTTCTACAAGGACCGCCTTGTTCTATTCCGATTCAACTAAGATAGGAGAGACAGACACCCGCCAGCCATCTTATGCAACAAAAGTCACATGTCTGTCGATGGAACCGGTCTCATGTACGTGGACATGTAAAGTTGGTCCGGGCCGCTTCATCCCATAATACCGCTGAATCAAGAAAGACTAAGGAGGGAAGCAATCTAAACATCAACGTCCACAAACTCTTTTGTGTTCTACTCGTGAAAGCATCTACGCAAGATCCTAGCTCATGATGCCACTGTTGGGGAACGTTGCATGGGAAACAAAAATTTTTCCTACGCTCACCAAGATCAATCTAGGAGATGCATCTACGAGGGGAGAGTTGGATCCACATACCCTTGTAGATCGCTAAGCGGAAGCGTTCAAGAACGCGGTTGATGGGGTCGTACTCGCCGCGATTCAAATCGCCGAAGATCCTAGCACCGAAGCAACGGTGCCTCCGCGTTCTTCACACGTACAGCTCGGGGACGTCTCCTCCTTCTTGATCCAGCAAGGGGGAAGGAGAGGTTGATGGAGACACCGGCAGCACGACGGCGTGGTGGAGATGGTGGTGGAGGATTCCAGCAGGGCTTCGCCAAGCACCGCGGGAATTGACGAAGATGGATGTGGGAGAGGGAGGGCAGCGCCGAGGCACGAACGTGTATGGCTGCCCTCCCTCTGCCTCTCTTTATATAGGGGGAGTAGAGGGGAGGGGGCGCCCTAGGGTTTACCCCTAGGGGCGGCGGCCAGGGCTGCGGCCAGGGTTAGGGCTCCCCCCCCAGGCGCCTTGCCCCCCAAGCCAGGGGGTGCGGCAGCCCTAGGAGGGGCCAGCCCCCTTGGCGCATGAGGAGAGGGCCCAGGGGGGGCGCACAGCCCTATGAGGGCTGTTGTGTCCCCCCTTTGTGGCCCATTAGGCCCGAAACTCCTTCCGGGACCCCCGAAACCCCTTTCGGTCATCCGCCGACTTCCCGGTGCTCCCCGGAACACTTCCGGACTCCGATCACTCTCATCCTATATATCAATCTTCGTCCCCGGACCATTCCGGAGACCCTCGTCACGTCCGGGATCTCATCCGGGACTCCGAACAACCTTCGGTAACCATGCACTGTTCTCACTAACAACCCTAGCGTCACCGAACCTTAAGTGTGTAGACCCTGCGGGTTCGGAAACTATGCAGACATGACCGAGACACTCCCAGGTCAATAACCAATAGCGGGATCTGGATACCCATATTGGTTCCCACACGTTCCTCGATGATCTCATCGGATGAACCACGATGTCAAGGATTCAGGCAATCCCGTATACAGTTCCCTTTGTCTCGTCGGTATGTTACTTGCCCGAGATTCGACCGTCGGTATCTCCATACCTAGTTCAATCTCGTTACCGGCAAGTCTCTTTACTCGTTCCGCAATACATAATCTCGTGACCAACTACTTAGTCACTTTGAGCTCATTGAGATGACGTATTACCGAGTGGGCCCGGAGATACCTCTCCGTCACACGGAGTGACAAATCCCAGTCTCGATCCATGTCAACTCAACAGACACCTTCGGAGATACCTGTAGAGTACCTTTATAGTCACCCAGTTACGTTGCGACGTTTGGCACACACAAAGCACTCCTACGGTGTCAGTGAGTTACATGATCTCATGGTCATAGGAACTTATACTTGACATGCAGAAAACTATAGCGATAACTGATACGATCAAAAGCTATGTTTAACGTTTGGGTCTCGTCCATCACATCATTCTCCCAATGATGTGATTCCGTTATCAAATGACAACTCATGTCTATGACCTGGAAACCGCGGTCATCTTTGATCAACGAGCTAGTCCCGAAGAGGCTTACTAGGGACACAAAGTTTGTCTATTTATCCACACATGTATTTGAGTTTCCAATCAATACAGTTATAGCATGGATAATAAACGATTATCATGAACAAGGAAATATAATAATAACTCTTTTATTATTGCCTTTAGGGCATATTTCCAACACAACGCTCCATCTATGGGCTGGTGCAAGTATCCCGGAGTTGGAAAATTCGTTTTGATGAGGTGATCAAAGCGTTTTGGTTTATACAGACTTGGGGAGAAGCCTGTATTTACAAGAAAGTGAGTGGGAGCTCTGTAGCATTTCTCATATTATATGTGGATGACATATTGCTGATGGGAAATGATGTAGAACTCTTGGAAAGCATAAAGACCTACTTGAATAAGTGTTTTTCAATGAAGGACCTTGGAGAAGCTGCTTACATATTAGGCATCAAGATCTATAGAGATAGATCGAGACGCCTCATTGGTCTTTCACAAAGAACATACCTTGACAAGATATTGAAGAAGTTCAATATGGATCAGTCCAAGAAAGGGTTCTTGCCTGTATTGCAAGGTATGAGATTGAGCACAGCTCAATGTCCAACCTCGGCAGAAGATAGAGAAAAGATGAGTGTCATCCCCTATGTCTCGGCCATAGGTTCTATTATGTATGCCATGTTGTGTACCAGACCTGATGTGAACCTTGCCATAAGTTTGGTGGGGAGGTACCAAAGTGATCCCGGTATGGAACACTGGACAGCGGTCAAGAACATCCTGAAGTACCTGAAAAGGACTAAGGATATGTTTCTCGTTTATGGAGATGACGAAGAGCTCGTCATAAAGGGTTACGTCGATGCTAGCTTCGACACAGATCTGGATGATTCCAAGTCACAAACCGGATACGTGTATACTTTGAATGGAGGGGTAGTCAGCTGGTGCAGTTGCAAGCAAAGCGTCGTGGTGGCATCTACATGTGAAGCGGAGTACATAGCTGCTTCCGAAGCAGCGCAGGAAGGAGTCTGGATGAAGGAGTTCATCATCGACCTAGGAGTTATTCCAAGTGCGTCGGGCCCGATGACTTTCTTCTGTGACAACACTGGAGCTATTGCCATTGCCAAGGAGCCCAGGTTTCACAAGAAGACCAAGCACATCAAGCGTCGTTTCAACTCCATCCGGAATTATATTCAAGATGGGGACATAGATATTTGTAAAGTGCATACGGATCTGAATGTCGCAGATCCGTTAACTAAACCTCTTCCATGAGCAAAACATGATCAACACCAGAACTCTCTGGGTGTTCGATTCATCACAATGTAACTAGATTATTGACTCTAGTGCAAGTGGGAGACTATTGGAAATATGCCCTAGAGGCAATAATAAAATGGTTATTATTATATTTCCTTGTTCATGATAATTGTCTATTGTTCATGCTTTAATTGTATTATCCGGAAACAATAATGCATGTGTGAATTCATAGATCACAACATGTCCCTAGTGAGCCTCTAGTTGACTAGCTCATTGATCAATAGATGGTTACGGTTTCCTGACCATGGACATTGGATGTCATTGATAACGAGATCACATCATTAGGAGAATGATGTGATGGACAAGACCCAATTCTAAGCCTAGCACAAGATCGTGTAGTTCGTATGCTAAAGCTTTTCCAATGTCAACTATCCTTTCCTTAGACCATGAGGTTGTGCAACTCCCGGATACCGTAGGAATACTTTGGGTGTGCCAAACGTCACAACGTAACTGGGTGGCTATAAAGGTACACTACGGGTATCTCCGAAAGTATCTGTTGGGTTGGCACGAATCGAGACTGGGATTTGTCACTCCGTATGACGGAGAGGTATCTCTGGGCCCACTCGGTAATACATCGTCGTAATGAGCTCAATGTGACTAAGGGGTTGGTCATGGGATGATGTGTTACGGAACGAGTAAAGAGACTTGCCATAACGAGATTGGACAAGGTATTGGTATACCGACGATCGAATCTCGGGCAAGTGCTATACCGCTAGACAAAGGGAATCATATACGGGATTGATTGAATCCTTGCCATCGTGGTTCATCCGATGAGACCATCGTGGAACATGTGGGAACTAACATGGGTATCCAGATCCCGCTGTTGGTTATTGGCCGTAGAGATGTCTCGGTCATGTCTGCATGGTTCCCGAACCTGTAGGGTCTACACACTTAAGGTTCGATGACGCTAGGGTTATAGGGAATGTAGTACGTGGTTACCGAATGTTGTTCGGAGTCCCGAATGAGATCCCGGACATCATGAGGAGTTCCGGAATGGTCCGAAGGTAAAGATTTATATATGGGAAGTCCCGTTTTCGTCACCGAAATGATTTCGGGGGTCACCGGTATTGTACCGGGGCCACTGGAAGGTGTCCCGGGGTCCATCGGGTGAGGCCACCTGCTCGGTGGGCCAAGTGGACCAAGTGAAGGGGGGAACCAACCCCTGGTGGGCTGGTGCGCCCCCCAAGGGCCCAAGGCACCTAGGGTTTGGGGGAACCCTAAAGGGGGGCGCCCCCCTTGCCTTGGGGGGCAAGGCACCCCCTGGCCGCCGCCCCCTCCTCAGATCCAATCTGAGGGGGCCGGCCCCCCTCTCCCTGGCCCCTATATATATGTGGGGGTGGGAGGGCAGCCGCACCGAAGTCCTAGTGCAGCCCTCCCCCTCTCCCTACTACTCCTCCTCTCCCGCGGTGCTTGGCGAAGCCCTGCAGGATTGCCACGCTCCTCCATCACCACCACGCCATCGTGCTGCTGCCGGACGGATTCTTCCCCATCCTCTCCCTCTCTCCTTGCTGGATCAAGGCGCGAGAGACGTCACCGGGCTGCATGTGTGTTGAACGCGGAGGCACCGTTGTTCGGTGCTTAGATTGGATTCGGCCGCGATCTGAATCGCTTCATGTACGACTCCACCGACCGCGTTCTTGTAACGCTTCCGCATCACGATCTTCAAAGGTATGAAGATGCACTCCCCTCTCTTTGCTAGTAGACTCTATAGATAGATCTTGGTGATGCGTAGGAATTTTTTTTGATTTTCTGCAATGATCCCCAACAGCTGGTTGAGGGCGCCCAGGTGTAGATGCTCTAATCATGCAGATGCTCGGTGTGTGCTTATTGGGTTTGTATCCCCTTGATGTTTCATTTTAAGTTAACAAATCCAAACTTTGTAAAAAAACGTAGTTTTCAATTCCTAAGAGCATCTCTAACATGCGCACTATCTTAGCCGCGCGCTGGAAATAACCGTTTTTGCACGTGTGGAGCCGAAACGGGCGCTCCAGCAGCCGCGTAATAATCGCGCGCATGGTAAAATTTATACAATGCTTGGAGGAAAACGGCATCGTATGCGGTGTATTTGTTGCGCCCGTTCATGCGCGCTGGACAACGACAACTTGCGCGCGACTTCACCAACCGCCAGATCTGAGAACTCCGGGCGCTGGCGCCGCCGCCCGCACCTTCCCCATTTGCTCCGGTGACACGGCGGTGCTTCCCCCGCCTATCCCCGCACACCGCCATTGCTTTCTCCACCTCCTGTCCTCGCCGCCGCCCCTCGAGCGCACCATTCCTCTGACGGACTACGCCCGTCGGCCCATTGCAGCTCGGCGCCCACAAGGTGTTTGACAAAACGCTTGCAAGGTATGCATTGCTTCAATTTTATATTTTGTAGATGAATCTGGTGCATGTTGTTTGTAGTTTTATAAGCTAGTTTAAATGCAACATTGTAGATGATTTCGTCCTACGGTTCTTGCGACGAATAATTTGATATTCAAGAGGAGGAGGATCTCACAATGATCTTAGCTATGCACATCAATAAAAAGTCGAAGCACGTGGTGGTTCGGTTATGGGTCGTCCAAAATTTTGGAGGGATAAGATCGATGCCCACAACAGATGGATGAGGAACTATTTTGTGGAGAATCCCACATACCATGAGTCCTACTTTCGGCGCCATTTTAGGATGAACATCGTGCTGTTCAAACGCATTGCAGAGAAATTGGCGAGCCATGATCGATTTTTTCAGCAAAGGAGGAATGCCGCCGGAGAACTCGGGCATAACACCTTTCAAAAGGTGACAGCCGCTTTGCGTATGTTGGTATACAGTATTCCGGCGGATCTAGTTGATGACCACTTGACCATGGGTGAGAGTCAAGCCATTATGTGTGTCAAGCGCTTCACAGTCGGAATTGTGCAAGTGTTTGGTCCGGAATATTTGAGAGCTCCCAATGCCGAAGACACCACAAGGCTTTTGGAGATGAACAAAGCTCGCGGGTTCCCATGTATGCCTAGCTCAATAGAATGCATGCATTGGAGTTGGAAAAAGTGTCCTAAGGCATGGCATGGACAATTCCACGGCTAGAAAAAGGGTTCCACTATAATCCTTGAAGCAGTGGCCGATCAGGTGACTTGGATTTGGCATGCTTTTTTTGGAATGCCTGAATCTTTGAATGGCATCAATGTTCGTAATCGGTCACCACTCATGAATAAGATTGCAAATGGTGAAACCACATCGGTGGATTTTGTAGCAAATGGTCATACATACAACTATGCCTACTATCTTGCGGATGACATCTACCCAAGGTGGCAAACATTTGTGAAGCCGTTGATGGCACCACAAGTAGTGGCGGAGCTTCTTGGGGGCCAACCTGGGCCATGCCCCCATCTCACAAGAAAACATCCATATATTCCTTTGTATTAGGCATGCTTTTTCACTAAAAAACAGCTACAATGGTTATGTTTGTCCCTCCTCCAG
>LR738715.1:142909433-142997930 GCA_902687465.1 Secale cereale
ACAATTTCGGCTCAAGCTCCGCCACTGACCGCAAGGTAAGAAAAATTGATTTCCACAATGCTCATGCGGCGGTTAGGAAAGATGTTGAGTGAGCTTTTGGGATTTTGCAAGCCCAATTTGCTATTGTGAGAGGATCGACTAGATTCTGGATCAAAAGATCCTTTGGTACATCATGAACGCTTGTGTGATCATGCATAACATGATCATCGAGAATGAGCGTGGACAAGATTTAGACTACTCTCAGTATGAGTTGTTGGGACGTCCCGTACGAGTGCGAAAGAGGGCTGCAAGGGTGGCCCGATTTATTGCCTCATATAATGCGATCCGACGCGCCGAAACGCATAATAATCTTCAAAAGGATCTAATCGAGGAGTGGTGGGCAAGGAATGGACGACAAAACTAGTTTGTTGTTCTATGTTTGATATTGTATTGTTGAACTATTTGTTGTATTGAAACATAAGCTATTTGTTTGAGTTGTAATAATAGTTGAACTATTTATTGTTGATTTATTTTTTGTGTGTTTGATTTTTTGGTTCTAAAAAAGTGAGAAATGTTTTTTATGCCAGGCGCGCGCTGTAAATTTAGCACGGCTGCTGGAACTATAGTGACGCGCCATATTTTGCAGCATCAGCTGGAGAAAGCGCAAAAATGTTATTTCGACGCTGTAAATAAAATCTAGCGCGCCGCGCGGTTGCCCGCCTGTTGGAGATGCTCTAAGGACGGCGAAATTTTCATTACATATTCAACATCCACTCATGATTCCCTAGTATTGTTTTAAGAAAAACAGAGGACCTGTAATCCCGAATGCAAGCGAACTTTGTGGAATAAACTAGCAGAGGAGTAGTCAGTTTGTAATAGCCCCGACGGAGGAAAAGCTAGTGGCTGGTCGTTTTCGTAAAGCAATTGACAATCGCCAATTGGTAAACTCGGGTCTCCGCAGTTGCTCTCACCTTGGAAAAGAAAACCAGGAACCCTCTTTTTAAATTCAGAAATCTGTTGGCGGCAAGGAGGGAGAAGCACCAAGCACCAAGCACCAAGCACGCAACATTGCAACTCCATTTTTTCTTTCGAAGTCTGTGGCAGAGCTCCGCTTGGTTGGCTCCACGTCCACTCCACTGGAATCTGTGTTTTTTTTTGTGTGTGTGTGGGTCTGGGTGGGGACGACGGGACAAGTGACAAGTGCGGAGGTCCGGGGACGCCGATGCCCATGCTATCCTCCGCACGCAAACGCCAGTCAAAAGCTGACCTTTCTGGCTCACACATCAGAGATCAGACCACCGCACCACGCCACCCGAGGCCTCCGACTCCGCACGACACGACCCATCGCCCCAGCCCCCAGCCCAGCCGCATCATCCCCAGCTCGCCACCAACCCCACCACACCCACCCCCACGAGTCCACCATCGCCACTCCTCCCGCTCCGCCACGCGCCACCGCGCCACGACGCCCGGCCGCGCGTCCCCTGTTCGACCCCGGATCCGCTGCGCTCACCATCGATGAAGGCGGGCCCCGGCCGAGCGACCCCCGCGCGTCAGAACCCACGGGCCTGCACCACGCTCCGTCGGCGGTAAAAAAAGAGGAAGAAGCGCAGGGCGGCCCGGCTGGCTCTGAGACCCGGGTCCAAATCTGGGTGACGCCCGTTGACCGTGACTAGGAGGGGAGTGGCCGGGAGCGAGCGAGCGAGAGCCAGGGGAGGGAGGAAGAGGGGAGGAGTGAGCCGGAAGGACGCAAGCCGAGGCGACGCGAGCAGCAGCGGCCACCTCGCGCACGCATTTCCCCGTACACCCTCACCCGCTCCTTCCTTATCTCTCCTCCTCGGCAGCAGTCCCCCCACCCCACCCTTCTGGGCGCGGCCGATCTGGCATGAAGCGCCAGCGGTCGTCCTACGTCGACGACGACGACCCGGACGGCGACAGGCGGAGGTTCTACGACCGCGGGGGCCCGCCGTCCCCGCCACCGCCGCGGCGCCGCCCCGCGGAGTACGAGAGCGACGAGTTCGACCGCCGGAGCGGCTTCGGCGGCGGCAGGTTCTACGACCATCGCTACCGGGACTCCCCCTCGCCGCGGCCCTATGGAGGGGACCGCGCGATGCACCGCTCCGAGAGCTTCTCCGGTTTCCGCCGCGAGTTCCCCAAGGGGTTCCGCGCCGACCGCGACCGCTCGCGCTGGGATGCGAGCGGCAGCGGCAGCGGCGGCGGCGGCTCCGCGTGGCGGCGTCCCGGTGGCCCCTGGAGGGATCCGCACGGCTTGGACGGCCACAAGTCTGCCACCAGGCGGCAGGCGCCGTCGCCGCCGACGCCCCCACGCCGGTCTCCTAGTGAGCCCAGGAGGAGGATAGATGGTCCCAAGGGGGACAAGTTGAGGAAGCACAACTGCGCCGCCGGTGAGATCGAGGAAGGGGAAGTCGCGCCAGATCCGGACACCAAAGCCCCGCCTCCGCCTGCCGTCACGGAGCATCAGAAGTGGGTTGACTCAGGCCGTCTTGATGACAAGGGAACTAGTAAGAGATGCGAGTTGAAGAAAGTGGATTCTCCTGGGCCGAGGCTAAGGGTGGATTTGAGAACTCAAGCTGCCGATAACTCGGGGAAGGAGAAAGAGAAGATCAGGGATGATGCAGCTGCAGAAGCAGGGAAAGTAACAAACATGCAGCATGAGAAATCAGCATCGGATGTCACAGGGAAAGTAGCAAACATACAGCATGAGAAGTCAACATCGGATGTCACAGGGAAAGTAGCAAACACACAGCATGAGAAATCAGCATCGGATGTCACCGAGAAAGTAGCAAACACACAGCATGAGAAATCAGCATCGGATGTCACAGAGAAAGTGTGTGCAGTAGATGAAGCTGCCAATGCCGTTGATCAAGGTGGCGAGAGCACTTCCTCTGCGATGCAGCTGGAAGCGCGCCATGAGGAAGTGGTTACACAACAAGATGGTGCCAATGCTGCTGATGTGGGTGGGCAGAGCACTTCGTCTGGTATCCTCAAGGAGGCTACCATTGAAGAAGTGACAACACAAGTTGAAACTACCATTGCTGTCAATGATGTTGGGAAGGGCACCTCATCCAGCATACAAAAAGAATCACTGCAGGAGGCAGTAATGGCATTAGGCGAGATTGCTAGTGATGATGATACTGTTTGGATTGGCAGTTCATCGACTACGCTGCAGAAAGTTCTTCCTAAAGAAGCAACAGATGGAAACATCAATGCCGGTGGCGATGTTGGAAATTGCGCTTCGTCCAGTATCTTGCAGGAGGCGATGCAGGAGAAAGTGAAATATGTAGATGTAGCTGTCAATATTGCAGATGCGCCGAAAGAGGTCAGTTCTTTCAGTATGCTGAAGGAAACGGTGCATGAAGACGACACACCGCTAACTGCTAATACCATTAATTTGCTAGGAGATAGCAATTTATCCGTTATGCTGGAGGAAGCAATGCATGAGACAGTAACCATGAAAGAACTAACTGCCAATGCGCTTGACATAGCTGGAAAGAGCAGCTCATCTACTATGCTCCAGGAAGATGTCATGACTTCTCTCCAAGAGTCTCAAGAATTTAAAGAAACTGAAATAGGAAATGTTGGAGACAAGAAGATTGATGAAACAACTGAATCTATCGCATCCCAGCCAGTGGAAGAGGGACTCAAGAGGTATGGTTGTGAAAATAGAGTTGCGCTTGACAAAACTGAAGTTGTAGAAGAAAAAGAAGAAGCAGTTGAGAATGAAATCGTTGCGAAACAAGTAATACATGTTGATCTGGAGGCCAAACTTGCAGGTACTGGTGCTTTCCTTCAACCACCCAAGGACCATATTAAGGATACTGAGGAAGAGGGCAAGACTTTGGATCTGATTATGGAGAAGCCAAGGGCTGAAGATAAAGGAAAGGGTATAGCATTTGATGTCCTTAATAAGGCAGGTGGTGGTACTTTAGTGGGGAGAGGTTTTGACATAGGGTTGCAGCCTGACACAGACCAAAAAGAAGCATGGAAATCTACAAGCACTACTTCCGTAAAGCCGGAAGATGACACACTCAAGATAGGGAGACTCGATCTTTCACTAAGCTTGTCAGGTGGTTTACAGGATCCTGAATTCCAAAGTTTTGTTCCCAGACCTGATTCTGTAGCCCATGGACCTTGCTCTCAGTTGTCGTCATCATCATCATCATTCTGCACAAATTCAGATGGAATAACAGCTTCTGTATCATTGACCAATTCTCAAGCATTTGTTCGCAACCCTAGTTTCTCACACACTCAACGGTCATTGGAGAATTGTGAGCATTCAGTAGGCAGTAAACCTTTGTTTCAAGGAGTTGATCAGGTGAGCAACAGCACAGGATGGCAAGTAGAGTTGTTGTCAAACATATCTACCGAGAAAGAGAACCCCACCCCGCTACTTCAGAAAGTACTCCAAAATGGTCATTTGTCAGATAACACTTTGGTTGGTGTGAACATGCAGAACAATGGGCTATCGCCAGTCCTGTCGACAGCACATAATCATGGTTCGCTTGATGCTGGATTGGGACATAGTAGACATAGAAGGCAGCTCACAAGAGAGAGAAGTAGCAGCAGTCTTTCAAGGGGTGAGCTACAACATGAGGAACAGCTTGTTCTGAATGGTGCTGGTGTTGTTGAGAGGGTTATTTCCAAGATTGTTTCAGACCCTCTGAATTATACAGGAAGGATGCTTCAAGAGATGACAGGCAATTCTAGAGCATATTTGAGGGAGGCCATTTCTGAGATCATAATTAATGCTGATAAAAGAGGACAAATAGTAGCGTTGCAGGAGGCACTTAAAAAACGATCAGACTTGAATAGTGAAATACTGCAAAGGTGTCCACGGGTGCTGTTGGAGATACTTGTTGCTATAAGGACGGGTCTTCCAGATTTTTTAAAGAAAAGCAGTAGCATTGCTACACCTGATTTGGTTGACATTTTTTTGAATTTGAAATGCCGCAATCTCTCATGCCAAAGCGTTCTACCAGTGGTTGATTGTGATTGTAAAATTTGTAAGCAGAAGAATGGTTTCTGTAGTTCTTGCATGTGCATTGTCTGCTTGAAGTTTGACACGGCATCTAATACATGTAGTTGGGTTGGCTGCGATGTCTGTCTTCATTGGTGCCATACGGATTGTGGCTTACGCCACTCCCTTATTCGAAAGGGGGGAGCTGGTTCTAGGGCACATGGTACTAATGAAATGCAGTTTCATTGCGGTGCTTGTGGACATCCATCCGAGATGTATGGTTTTGTGAAAGAAGTCTTCCGAACATGTGCTAAACAATGGAGGGTGGAGGCTCTGGTCAGAGAGCTTCAATATGTGGAAAGGATCTTCTCTGCAAGTGATGACGCAAGGGGTAGGAGAGTCAGGGACTTTGTCAAGCAGATGTTGATTAAATTGGAAAACAGGGGTTATTATTCTGAAGTCATCAAATATGTCATTGCATTCTTTTCTGGTAAGCCGCTACCGTAAGTAGTGAGAAATAATAGTTAACATTGCCATGCGTGTTCAGTTCTTGCTTTTACTTATATATTTCTAGACATATAAGACTAGTAACCATGTTAATGTCAACTGTGCTTGATCTTCAAACCAATAGCAGTTACCCAGCTTGTAGGCTTTCTCATTAAGGATTCTCCAGTACTACAGATTTTGTGGCCCATGCTTTCAAAACTGGTGTAAATACGAGTGCAAGCTGTCATCGATCGGCAAATTATATCTTGCTAACGCGCTGTTTCTAATTCCAGATGACAATCCTAACATGGGCAGTGGTCCATTAGTGCCACTAAAGGGCATTCCATGCAGCATTGCTGAAGGAATAAATGGGATTCCTAGTTCGAGTCGAACGGCAACATGGTTACCATCAGTTACCTTAGAAGGAGTCCCGTTCCTACAAAAAGCAGGTGTTGTTTCTACTACTGGGAGCCAATCGATGTCTAGAAAAATAGCTGAAACTGGATTTCAGGCGGTCAATAATAAGCCAGTTTCTGATGAACTGGATGGTCTAGTGAGGTTAAAGCAGGCTGAAGCAAATATGTACCAGGAACGTGCCAATGAAGCACGTAAAGAAGCTGAGAGTCTGAAAAATATCGTGATGGTAAAGAATGCACGCATTGAAGAACATTATGCTACTCAAATGTCTGAACTCCAAATAAATGAGTTGCAAGAGAGGCGCAAGCAAAACATTGAAGAACTTCAAGTCATTGAAAGATCGTACCATCAATTTCTCAGCATGAAAACGAGGATGAAAGATAACATTAGGGAGTTATTGTTGAAAATGGAGGCAACAAAACAGAATCTAAGCACATAAACGAGGTTACTGCCCGTGTTTAGTTGCAGATACCAAACTTGCTGAGCTTAGTGAAGGCAGACTCCATATTGTGTAAGTTATAAATCTTTCATGGTATATTCCCTTGATGATGCTGAGACTACCATACAGTAAGATTATTTATTCTCAAATGTTACCCATTATCTTCCTTTGATAATACATTCAGTTTTTGAAGCTGACATATCTACACAAGTTTTACATGTTATCAGCTCCTATATTTTGTGCACCATTCGCATGGGTAAAATTATGAACAATTAATTTTAGTTGTTGATGCTTATTTTTGAATAACTATTTACATGCATGAGTTCTGTTTTCCTGATGTAAGTTTCTGTGAAATGGACTAAACAAAGTCACCGATTCTTTTCGAAGGTTCAGCTACTAAATTAGTGGACCTATCATTGAGTTCTATTCTTATTAAACATACCATCTGCTATCAGTAATAGCATGGCCTGTTGATTCAGAGAGTTATCACAATGCAGCTAGTTTGCAATTTCTTTTCCTATTTGAACAGCTTACCACAATGCATACACGCACACAATGTTGTACTCCCTCCGTCCCAAAATTCTTGTCTTAGATATTTCTAGATACGGATGTATCTAACACTAAAGTGTAACTAGATACATCCGTATTTGGACAAATGTAAGACAAGAAATTTGGGACGGAGGGAGTATATGATTATCATAATGTAGAGGGAGCAATTGTGTAACTGTATTTGGAGAGAGGAACTTCTATCGCTAGTACATTGATAATGTTGTGCCGAATCCAGCAATGTGCTTGCATTAATTTTAATGGTAGAGGAAACAGGATGTATTTTGTAGTAAATCTATAAATGTATAGAGTTGTAAAAGACACTACCTCGTATCGAAAAATATACGTCCATTTAGAATTTTATTCAAGTATTATTGGTAAAATGCCATATTACCATTCCTTTATTTCAAATACGTTCCCTTTTTCCTCCTAAATACAATAAAGTTATAGGCTCATTCTTCTTTATGATAAATGAGTGGCTAGGAAGGGCGGGCCTGGCGTAGTGGGAGTCTCTCCACTTGTGGCCTGGGGGTCTTGGGTTTGAACCAGCTTCCTTGCAGAATTATTGTGTAAGGGTAAGGCTGTCTATAAATTCCCATCCCCAGACCCCGCCTTATCTGGGAGCTTTCGACACTGGGTATAAATGAGGGGCTAAATTGGAACAGCCAAAAAAAAGTGCATAGGGATGTAGGAGGAGCTACATTTTGGATCAAATTTGAAAGGCTAAAAAAACTTCATTTTTATTTTGGAGGAAGTCAGAAAGTAGCAACCTACTCTTCAACCACCCTTTGTTTTGCACGCGACAGGAGTTTCATGGGAAAAGCCACCGCCACCCCTTGCATTGTCCCTCCTTCGCCAGATCCAACACACGCGTGTCCGGCGGCGCTCGTTGCCATCCTTCGGCGGCGGACGTAGCTCCCCTTCAGTGGCGGCCTACGACATGTTCCACGTCTTCGGATCCTGTCTTGCGGCTTTGGGATTGTTTGGACATAGGCCGGGGCGAAATCCCTGATCGGCTTGCTGATGCTACCAGGCTGGCAGCGGCGACACCTGCGGGTGCCGTCACCTTCTTGGAGGTGCTGCCACGGCCTTTCTCCGTGCCCCTCTTCGAGCACCAGGGGAAACCCTAGGTCCGAGGTCCGGTTCCTCGGACCGGACGAGGGCGACGTCGCGGCGTCGTTTCCCTTCATGAAGGTGTTGTCTTGATTGCTCGTGGCGTGCCCTGTACTGTGTTTTGAGATTGGTACATTGTTTCGGGTCTTTTCTCTAGGCGGGTAGTTTTGCGCTGTGTTGTAGCTTCTGTCTGGGCCGAGCATCCCATGTCTCTCTGCTCCGGGCATCATGTTTACGCCATCTTGTGGTTGTGCCATGTGATGTACCCTCTCTTTGTTCTCATTCCAACTTCTTCTATCAAATGAAAAGATACGCAAGCTTTGCGTATTCGCGAAAAAAGATATATAGGCTGCTTCTTTTGAGCGTTCTCCTAGGTTCACTGTATCATGTTCATGTACTATGAGAATAAATTGAAATATTGATACTTTTAAATATCTCTTATCTTGTTTCTAGGAGGACCATCCTTCGAGCTCTTACATGTCTGGTTGGCAAACGACTTGTCATCTTTCTTGAAGAATCGCTCTTCAGAAAACAGTAATGCTGAATTTCAAGAAGGTGCGAGCAGGCGGGCAGGTCTCATTCCCAAGAACCAGTTTTGCTGATCCAGTTTTGAATCAAGTACGACGGAACAGCGCTGGTCTAAAGCCAACAGCTCTATAAGCTCCTGGAAACGAATTTTTTCTGGGTCCCGGTGGCAGCGGAATCATGTTAGGCCAGTTGGTGGTAGTGTACGTAGGGGCATGGAACTGGATCTGTAAATTATGGTACGCCTGTACTTGTCATTTTCGATGGGAGTATGTATGCATCAGGCCATGTCTGAAATGGCTGCCTAGTTTAGTCTTTCTGCAACAGATGAACAAAGCTCTGCCCGTGTTATTGAAGACTGTCTCTCAGTTATTCTACTATCGTGATATTATCTCTCAGAGATTTCTGCTCTAAGCTGTTTGTCGTCAGAGAATAAGGTTTGGGGCGTGTCTGAGAGTATTGCTTAATGAGGGTATCCATTCTGGGTTGAACTGTGTTCCTCACAAGCTGTGGACTGGCGGTAGCTTGTAACGCTGATGGATCACAGGGCAGGGCCTCGGTGGGGCCAGATGATGACGATTTTTTCTTCCAACCAGCCCAGCCCCCTTTCGTTAATTGCTTATTCCATAAACAGAGTTTGTAAAAGAATAACAGAGGCGGATGGGAAAGTGATGGGGCGAGCTTGAACATCAACAGGAAACCTGCTAGGATAATAATACTCCCTCCGTCTCAAAATTCTTGTCTTTCATTTGTCCAAATACGAATGTATCTAGTCACGTCTCAGTGTTAGATACTCCCTAACTATATAAATTTAAGACAAGAATTTTGGGACGGAGGGAGTATTACGGACACCCTCTCTCGCTCCAGTGCGACGGTTGGGCCGTTTGGCGGTGTGGTTGATACGTCCCAAATGTATTCATAATTTTTGCTTGTGACATGCTTGTTTTGCATCATCGTCTCATGTTTATATCAAAGTTTTCTATCTTTTTAGGCATTTATTGGACTAACCTACTAATGGTTGCAAAAGTGCACAATGTTCTTATTTTACACTTTATTGTGTAGGAATTACTTAGAAATTGACAAAAACGCAAAAGGAGTCGTATTGGAGTAGGACTATGACTTTCCTGAAATCTGTCTGAGAACGTTTTTAGAATATGGTCACGTTCCGGCCCGAAGACGACGTCAAACGGAAAAGTCCTTGTTGCGAAAGTTGTGGGGAATTTCGAGAGGATGCTTCTGGATATAAAATTCGTCCAAATCGGAGTCCGGACGGCCGAGAAAAGCCCGTTTTACTGAAGCTCAAAATCTAATGACGGGAATCCGAGAGTCTATATAAAGAGAGGAAACCTAGGTCACCAAGGGCCACGAATTTTCCTCCTCCCAAGCCGCCGTCTTGGAGGGGAGGACCAGCACCATTGCAGCACCATCCACAAGGAAGAAGGGGGGCCAAGGAGCCGCTGCCCCGAGGGCCGCCGCCGCCCCGGAGGGCTGCCGCTGCCGCCACGGCTGCCGCCGGCCGCCTCCTCCTTCTCCGGGCTGCACCTCTCCATCAACACCACCATCAATCTCTTGCTCACCATGGTCATGTGTGAGTAGTCTTCTCCGGGGCTGAGGCTTGTACGTGTAGCTATGTGGTTATCTCTCTCTCCCATGATGTGATCTTCGTTGTGATCATAGGCTATGTTAATCTAGGGTGATCCCATGATATTTCCCCTTCCTCTATGTATTGAATTGATGTACTCACTTGTCTTTATCTAGTATAATCCCCGAGACCAAGGCGACAGCGGTCTATTGGACATGGATTAGAAGAATATTTTCATGAGTGATTTCCTCTTTTGTGTGTTGATTGAAGATTGAGAGTCTCTTGGTGCTTGTCTTTGACTATCCTGTAGATATGTTGTGGTGATTGTGGTACTCTCTTTGGATGGCCGCGGTGACATTGGGAAATCCATAGATTGAGAACTACGAACTTTGAGGTGTGCTTTTGTAGCCCTACATAATTCTCGTCCTCTCTTGACCACAAAGGAATGACCTCCGAGTGCGTCTCCATTGCATGTTTTATGGGAAATATCATGTGATTAGACTATGTCAATGTTGTTGGGAGTTGCCACTAGTGAAAGTATGAAGCCTAGGCCTTGTTTCCACCATTGCAATACCATTTGTGCTCACGTTTACCACTTGTTTGCTTGCTGCACTTTTTATTACATATTTATATTACTTTGCTTTGCCACTCCTATCATCCATATTTTACCATCTCTTCGCCGAACTAGTGCACCTATACAACTCCTAGTTGTATTAGGTGTGTTGGGGACACAAGAGACTTCTTGTATCTTAGTTGCAGGGTTGCTTGAGAGAGACCATCTTCAACCTCTACTTCCCTGAGTTCGATAAACCTTAGGTCATCCACTTGAGGGAAATTGCTGCTGTCCTACAAACCTCTGCGCTTGGAGGCCCAACATAGTCTACAAGAGTAGAAGCGTGTGTAGACATCAAGCTAATTCTGGCGCCATTGCCGGGGAGGTGAGTGCTTGAAGGTATATCTTTAGATCTTGCAATTAAATCTTTTCGTTTCTTGTTTTTAGTTTCACTAGTTATGTTTATGGAAAACCGCACTCTTAGTTCGCTGCTTGGGGAAGGCCGCTTTACCAATCCCGTGGTAGAGAAGTCTCCTCCACCTGCTGAATGTATTCCGTTCCAAATACCACTTGGGATAATTGAAATAATTAGGAATGATTGTTATGATGGGACAGTCAATCCTAGTATTCATTTGTTGAAACTTACAGAACTTTGTGAGTTGTTTAAGATTTCAGGTTTGACAAGAGATGGAGTCATGAGGAAATTATTTGCCTTGTCACTGAAAGGAAAAGCATTGGAATGGTATAGGCTACTAGATGACTCTCACCTGCTGGATTGGGAAGAGATCCAGTCTCTCTTTTACTCCAAGTTTTATCCTCTTCATGAAGCCCATGAGAATAGGAATTATGTTTATAATTTCTATCCTCATGACGGAGAGAGCATAGCTCAAGCTTGGGGGAGACTGAAAACGTTAATGCTAAAATGTCCTAACCATGGGCTCCCCAAAGATATGATTATTACTAATTTCTATGCGAGGCTCTCTCGACAGGATAAAGATTTGCTCGATGCTTCCTCTATGGGTTCTTTCACAAACGAAAAGATTGATGCTAAATGGGAACTCCTTGAAAGAATTCAACGCAACACTGAAGATTGGGAGATCGACAAAGGTAAAGAGTCAGGTATAATTTATGAGTATGATTGCATTAAGTCCTTTGTTGAAACTACAAGTTTTAATAAGTTTAGTCCTAAGTTTGGGCTTGATTCTCAACTCCTTATTGATTTCCTCAAATCTTTTGCTTCACATCTTAATATGCCTAAGGAGGATTGGATCAAGCATCATGAACCTTTTAAAGAGATTTGCAAAGAAAATGAAATTGTTCATGATGATTGCAACATGCATGATCCAATTCCTAAAAATGAAGTTTTATATAAGCATGTTAATTTTTGTGGAGTGGATAGACCTTGTGAAAGGCCTATGATTGAAGAAAAGAAGTACTGTAAGCAACATAAGCATGAAAGAACAATCACTTGGGTCAAAGATTTAAATGAAATTACTAGAGAATTGTGTGACCTTTATCCTTTTACTTGTGAACTTTGCTGTATAGAGGGTCACTTTAATTTTCAATGCATGCACTTTCAAAACATAACTGTTAACCAGTTGTGTGATAACATGATCACCCCTGATCTTTATGATGAGCTTATGTTATTTTTGATGTGTGAAGAGTTATCAGAAAAGACTCCTTGGCTAGATGTTAATTCCATAGGAATAAAAAACACTTTGCAAAATTGCCATCTCTATTGTGTTGTTAATTGCCATAAAAATGATTACATAAGTAAGATTAGAAAGGAGGGAACTTTACCAAAGTATAAAAATGTCTCTTATATTTCTGCTAATAAAAAGGAGAGTTTCTCCCAAGTTTCCCCTATTGTTTCTAATGATAAACCAGGATATGTGGAGAAGCTTCATCTCCAACCACTCCCTCCTAAGGTGAAGAAGAAGAAAAAGAAGAGGAGGAGGAAGAGGAGCAAGAAGGAAGAAGAATGGGTATCAACCTGGCCTGAGCATATTCCTCCCATTAACTTTTATCCTAACGGTTGTAAGTTTAAAGAAGAAGGTGAAGTTTATTGCCTTAATTATCATCTTGATGATATGTCCGTAGGTACTATTGAAGATGATTTTGATTATGATATGCATGTTACTTATGGGAAAATGATGATAATGCTACTTATGATCTTGAAAATCTTTTTGGTACCAACTCTGAAAGTGATGATATGGAAAGCTCTAAGCTTGGGGATGATAGGATTGCAAATCCTTTACCCACTAGTGATGTGATAATTGATAATTCTTTTGCTAGTAAGAATAAAGACAACATGTTTACAAATATAGTTGCTAGCAATGATAATGCTCTTCTCTACTATGATGATGTTATAACTCCAATCTATAGTGATTATAAAGGTACCTATGACATAAGGAGAAATTATCCTTATGAAACTTGTCATAATCATGGAGGGAATTACTCCCTTGTTGAACACCATCTTCCTAATACACAATTAATCTATAGTGTTCAAGTTGTTTATGATAGTCCTACTCCCACTATTACCAATGAGAAAGATTATGCTTATGTGGAGAGTAAGAGTACCTTTTTGCATGTGGATCATGGTAACAATGCTTTATGTGATGCTTATATTGTTGAGTTTATTCGTGATCCCACTGAAAATTATTATGAGAAGGGAACATATGCTTATAGATATTTCAATAATATCAAGTTCCCTCTCTTTATGTTGAAGGTTTTGAAGCTGCACTTGTTTTGTCTTCCTATGCTTATTGCTTTGTGCTTCAATGAATTATTCTATTGCAATATTCCTATGCATAGGAAGCATGTTAGGCTTAAATGTGTTTGGTATTTGCTTCTTGATGCTCTCTTTTGTTCTTCAACTCTTATTCCTACGAGAGCATCATTAAAGTCTTAAGCCTATCTTTATGGCTATAAAGAAAGAGCTCTAGGGAGACAACCCTTGATATCTTTGCTTTCAGTTTGTTCTTTCAGTTTTTAGTGGTCTTGATGTTTGTTACTACTGTAGCAACATCATTGTATCTTTATTTTTCAGCTTTGTGCCAATTTTAGCCTCAGATTGCAAGAAAGTTCAAAAGTTGTGACGTGCTGTCCAGAAAACAGATTCTGTCCTTGGACAGAAAAATTCGAATAAAATCACCAGATCATCTTTTTGATCTGATTTTTTTTGACAGCGTGCTCTATACAATTGGATTTTGAGCGTCTGTTCTGAGTTTTTTGATTTGAGTTGCAGAAGTGCCCCGAAAAAATTATTTACTACCTGCTGGTCTGTTTTTCACATATTCTGTCCTGTTTTGCCTTTTTTCGTTTTGCAAACCTTGAGCTTGCTTTTTCTTTGCAAAAACCTTTTGGCAATCTTGAGAAACAGTAGCTCTTCAAGATTATCTTTATTTCCAGTAGGGAAAAATTATTTTATTGTGGGTACTAACCTCGCTAATCAGATTATGATGAGTTATGTATGAAGGGAGTTTTCAAGTGTGCGAGGGAAGATGATAAAAGAAGATTCAGGAGGGTCAAACGCCCAAGCTTGGGGATGCCCCCGTGCACCCGCAAGAAATATTCAAGAAGACTCAAGCGTCTAAGCTTGGGGATGCCCCCATGCATCCCCTTCTCCATCAATGATTATCAGTTTGTCTTTCGTTCCACTATATTTTAATCACTTCATGCGTTATGTGCTATGCTTGGAGCGTCTTGCTCTTTTCTTTTTAGTTTTGTTTTGTTTTCTTTGCTGGTTTTAAATAAATTGCATCTGATCATTCTTGTTTGGGAGAGAGACACGCTCCGCTTTTTCATGAAACACTCATGTTCTTCACTTATATCTTTTTGAGTGTTTTAGCTACCTTGTTATATGCTTCTAGCTCTTGTTTTTCTTTCATATTATGTTCAGAGCTATTAGTTCTTTTATAGAAAGTACTCTCTTGCTTCACTTATATCTTTTTGGAGAGTTGATTGGTTTAATTGCTAAATAATATGTTGGTAAAGTAAATGCTAAGTGTGGATGTGGTGCAAAGAATAAAAAGCTTGCATAGTCTTGAAGATCATTGAGTAATTTGATCCCTATCAATTGTTTTGAGAAATTAAGCAGTCATGTCTAAACATGGAGATCATTTAATAAAGTCTTATTAGTGAAGAAATACCTTTGAAGTTTGCAATTGTTTAGTTTTTCACCATTGGTAGTTTTAAAGTTCTTGTTCTCTTTTTAGAAGTAAGATGGTTGACAAGGAAGACAGTGTAGAAGTCTTATAATTATGCTGAAAGGATGTTATAATTCTCTTGTACCGGTTAACATGTGCTTGCTAAAAACTTGCTAAACCAAAAACTCTGTACTGAGCGGGAATGCTGCTCGTGCATCCAAATTCCATAGCCAAAATTCTGCCATATGTGTCCACCATACCTACCTATGCATGGTATTTAATAGCCATTCCAAGTAAATTGCTCATGTGCTACCTTTAAAACCTTCAAAATTTATCCTTATTTGTGTCTCTGTTTTAGCTCATGAGGAAGTGGTAGATAGTTCATTATTACTTGTGTTGGACAGAACGACCCCTAACGTGCATGAATAATGTGCATGTCCTTAATTTTGCAAAAAGAGCTGGTGATACGTCCAAAACGTATCTATAATTTCTGCTTGCTCCATGCCACTTTTGGGTGATATTGCTATGATATTCATACACTTCCATACACTTTTGATCATATTCGGACTAACTTACTAATCCAGTGCACCCCAGTGCCAGTTTCTGTTTTCGGCTGTTTTTGTATTTCAGGTTTTCACGTTTCGAGAACTGCCCAGAAAAATCCAGAAAATTATATAAAAAATCAGCGATACGGAAACAACACTGCGTCCGAAGGGCAACCTGGGGGGGGGGGCACAGGGGCTCCAGGCGCCCTGTGGGCGCGCCCCCCCTGGGCCGCGCCGGGGGGGCGCCTCGGCCCCCCGAGGACCCCCCCGGTGCCCTACTTTGGCATATATTTAAAGGGTTCCCCGTAACCCTCGAAACAGGACTTCTTTTCGCGATCCCATCTCTGTTCCGCCGCCGCCGCCGCTTCCAAGATCGGGAGCACCAGGAGAACTCTTCCCGGCACCCTGCCGGAGGGGAGGATCACCACCGGGAGCTTCTCCACCACCATGGATGCCTCCCGGATGACTCGTGAGTAGTCTCCCTTGGACCATGAGTCCATGACCAGTAGCTATGTGATGTTCTCCTCCCGTTCTTGTGCTTCACTAATTAGTCCTCGTGAGCTGCCCTACATGATCGAGGCACCTATGTAATCCTTATGCTGTTGCTATGTTGAGTTTGCTGGGATCCGATGGATTATGAGATTATGTTCAGATTGATCTTGAGTAATATATTTTATTCACCTCTTTTATATTTTAGTTCATAAGTAATTCTTGCATGTTCTCCGTTGTTATTTATTGCTTTGGCCGAGTAGTAGGTAGTGACTCCAAGAGGGAACGTTATGCTCGATTGTGGGTTCATGCCCCTCGATGACTAGCTTGAGTGACAGAAACATGAGTCTAGGGGATGTGTTGTTGCCACAAGGGGGAAAACAACGGTGCTTGTGCCCGCGGGTGCAAGGATTGTTTACTTTACGCAAAGTTCTTTTAATGCAGTTGTCTGTTGCATTGAGTTTACACTATGGGTGGGACTCGCAACTTAATACCAGCGAGATGTTCTGGATAGATATCTCAAGGTGGATGATTAGTAGTAGATATTGATGGATTTCGGTCTACTTACTTTGGCGTACCGCCCATGCTTTGAACCTCAACCTTTCTTGCAATGTAGTCAGCATTGGTTTGCGTTCGTGGTCCTGTCAATTGCCCAGCTGTAATTTGTTTACCTCACATAGCTGTTTTATCGTCTTTTGGGAGAGAGACATCACTAGTGAACATCATGAGACTCCGGTCCATATTACCATCATTGATCACATCCACTATTTACTTTCTGCTATTTACTTACTATTGCAAAAACTATCTATCACTGCTTTTAATCCTTTTTGAACTACAAGGCCGGAGAGATTGACAACCTCTCTGTACTCGTTGGGAGCAAAGTTATTTGTATCTGTGTGCAGGTCCACGTTGGTTGCTACTAATCTGGCGCCGTAGCAATTGACACCTACCTGTTGAACCTAGGAGTCTCTGGGGAATCGATCCTTGGCATCTTTGCTAGGGGAAAACACTTCTACTTACTGCATCTTACACCTTCCACTTGGGGTAACCAACGAGGGGTTCGAGGCCCATCAAGGAGTATTTTCTGGCGCCGTTGCCGGGGACTCCACTCTACAGGATAGGGGAGTTGCATGCTATCTTTTACCTTTGCTTTTTAGTCTTGTTAGTTTACCTTTCATTTTTTGCTTTAGTTCCTTTTTATCGAAAATCACAAAAATAGTTATCTTGCTTGCTTGCTACTATGGGTTCCACCGAGAACACCAAGTTGTGTGACTTCACTAGTCACAACAACGATGACTTTATCAGCACACCTATCACTACACCTGCCACTTCAGCACCTTCATATGAAATTAAACCTGCTTTACTTAACTTAGTCATGAAAGAACAATTCTCCGGTGCTGGAGATGATGCTGCTTTACACTTGAACAACTTTGTTGAACTTTGTGATATGCAAAAGTACCAAGAAATAGATGGTAATATTGTTAAGCTTAAGCTTTTTCCTTTCTCTTTGAGAGGAGGAGCTAAAATTTGGTTTCAGTCTTTGCCTAGAAATAGCATATATTCTTGGGACAAGTGCAAAGATGCTTTTATCGGAAAATACTATCCACCTGCTAAAATTATCCAACTTAGAAGTAACATTATGAATTTCAAACAATTGGATAATGAACACGTTGCCCAAGCTTGGGAACGTATGAAGTCTCTTATCAAAAACTGCCCTACTCACGGTTTGACTACTTGGATGGTTATCCAAACTTTTTATGCAGGCTTGAACTTTACCTCGCGGAACTTGTTAGATTCGGCTGCGGGAGGAACCTTTATGTCAACTACACTTGGTGCTGCCACAAAGCTTCTCGATGAGATGATGACCAACTATTCCCAATGGCACACCGAACGCGCTCCAACAGGTAGGAAGGTAAACTCTGTCGAGGAGATTTCTTCCCTTAATGAAAAAGTTGACTTGATCATGTCTCTACTTTCGAAGCAATCTACTGTTGATCCTCGTGATGTTCCTTTAAATTCTTTGATTGCTCAAGAACAAGTAGATGTGAACTTTATCTCTAGAAATAATTTTAACAACAATGCTTATAGGAGTAACTTTGGTAACAATTCTAGACCGTTCCCCTCTAACTCTTATGGGAACAACAATGCTTATCCTAGTACCAAGAACTCCAATACTGAACTAGAGAGCATGCTTAGAGATTTCATCACTACCCAAAAAGCCTTTAATAAGAATGTAGAAGAGAAACTACATAAACTAGATGATCTTTCTTTTAAGGTAGACCACTTAGCCAATGAGTTAAAATTGCTAAAAATTGAAACTTCTCCTCTTAAGGAGAGGGAAGTCATCCCTATTAATGCTACTCAAGTACAAATTAATGAAAATATTAGGATGATGGCTAAGCTTAAAGAGAGATGGGCTAGAGAAAGGGAGGAAGAGGAAATAATTAAGAGCCTTCCTACCCACCACACTGTTGCTACTATCCAAGTTATTGAGAATGTTCACACTCTTAGCACCCAATGTACTCCTGGTCCCAATGGACCTATTAATGGTGATGCTATAGAAACTACCAACCAAGTGAACCTTAAGGACACCACTACCACTTTACTTGATGCTCGTGACCTTGATTTTGATAATTGCACTCTTACCGAAGTTATTGATTTCCTTCACAAAATGTCTAGAGATCCCCGCACTAGCACGCTTAACCTTGCCTTCACAGAGCATATCACTAATGCTCTCATGAAATCTAGGGAGGAGAAACTTAGAGTAGAAGCCTCCATACCTAGAAAGCTAGAGGATGGTTGGGATCCTATGATAAAAATTAATTTGAATGACTTCTCTTGTTATGCATTATGTGATGTTGGTGCTAGTACCTCTGTTATGCCCAAAAGGATATATGATATGCTTAAATTGAAACCTTATGATTCTTGTTCTTTTGGTGTTCGTCTCGTTGATTCTTCCATAAAGAAACCTTTGGGGAGGATCGACGATGTTCTTATTGTTGTCAATGATAATTATGTGCCCATTGATTTCACTATTATGGATATTGAATGTGATCCTTCATGTCCAATTATTTTGGGACGTCCCTTTTTGCGCACCGTTGGTGCTGTCATTGACATGAAAGAGGGTAATATAAAATTTCAGTTTCCTCTCAAGAAAGGGATGGAACACTTCCCTCGTAAGAAGGTCAAGTTACCCTTTGAGTCCGTTGTACGGGCTAGCTATTCTTTTACTCTTGATAAAACTTGATCTTTGCATTATGCCTAGCTTAAAGGCATAAAATAAAGCGCTTTTGGGAGGCAGCCCACATGAATAATTTTTTTGCTTTTGTTGTGTCTTGATGTTGTTTACTGCTGTAGCATCATCATTGCATCTTTGCTTTTTATATTTGTGCCAAGTATAGCCTCTGATTGCTAGAAAGTTCAAAAGTTGTGAGGTGCTGTCCAGGAAACATATTCTGTCCTTGGATAGAAAAATTCGTATAAAATCACCAGATCATCTTTTTGGTCTGAATTTTTTCGACAGCGTTCTCTATATAATTGTCTTTCGTGCTTCAGTTCTGAGTTTTTTTATTTGAGTTACAGAAGTATCCCGAACAGGTCAATTACTGCCTGATGTTCTGTTTTTCACAGATTTTGTCATGTTTTGCCTTACCTTCACTTTGCAAATTGAGAACTTGCTTTTTCTTTGCAAAAACCTTTTGGCAATCTTGAGAAACAGTAGAACTTCAAGAATATCCTTATTTCCAGCAAGGTATAATTATTTTATTAAGGGTACTAACCTCGCTAATCAGATTATGATGAGTTGTGTATGAAGGGAGTTTTCAAGTGTGCGAGGGAAGATGATAAAAAGATTCAGCAGTGTCAAACGCTCAAGCTTGGGGATGCCCCCGTGCACCCCCAAGAAATATTCAAGGATACTCAAGCGTCTAATCTTGGGGATGCCCCCCGTGCATCCCCTTCTCCATCAACATTATCAATTCGTCTTTCGTTTTGCTATATTTTTATCACTTCATGTGTTATGTGCTATGCTTGGAGCGTCTTGCTTTTAGTTTTCTTTTTAGTTTTTCATAACGAGTCGGAACTCAGCATTCCTTTTTGTGGGAGAGAAACACGCTCCACTTCTACCTAGAACATTACATAGAATTTTCATGTCTATCTATGTTGTGTGTGTTCTTGGTCATTTAAATAGCTACTATCGTGCTTTGCTCTTAGTATTCATGCTTACCTTTTCAAGAGCTTTTATCTAGTTGGTTGCTTGAACTCTCTTTAATTACCATGCTCACCTTATTAAGAGAGTTTGCTTCCGTTGCATGGGTTTATGTGTCTATGATAAAGATGCTACTTTCATGATGGTGCTTAGTAGTTCAGGTTTTCTTATGGTTAATCTCAAATAGCTGGGAGGTTTCCAATGTGTTATTGGAGTACCAACTTGGTTTGTTTGCCTATGATGTGGTATGGTTTAGTAATATCTTCCTTCGAGAATGTATTTTGATTGACTTGGCGTATGCTCACACATATTCAAGACTGTAAAGAAAGTCTGTCAAGCCTTGATCATCTTTTGTTTCTAAGTAGCGATATAACTACCATGCCTGATTCAATATTGCTTTGTCGCTCTGCATGATTATGACCGTCATTGCTCTCTTAGTTGGTCGCTCCCAGTCTTTTGCTAACCTGCACCTGCACTAAGCAAATTAACCATGCAATACATAGCTCATGGGAAAGTAGCCTAAAAACTATTGTGGTAAAGAATATGTTGCCTATGTATCTTATTTCTTATGAGTTGCTTGCTGAGCGGTAACCATGTTTTTGGGGACGCCATCAACTGTCACACTTTTGTTGAATATCATGTGAGTTGCTATGCATGTTCGTCTTGTCTGAAGTAAGGGTGATTTACCGTGGGTTGAATTAATATGCATATTGTTAGAGAAGAACATTGGGCCGCCAACCAAAGCCATGCATCATGGTGGAAGTTTTAGCTTGGACCTTAATCCTCAATATCTCACGAGAATATGCTTATGCATTAAAGAGGAGTCCATCATCTATTTTCTATGTTGTCCCGGTATGGATGTCCTCAAGTTGAGATCTATCAAAAACGAGAAATCAAATGCGATCTATCTCCTTGGACCTTTGTACAGGTGGCATAGAGGTACCCCTTTGTGACACTTGGTTAAAACATATGCAATGCAATGATAACCCATGGGGATCCGAGCTATTTAGGACAAGGAGCGAGCACTATTGGTATTCGATGCATGAGGCTTGCAACTTATAGGATGTTTTATGCATGACACATATGAAGTACTACTACCGTTGACACAATTGCTTCCATGTTTCAAAATAAAAAGCTCTAGCACTTCAAGCACCAACTACTGAGAGCATGATTGTCATTCTGAGTGTAATGTGCATTGTCCCAAAGTAGCATTGTCTTTTGCATGATTGTGATATCGTTTATTCTGAAATGATTGTATCTAGTCATCACTTAAACCTTGAAGGTGCCCTTGCATTTATGTTTTGCATCACTAAAGGGGGCAAGCTAGATATCACTTTATCATATTTGCACATCATGTTCATTGCAAATCTTTTTGATGTTTCAGTTTCATGTTGTAAAACTTTCAGTCATTTGTGATTTTCTCTTGAGACAACTTAATTACTTTAGAATCATTGTCTCAGTAAGCTTCTATCATATGACTATGAGAAAGTCCTATATGGTTAATAGCATGTCACCACCGAAATTATTCTTGTTATCATTTACCTACTCGAGGACGAGCAGCAATTAAGCTTGGGGATGTTGATACGTCCAAAACGTATCTATAATTTATGCTTGCTCCATGCCACTTTTGGGTGATATTGCTATGATATTCATACACTTCCATACACTTTTGATCATATTCGGACTAACTTACTAATCCAGTGCACCCCAGTGCCAGTTTCTGTTTTCGGCTGTTTTTGTATTTCAGGTTTTCACGTTTCGAGAACTGCCCAGAAAAATCCAGAAAAACTATATAAAAAATCAGCGATACGGAAACAACACTGCGTCCGAAGGGCAACCTGGGGGGGGGGGGGCTCGGCCCCCCGAGGACCCCCCGGTGCCCTACTTTGGCATATATTTAAAGGGTTCCCCGTAACCCTCGAAACAAGACTTCTTTTCGTGATCCCATCTCTGTTCCGCCGCCGCCGCCGCTTCCAAGATCGGGAGCACCAGGAGAACTCTTCCCGGCACCCTGCCGGAGGGGAGGATCACCACCGGGAGCTTCTCCACCACCATGGATGCCTCCCGGATGACTCGTGAGTAGTCTCCCTTGGACCATGATTCCATGACCAGTAGCTATGTGATGTTCTCCTCCCGTTCTTGTGCTTCACTAATTAGTCCTCGTGAGCTGCCCTACATGATCGAGGCACCTATGTAATCCTTATGCTGTTGCTATGTTGAGTTTGCTGAGATCCGATGGATTATGAGATTATGTTCAGATTGATATTGAGTAATATATTTGATTCACCTCTTTTATATTTTAGTTCATAAGTAATTCTTGCATGTTCTCCGTTGTTATTTATTGCTTTGGCCGAGTAGTAGGTAGTGACTCCAAGAGGGAACGTTATGCTCGATTGTGGGTTCATGCCCCTCGATGACTAGCTTGAGTGACAAAAACATGAGTCTAGGGGATGTGTTGTTGCCACAAGGGGGAAAACAACGGTGGTTGTGCCCGCGGGTGCAAGGATTGTTTACTTTACGCAAAGTTCTTTTAATGCAGTTGTCTGTTGCATTGAGTTTACACTATGGGTGGGACTCGCAACTTAATACCAACGAGATGTTCTGGATAGATATCTCAAGGTGGATGATTAGTAGTAGATATTGATGGATTTCGGTCTACTTACTTTGGCGTACCGCCCATGCTTTGAACCTCAACCTTTCTTGCAATGTAGTCAGCATTGGTTTGCGTTCGTGGTCCTGTCAATTGCCTAGCTGTAATTTGTTTACCTCACATAGCTGTTTTATCGTCTTTTGGGAGAGAGACATCACTAGTGAACATCATGAGACTCCGGTCCATATTACCATCATTGATCACATCCACTATTTACCTTCTGCTATTTATTTACTATTGCAAAAACTATCTATTACTACTATCACTGCTTTTAATCCTTTGTGAACTACAAGGCCGGAGAGATTGACAACCTCTCTGTACTCGTTGGGAGCAAAGTTATTTGTATCTGTGTGCAGGTCCACGTTGGTTGCTACTAATCTGGCGCCGTAGCAATTGACACCTACTATTGAACCTAGGAGTCTCTGGGGAATCGATCCTTGGCATCTTTGCTAGGGGGAAAACACTTCTACTTACTGCATCTTACACCTTCCACTTGGGGTAACCAACATGGGGTTCGAGGCCCATCAGCTGGCAAAAGGGTATGCCCTGCCCACTTTACATGTCATCAATATCAATATCAAAAACCTCCTTCACACATCGTACCTGAGAAATCAGACAAACTTTGGCTAGTGATAAACAAAGGAGAAAGGGGAGTGTTATCATTCCTCTATGGGAGCCGCTCTTAAGTTCTGTTTGGCATGAGTAGTAGTGCATTGTTTTTTACCATTCGTTGACATAAGCATACATCTCTCAAAATTGCTTTTATATCTCTATGTTTTCAAAAATAAAAAGCTATAGCACATGAGTAATCCCTGCTTCCCTCTGCGAAGGGCCTATCTTTTACTTTTAAATGTTGAGTCAGTTTTCCTATGTTCTAATCTTCTTCCTCCACCATAAGCAAGCATCTAGTGTTAACCCTGGGTTCAAGTTGATTATGTTCAAAATTTCTGCTTAGTTATATATAATCCTTGTGCATTGAACTTATCCATGAGATAAAATGTTGAAAAATGGAAAGCATTGCTGAAACTTTATCTTCCTTTTGTGTTAACTAGCATGCTTTTGATGAGAGAACTCCTTTGGGGCTAACAGTTGTGCTTAACTTTATAGTTTCATGTCTTCAATTGTACTCCCTCTGTCCCAAAATATAAGAACGTTTTTAACACTACACTAGTGTCAAAAACGTTCTTATATTATGGGACGGAGGGAGTACTATTCATGAAAAGAATTTACTTAGATGATCACTTGGTTATTCATTGTTTACTTGCTTTCAACTATAGACAATTGTTTTGGTTCACTTTATTTCACTTCAAGTGCTTTACTATATTACTTGATCAAGATTGTGTTAGTAGCATGTCACCTCAAAAATTATCTATGTTATCATTCTACCTACTCGAGGACGAGTAGGAATTAAGCTTGGGGATGTTGATACGTCCCAAACGTATCCATAATTTTTGCTTGTGACATGCTTGTTTTACATCATTGTCTCATGTTTATATCAAAGTTTTCTATCTTTTTAGGCATTTATTGGACTAACCTACTAATGGTTGCAAAAGTGCACAATGTTCTTGTTTTACACTTTATTGTGTAGGAATTACTTGGAAATTGACAAAAACGCAAAAGGAGTCGTATTGGAGTAGGACTCTGACTTTCCTGAAATCTGTCTGAGAACGTTTTTAGAATATGGTCACGTTCCGGCCCGAAGACGATGTCAAACGGAAAAGTCCTAGTTGCGAAAGTTATGGGGAATTTCGAGAGGATGCTTCTGGATATAAAATTCGTCCAAATCGGTGTCCGGACGGCAGAGAAAAACCCGTTTTACTGAAGCCCAAAATTTGATGACGGGAATCCGAGAGTCTATATAAAGAGAGGAAACCTAGGTCACCAAGGGCCACGAATTTTCCTCCTCCCAAGCCGCCGTCTTGGAGGGGAGGACCAGCACCATTGCAACACCATCCACAATGAAGAAGGGGGGCCAAGGAGCCGCTGCCCCCTAGGGCCGCCGCCGCCCCGGAGGGCTGCCGCTGCCGCCACGGCTGCCGCCGGCCGCCTCCTCCTTCTCCGGGCTGCACCTCTCCATCAACACCACCATCAATCTCTTGTTCACCATGGTCATGTGTGTGTAGTCTTCTCCGGGGCTGAGGGCTTGTACATGTAGCTATGTGATTATCTCTCTCTCCCATGATGTGATCTTCGTTGTGATCATAGGCTATGTTAATCTAGGGTGATCCCATGATATTTCCCCTTCCTCTATGTATTGAATTGATGTACTCACTTGTCTTTATCTAGTATAATCCCCGAGACCAAGGCGACAGCGGTCTATTGGACATGGATTAGAAGAATATTTTCATGAGTGATTTCCTCTTTTGTGTGTTGATTGAAGATTGAGAGTCTCTTGGTGCTTGTCTTTGACTATCCTGGAGATATGTTGTGGTGATTGTGGTACTCTCTTTGGATGGCCGCGGTGACATTGGGAAATCCATAGATTGAGAACTACGAACTTTGAGGTGTGCTTTTGTAGCCCTACATAATTCTCGTCCTCTCTTGACCACAAAGGAATGACCTCCGAGTGCGTCTCCATTGCATGTTTTATGGGAAATATCATGTGATTAGACTATGTCAATGTTGTTGGGAGTTGCCACTAGTGAAAGTATGAAGCCTAGGCCTTGTTTCCACCATTGCAATACCATTTGTGCTCACGTTTACCACTTGTTTGCTTGCTACACTTTTTATTACAGATTTATATTACTTTGCTTTGCCACTCCTATCATCCATATTTTACCATCTCTTCGCCGAACTAGTGCACCTATACAACTCCTAGTTGTATTAGGTGTGTTGGGGACACAAGAGACTTCTTGTATCTTAGTTGCAGGGTTGCTTGAGAGAGACCATCTTCAACCTCTACTTCCCTGAGTTCGATAAACCTTAGGTCATCCACTTGAGGGAAATTGCTGCTGTCCTACAAACCTCTGCGCTTGGAGGCCCAACATAGTCTAGAAGAATAGAAGCGTGTGTAGACATCAGTGGTTCGAGCAGATCTTGAGGTCCGGGCTGACTCCAATGGTTGTGAGTGGCGGCGGGAGCAACGGTCAGCGGAGAAGTGTGGTGGCAGCCATGACTCGCGAAGGTGTAGAGGGCCGCGGCGACAAGGGGTGGTTGGGAGCGCTGGTGCGCATGAGCGTGCATCTGGCAGGGTGTGGAGGGGAACAAAGAATGAAAATATAAAAAATCCCACGAAACACCCAAGATCCGATCAACGAGATGCATAGCAACGAAAGGGAAGTGTGTCTATGTACATTTGTAGACCAAAAGCGTTAGCATATCTGCGTATGTAATGCGGTTGATGCAGTCGTACTCTTCACGATACAATCACGATCCAATCCGATCTAGTGCCAAACGGACGACACCTCTAAGATTAGCACACGTTCAACTCGATGGCGTGGCGTCCTCTCCTTTTTGATCCATCAAGCGAGGGAGAGGAGGTAGATGAGATCGGAATCACCAGCACGGCGACATGATGGTTGTGGCGGCGGCGGAATTCCGGCAGGGCTTCGCCAAGCGCGTATCGGGGAAACGTGGGAGGAGTTGGGAGAGGCAATGGGCAAGGGTGAAGGGCTGTTGGGAAACGTATCATGCAATTTCAAAAAAATTCCTACGCTCACGCAAGATTTATCTAGGAGATGCATATCAACGAGTGGAAAGTAAGTATACGCACCCTCATAGACTGAAAGCGGAAGCGTTTAGTAACGCGGTTGATGTAGTTGAACTTCTTCATGATCCAACCGATCAAGCACTGAATGCACATCACCTCCGCGTTCAGCACACGTTCAACTTGATGACGTCCTCGCCTTCTTGATCCAGCAAGACGGGTGAAGTAGCAGATGAGTTCCGGCAGCACGACGGTGTGGTGACGGTTGGTGATGAAGAACAATCTCTGCAGGGCTTCGCCAAGCACTACAGAAACTAGACTGAGGAAAAATTAGAGGGTCGGGGTTGTCGGCACACGACTTGGTGAATCTTGATGTGTCTTGGGTGCTAGCCCTGCCTCTCTATTTATATGTTGAGCCCTGGGGTCAAAACTTGGAGCAAAAGCCTCCTCAAAGTCGGTTTTGCCCGAAAGGCAAGAGTCCTACTCGGACTCTAGGGCTAGACGCCAGGGTTCCCAGCGTCTACCCCCTAAACGCTAGGGTTCCTGACGTCTAGCCTCGGGTCTCTGCAAAACTCCCCTTTGCACTTTCTGAAAGCCTCGTGGGCTTTCCCCTTTGGCCCAAATAAAGTGTTCTCGTACCCAAACACTTCGGAAAACATCCAAAACCCCTTCCAGTGAATTCTGGAACCTTTCCGGAGATCAAACACTATTATCTATATATAAATCTTTACCTCTGGACCATTCCGGAGCTCCTCGTCATGCCCGTGATCTCATTCGGAACTCCGAACAACATTCGGTCACCAACATACATAACTCATATAATACTATATCATCAATGAACGTTAAGCGTGCGGGACCCTACGGGTTCGAGAACTATGTAGACATGACCGAGACACCTCTCTGGTCAATAACCAATAGCGGAACCTGGATGCCCATATTGGCTCCTACATATTCTACGAAGATCTTTATCGGTCGAACCGTTATGACAACATACACAATTCCTTTGTCCGTTGGTATGTTACTTGCCCGAGATTCGATAGTCGGTATCTCCATACCTGGTTCAATCTCGTTACCTGAAAGTCCCTTTACTCATTCCGTAATACATCATCCCGTGACTAACATATTAGTCATTTGCTTGCAAGGCTTATTGTGATGTGTATTACCGAGAGGGCCCAGAGATACCTCTCTGATACTCGAAGCGACAAATCCTAATCTTGATTCACGCCAACCCAATGAGACACCTTAAGAGATACCTGTAGAGAATCTTTATAATCACCTAGTTACGTTGTGATGTTTGATAGCACAGAAGGCACTCCTCCGGTATCCAGGAGTTGCATGATCTCATAGTCATAGGAACATGTATTTGACATAGATGAAAGCAGTAGCAATAAACTGTACGATCAAATGCTAAGCTAACGGACGAGTCTTGTCCATCACATCATTCTCAAAATGATGTGATCCCATTATCAAATGACAACTCATGTCTATGGTTATGAAACCTTAACCATCTTGGATCAACGAGCTAGTTTAGTAGAGGCTTACTAGAGACACGGTATTTGTTTATGTATTCACACATGTATTTAGGTTTCCGGTCAATTCAATTCTAGCATGAATAACACACCTTTATCATGAGTAAGGAAATATAATAATAACCATTTTATTATTGCCTTTAGGCCATATTTCCATCAGTATCCCACTTGCACTAGAGTCAATAATCTAGTTCACATCGCCATGTGATGAACACCCAATGTCACAGCCCTAGGATACCTGAGTGAAATAGTTGCAACTGCACTCATGCATCATGTCTAAAATTATTTTTGAAAGTTGAATTGAGGTTTGTTGAAACCCTCAGAAAGCAGTTAAAATAATAATAATAGACAACTTTAAAATCTTCTCAAAGAAGCCCAAGAAAATGTTCATGTTAAACCTTGGAAAATATTGGCAAGAATAAAATTCAAACCAATATTTTGGGAGGCTTTAAAATATTTATTTTGGGCCTTTGAATTAAATCAATAACACATTTGAGTTGGATTTATTTCTGTTATATAAGAAATAAAGTTCAAGTATTTTTGTAAGTTTGCATGTGACCTTGGACTAGTTCCCTGAGCTCACATAAAAATTTACTGAAAGTTTTAAAATTGGTTGGTTTGTAAATCAAATTAAAACAAAGAAAGAAAAATAGAAAACAGAAACAAATAAAAAAAAGAGGAAGCAGAGACTTACCTGAGGCCCAGGCTAATTACCCGGCCGGCCCAGCCCACCTGGCCGTGCCAGTCGTCGCCTACCTCTGCCAGTAGGTAGAGGAGGGACACCGCACGCGCGCGCGAGGTGCCACGCCTCCTGCCTGCTCGCCTGCGTCGCCGAACAATGTGGCGGCGCCTCGAAACATCTCCTCGGTGCCGTCCCGATCGCCCTGACTCCCTCACTCTCCCCCATCGCCTCTCCCTCGTCTGTTCTTCGCCATGGCCGAGCACCGCCGTTGGCGCCGCTCGTCGTTGCCGCAGTCACCACCCCTCCCTCTTCCCCTGGAGATGTCCACAACCTCCGTCACCTCGTCGTCGACCTCCTCACCGAGCTACGCAACGTCGAACGCCACCGATGCCGTCATCTTCAACCTTCGGCCCTCCAGATCGCCGGAGATGCCATGACGCCGTCCGTGCCTCCCCGAGCCCATTTGTCTGCTCTGCGAGTCCGCCGTGAGCTCCTCTTCCTTCTTCCCCTAGCCACATCGCTCGAGCAGCCCCCTAACCGCCACCTGCAGTGAGCCCGAGAGCTCTGCTCCGCTGGCGACACCACCGTCGTGGCCACAGCCATGGGAACCCGCAACTGAGCAGTCCACTGTGCTCAGCGCGTCCTCAGGAGTTGAACGCGCCTATCCCTGGCCCCTTCCGCGCACCGTAGATCCTTCTCCCTCTCTGCCCGAACTCTGGCCGCCACGGTCGAGCTCCTCGCCCTCGCCTCCGGCCACCCCAGGCCCTTCCGGCGCCCCCACCCGACGCGCGCTGGTCTGGGCTCTCGAACGAGCCTAGCCACGCTGCAAACGGGGCACCACAGCCTGTTTCCGCAGCCCTCCGCCGCGTTCGGCCTCGCCGGCGGCTAACCGCCGGTTGTTTTGACCTGTTCGACCGGGGGTTTGACCCCGGCCGCATCTTTTGGGGGCCGTGAGCGACACCCCGGCCGGATCTCCTTATGGACGGAACCCGAATAGGCGATAAACCTGGACTAGAGTCTTGTGTGGTTAGTCAGGTCGTGGCCGACACCCTCACCAGGCTTCTGCTTGAAGGTTGCCGAGATACACGAGATGTACATGGCGGTAAGTGGCGAGAGCGTGTGTGAAGGAGTACACCCCTGCAGGGTTAACATGATCTATTCGAATAGCCGGATCCACGGTTATGGACTTCTTGAATGCTTACGTGGTACATAGACAACTTGAAGTGGATACTCTAAAATACTCAAGACAAGTGTGAGTGCTATGGACGGCCTTCTCGTAGGGAGACGGGGATGAATCCATAGTGGTGTATTGTGTGGTGCTTAGTGGACTCGTGTGCGCCACCTCAAAAGAGTTACCAGCAGTCGTAGTATAGGATAGCCACTGAGTCAAAGCTGGCTTGCTGTAACTAAACCCCACTTTGCCTTCTTGATACAAGTGCATGTATGATAGGATCTGATGTAAGTCTTGCTGAGTACCTTTGTACTCATGTTTGCTTAATTTATGTTTTGCAGAAGAGACTGCTGTCTCACTAGTAGTTCCGCTTGGACTTCGACAAGTAGCTTGTTACCTCAGCTACGATCTTGGACGAGTGTTGTAGATAGTCAGGCTCTTCAGCCTTTTTCATTTGTAGATGTCTGTACTCAGACATGTTGTGCTTCCGCTTGTTGCTTGTATGCTCTGAATGTTGGGTCATGAGACCCATGTTTGTAATATCTGGCTCCTCGGAGCCTAATGAATAAATACTTTGTTTCTTAGAGTCTTGTTGTGATGCCATGTTGTATTTGCACATATCGAGCATATTGTGTGTATGTTATTGAAATGCTTGGTATGTGTGGGATCCGACACCTAGTTGTTTACCCTTGGTAGCCTATCTTACAAGGAAATGTCTCCTAGTGTTTCCACTGAGCCTTGGTAGCTTCCTACTGCTCCGGAACACTTAGGCTGACCAGCATGTGTCCTTCTTCGTTCCCGTGTCTGTCCCTTAGGGGAAATCTCACGCGTTGTTCCTTTAAGTCCTTGTAGCTTGCTACGACTTGGGTTCATACGTTGATGACCGACACGTTCGTTGCTGGGTCATGTATGCCTGTCTCTGTAATTTAGTGCCACTTTTGGTTTATAACTGGTCATGTCGGCCCGGGTTCTCTATCATATGGATGCTAGCGACACTATCATATACGTGAGCCAAAATGCGCAAACGGTCCCGGGCCAGGTAAGGTGGCACCCGTGGGGATACCGTGCGTGAGGCCGCAAAGTGATATGGTGTGTTACATGCTAGACCGGTGTGACTTAGGATCGGGGTCCCGACACCCAAAGAGTTTACTAGAGTCAATAATCTAGTTTACATCGCCATGTGATTAACACTCATAGTTGACATCGTCATGTGACTAACACCTAAAGAGTTTACTAGAGTCAATTATCTAGTTCACATCGTTATGTGATTAACACTCTAAGGTATGATCATGTTTTGCTTGTGTGAGAGGTTTTAGTCAACGGGTCTGCAACATTCAGATCCGTGTGTACTTTGCAAATTTCTATGTCTACAATGCTCTGCATAAAGCTACTCTAGCTAATTGCTCCTACGTTCAATACGCATCTAGATTGATACTCAGAGTCATGTGGATTAGTGTCAAAGATCGAATCGGCGTAAACCTTTACGACGAACTCTTTATCACCTCCATAACCGAGAAACATTTCATTATTCCTCTAAGGATAATTTTAACCGCTGTCCAGTGATCCACTCGTGGATCATTCATGCACCCCCTTGCCAGACATGTGGCAAGGCACACATTTGGTCTGGAACACAGCATGGGATGCTTTATAGAACCTATGGCTGAGGCATAGGGAATGACTTTCATTCTCTCTCTATTTTCTGCTGTGGTCGGGCTTTGAGTCTTACTTAACTTCATACCTTACAATTCACGCAAGAACTCCTTCTTTGACTGATCCATTTTTAACTACTTCAAAATCTTATCAAGGTATGTACTCATCAAAAGTCTTATCAAGCGTCTTGATCTATCTCTATAGATTTTGATGTCGAATATGTAAGCAGCTTCACCGAGGTCTTTCATTGATTTTTTTTCTTATTCAAGTATCCTTTTATGCTATCCAGAAATTCTACGTTATTTCCAATCAACAATATTTCATCCACATATAATATCAGAAATGCTAAGCTCCCACTCACTTTCTTGTAAATACAGGCTTCACCGTAAGTCTGTATAAAACCATATGCTTTGATCACCTCATCAAAGCGTATATTTCAACTCCGAGATGCTTGCACCAGTCCATAGATGGATCGCTAGAGCTTGCACACTTTGTTAGCACCTTTAGGATCGACAAAACCTTCTGGTTGCATCATATACAACTCTTCTTTTAGATATCCATTAAGGAATGTAGTTTTGACATCCATTTGCTAGATTTCATAATCAGAATATGTGACAATTGGTAACATGATTTGGACAGACTTAAGCATCGCTACGGGTGAGAAAGTCTGATCGTAGTCAACTCCTTGAACTTGTTGAAAACCTTTCGCAACAAGTCGAGCTTTGTAGACAGTGATATCACCATCATCGTCTGTCTTCCTCTTGAAGATCTATTTATTCTCTATGGCTTGCCGATAATCGGGCAAGTCCAGCAAAGTCCACACTTTGTTCTCATACATGGATCCTATCTCAGATTTCATGGCCTCAAGCCATTTATCGGAATCTAGGCTCATCATAGCTTCTTCATAGTTCGAAGGTTCGCCGTTGTCTAACAACATCACTTCCAGGACAGGATTGTCGTACCACTCTGGTGCGGAACATATTCTGGTCGACCTTCGAGGTTCTGCAGTAACTTGACCCGAAGTTTCATGATCATCATCATCAACTTCTTCTCTAGTTGGTGTAGGCATCACGGGAACTGTTTCCTCTAATTATCTACTTTCCAATTCGAGACAAGGTACAATTACCCCATCAAGTTCTACTTTCCTTCCACTCACTTTTTTCAAGAGAAACTCCTTCTCTAGAAAGGATCCATTCTTAGCAACAAAAATCTTGCCTTCGGATCTGTCGTAGAAGGTGTACCCAACAGTTTCTTTTGGGTATCTTATGAAGATGCACTTCTTCGATTTGGGTTCGAGCTTATCAGGCAGAAGCCTTTTGACATAAGTGTCACAACCCCAAACTTTAACAAACGACAGCTTTGGTTCTTTGCCAAACAACAGTTCATACGGTGTCATCTCAACCGATTTAAATGGTGCCCTATTTAACGTGAATGCGGCTGTCTCTAATGCATAACCCCAAAACAATAATGGAAAATCGGTAAGAGACATCATAGAACGCACCATATCCAATAAAGTACAGTTACGATGTTCAGACACACCATTACGCTGTGGTGTTCCAGGTGGCGTGAGCTGTGAAACTATTCCACATTGTTTTAAATGAAGACCAAACTTGTAACTCAAATATTCGCCTCCGCGATTGGATCGTAGAAACTTTATTTTATTGCTACAATGATTCTTTACTTCACTCTGAAATTCTTTAAACTTTTCAAATGTTTCAGACTTGTGTTTCATTAAGTAGATATACACATATCTACTCAAATCATCTGTGAAGGTGAGAAAATAATGATACCCGCCACGTGCTTCAACACTCATCGGACCGCATACATCGATATGTGTTATTTCCAATAAGTCATTAGCCCGCTCCATTGTTCCGGAGAACTGAGTTTTAGTTATCTTGCCCATGAGGCATGGTTCGCAAGTATCAAATGATTTATAATCAAGTGATTCCAAAAGTCCATCAGCATGGAGTTTCTTCATGCGCTTTACACCAATATGACCTAAACGACAGTGCCACAAGTATGTTGCACTATCATTATCAACTTTGCATCTTTTGGCATCAATCTTATGAATATGTGTATCACTACGGTCGAGATTCAATAAAACCACTAACATTGGGTGTATGACCATAGAAGGTTTTATTCATGTAAACAGAATAACAATTATTCTCTTACTTAAATGAATAATCGTACTGCAATAAACACGGTCCTATCTTGTTCATGCTCAACACAAACACCAAATAACATTTATTCAGGTTAAACACTAATCCCGAAAGTATAGTGAGTGTGCTATGATGATCATATCAATCTTGGAACCACTTCCAACACACATCGTCACCTCACCCTCAACTAGTCTCCGTTTATTATGCAACTCCTATTTCGAGCTACTAATCTTAGCAACCGAACAAGTATCAAATACACAGGGGCTACTACAAGCACTAGTAAGGTACACATCAATAACATGTATACCAAATATACATTTGTTCACTTTTCCATCCTTCTTATCTGCCAAATATTTGGGGTAGTTCCACTTCCAGTGACCATTTCCTTTGCAGTAGAAGCACTCAGTTTCAGGCTTGGTTCTTGATTTGGGCTTATTCTCGGGAGTGACAAATTGCTTGCCATTCTTCTTGAAGTTCCCTTCCTTTCCTTGCCCTTTTTATTGAAACTAGTGGTCTTGTTAACCATCAACACTTGATGCTCTTTATTGATTTCTACCTTCGTCGATTTCAGCATCGCGAAGAGCACGGGAATCGTTCTTGTCATCCCTTGCATATTATAGTTCATCACGAAGTTCTAGTAGCTTGGTGATAGTGACTAGAGAACTCTGTCAATCACTACCTTATCTGGAAGATTAACTCCCACTTGTTTCAAGTGATTGTAGTACCTAGACAATCTGAGCACTGAAGGAAATATGCCCTAGAGGCAATAATAAATATGTTATTTGTATTTCCTTATATCATGATAAATGTCCTTTATTCATGCTAGAATTGTATTAACCGGAAACTTAGTACATGTGTGAATACATAGACAAAACAGTATGTCCCTAGTATGCCTCTACTAGACTAGCTTATTGATCAAAGATGGTTATGTTTCCTAGCCATAGACACGAGTTGTCATTTGATCAATGAGATCACATCATTAGGAGAATGATGTGATGGACAAGACCCATCCATTAGCTTAGCACTATGATCGTTTAGTTTTACTGCCATTGCTTTCTTCATGACTTATACATGTTCCTATGACAATGAGATTATGCAACTCCCGTATACCGAAGGAACACCTTGTGTGCTATCAAACGTCACAACGTAACTAGGTGATTATAAAGATGCTCTACAGGTGTCTCCGAAGGTGTTCGTGGTGTTGGCATAGATCAAGAATAGGATTTGTCACTTCGAGTGTCGGAGAGGTATCTCTGGGCCCTCTCAGTAATACATATCATAGTAAGCCTTGCAAGCAAATGACTAATGAGTTAGTCACGAGATGATGTATTACGGAACGAGTAAAGAGACTTGCCGGTAACGAGATTGAACTAGGTATTGAGATACCGACGATCGAATCTCGGACAAGTAACATACCGATGACAAAGGGAACAACGTATGTTGTTATGCGGTTTGACCGATAAAGATCTTCGTAGAATATGTAGGAGACAATATGAGCATCCAGGATCCGCTATTGGTTATTGACCGGAGATGAGTCTTGGTCATGTCTACATAGTTCTCGAACCCGTAGGGTCCGCACGCTTAACGTTTGATGACGATCGATATTGATGAGTTTTGATGTACCGAAGGTAGTTCGGAGTCCCGGATGAGATCATGGAGATGGCGAGGAGTCTCGGAATGTCCGAGACATGAAGATTGATATATTGGATGACTATATTCGGACACCGGAAGTGTTCCGAAAAAGTTTCGGATTTAACCGGAGTGCCGGAGGGGGTTACCGGAACCCCCCCTGAGGGAGTATGGGCCATAGTGGGCCATTGAGGGAAAGAGAGGCAGCCCATAGGGCTGGCTGCACCCTTCCGCTAGGGATCCTAGTTGGACTAGGAAAGGGGGGGGAGACGCCCCTCTTCTTCCTTCTTCTCTTCCCCTTCCTTTCCTACTCCTAGTAGGAATAGGAAAGGGGATTCAATTCCTATTCCTACTAGGAGTAGGAATCCTACTCCTTTGGCATGCCCTAGCCTGGCCGCACCTCCCCCCTTTCTCCTTTATATACGAGGGCAGGGGGCACCCAAAGACACAAAAGATACATTGTTCTAGCCGTGTGCGGTGCCCCCCTCCACAGAAACACACCTCGGTCATACCGTTGCAGTGCTTAGGCGAAGCCCTACGCCGGTAGCTTCATCATATCCGTCACCACACCGTCGTGCTGACAAAACTCTCCCGTGAAGCTCAACTGGATCAAGAGCTCGTGGGATGTCATCAAGGTGAACGTGTGCTGATCGCGGAGGTGCCGTACGTTCGGTGCTTGATCGGTTGAATCGCGAAGAAGTTCGACTACATCAACCGCGTCACTAGACGCTTCCGCTTTCGGTCTACGAGGGTACGTAGACTCACTCTCCCCTCTCGTTGCTGTGCATCTGGTAGATAGATCTTGCGTGATCATAGGAAAATTTTGAAATACTACGTTCCCCAACAGTGGCATCATGAGCCAGGTCTATGCGTAGATGATATGCACGAGTAGAACACGATGAGTTGTGGGCGATAATAGTCATACTGCTTACCAGCATGTCATACTTTGGTTCAGCGGTATTGTGAGATGAAGCAGCCCGAACCGACATTACGCGTACGCTTACGCGAGACTGGTTTCACCATTATGAGCACTCGTTGCTTAAAGGTGACTGGCGGGTGTCTGTCTCTCTCACTTTAGCTGAATCGAGTGTGGCTCCTTGTGAAGGTTAAAACATCACATACTTGACGAAAAATCGTTGTGGTTTCTGTATGTGTAGGTAAGAACGGTTCTTGCTAAGCCCGTAGCAGCCACGTAAAACTTGCAACAACAAAGTAGAGGACGTCTAACTTGTTTTTGCAGGGTATGTTGTGATGTGATATGGTCAAGACATGATGAGTTATACGTTATTGTATGAGATGATCATGTTTTGTAAAGTTATCGGCAATTGGCAGGAGCCATATGGTTGTCGCTTTATTGTATGAAATACAATCGCCATGTAATTGCTTTACTTTATCACTAAGCGGTAGCGATAGTCGTGGAAGCAATAGTTGGCGAGATGACAACGATGCTACGATGGAGATCAAGGTGTCGCGCCGGTAACGAAGGTGATCATGATGGTGCTTTGGAGATGGAGATCAAAAGCACAAGATGATGATGGCCATATCATGTCACATATTTTGATTGCATGTGATGTTTATCTTATTATGCTTCTTATTTTGCTTAGTACGGCGGTAGCATTATAAGATGATCCCTTACAAAATTTCAAGGTATAAGTGTTCTCCCTGAGTATGCACCGTTGCGAAAGTTTGTCGTGCCGAGACACCATGTGATGATCGGGTGTGATAAGCTCTACGTTCACATATAACGGGTGTAAGCAAGTTTTGCACACGCATAATACTCGGGTTAAACTTGACGAGCCTAGCATATGAAGATATGGCCTCGGAACACTGGAGACCGAAAGGTCGAGCGTGAATCATATAGTAGATATGATCAACATAAGATGTTCACCATTGAAAAATACTCCATCTCACGTGATGATCGGACATGGTTTAGTTGATTTGGATCACGTGATCATTTAGATGACCAAAGGGATGTCTATCTAAGTGGGAGTTCTTTAAGTAATATGATTAATTGAACTTTAATTTATCATCAACTTAGTCCTGATAGTTTTTTTTGCATATCTATGTTGTTGTAGATCAATGGCCCGTGCTACCGTTCCTTTGAATTTTAATGCATTCCTAGAGAAAGCTAAGTTGAAAGATGATGGTAGCAATTACACGGGTTGGGTCCGTAATTTGAGGATTATCCTCATTGCTGCACAGAAGAATTATGTCCTTGAAGCACCGCTAGGTGATAAGCCCCCTCCCGCTAATGTAGACGCTTTGAACGTCTGGTAGACGCGGTCTAATGACTACACGATAGTTCAGTGTGCCATGCTTTATGGCTTAGAACTGGGACTTCAACGACGTTTTGAACGTCATGGAGCATATGAGATGTTCTAGGAGTTGAAGTTAATATTTCAAGCAAATGCCCAGATTGAGAAATATGAGATTTCCAATAAGTTCTATAGCTGCAAGATGGAGGAGAATAGTTCTATCAGTGAACACTTGCTCAGAATGTCTTGGTACTACAATCATATGACTCAACTTGGTTGCAAAGTTGATGAAGATAGTGTTATTGATAGAGTTCTTCAATCACTGCCACCAAGCTATAAAGGCTTCGTGATGAACTATAATATGCAAGGGATGCAAAAAACAATTCCCGAGCTCTTCGCTATGCTCAAAGCCGCGGAGGTAGAAATCAAAAAGGAGCATCAAGTGTTGATGGTTAACAAGACCACTAGTTTCAAGAAAAAGGGCAAGGGAAAGAAGGGGAACTTCAAGAATAATAGCAAGACAGTTGCTACTCCCGCGAAGAAACCCAAGTCTGGAGCCAAGCCTGAAACTGAGTGCTCCTACTGCAAAGGGACTAGACACTGGAAGCGGAACTGCCCCAAGTATTTGGCGGATAAGAAGGATGGCAAGGTGAACAAAGGTATATGTGATATACATGTTATTGATGTGTACCTTACTAATGCTCGTAGTAGTACCTGGCTATTTGATACTGGTTCGGTTGCTAATATTTGTAACTCAAAATAGGGACTACGGATGAAACAAAGATTGGCTAAGGACGAGGTGATGATGCGCATGGGAAATGGTTCCAAAGTCGATGTGATCGCCGTCGGCACGCTACCTCTACATCTACATTCGGGATTAGTTTTAGACGTGAATAATTGTCACTTGATGCCAGTGTTAAGCATGAACATTATATTTGGATCTGTTTGTTGCGAGACGGTTATTCATTTAAATATGAGAATAATGGTTGTTCTATTTTTATGAATAATATCTTTTATGGTCATGCACCCTTGAAGAGTGGTCTATTCTTGTTGGATCTCGATTGTAGTGATACACATACTCATAATATTGAAGCCAAAAGATGCAAGGTTAATAATGATAGTGCAACTTATTTGTGGCACTGCCGTTTAGGTCATATTGGTGTAAATCGCATGAAGAAACTCCATAGTGATGAACTTTTGTAATCACTTGATTATGAATCACTTGGTGCTTGCGAACCATGCCTCATGGGCAAGATGACTAAAACTCCGCTCTCCGGAACAATGTTGCGATCAACAGATTTGTTGGAAATCATACATACTGATGTATGTGGACCGATGAGTGTTGAAGCTCGTGGCAGGTATCGTTATTTTCTGAGCTTCACTGATGATTTGAGTAGATATGGTTATATCTACTTATGAAACACAAGTCTGAAACATTTGAAAAGTTCAAAGAATTTCAGAGTGAAGTAGAGAATCATCGTAACAAGAAAATAAAGTTCCTATGATCTGATCGTGGAGGTGAATATTTGAGTTACGAGTTTGGTCTTCATTTGAAACAATGTGGAATAGTTTCACAACTGATGCCACCCGGAACACCACAGCGTAATGGTGTGTCCGAACGTCGTAACCGTACTTTATTAGATATGGTGCGATCTATGATGTCTCTTACCGATTTACCACTATCGTATTGGGGTTATGCTTTAGAGACAACTGCATTCACGTTAAATAGGGCACCATCTAAATCCGTTGAGACGACGCCTTATGAACTGTGGTTTGGCAAGAAACCAAAGTTGTCGTTTCTTAAAGTTTGGGGCTGCGATGCTTATGTGAAAAAGCTTCAACCTGATAAGCTCGAACCCAAGTTGGAGAAATGTGTCTTCATAGGATACCCAAAAGAGACTGTTGGGTACATCTTCTATCACAGATCCGAAGGCAAGATATTCGTTGCTAAGAATGGATCCTTTCTAGGGAAGGAGTTTCTCTCGAAAGAAGTGAGTGGGAGGAAAGTGGAACTTGATGAGGTAATTGTACCTTCTTCCGAATTGGAAAGTAGTACATCAAAGAAACTAGTTCCAGTGATTCCTACACCAATTAGTGAGGAAGCTAATGATGATGATCATGAAACTTCAGATCAAGTTTCCGCTGAACTTCGTAGATCAACCAGAGTACGTTCCGCACCAGAGTGGTATGGCAACCCAGTTCTGGAAGTCATGTTACTAGACCATGACGAACCTACGAACTATGAGGAAGCGATGATGAGCCCAGATTCCGCAAAATGGCTTGAGGCCATGAAATCTGAGATGGGATCCATGTATGAGAACAAAGTATGGACTTTGATTGACTTGCCCGATGATCGACAAGCCATCGAAAATAAATGAATCTTTAAGAAGAAGACCGACACTGACGGTAATGTTACTGTTTTCAAAGCTCGATTTGTTGCGAAAGGTTTTCGACAAGTTCAAGGAGTTGACTACGATGAGACTTTCTCACCCGTAGTGATGCTTAAGTCTGTCCGAATCATGTTAGCAATTGCTGCATTTTATGATTATGAAATCTGGCAAATGGATGTGGGAGCTCTGTAGCATTTCTTATATTATATGTGGATGACATATTGTTGATTGGAAATGAAATAGAATTTCTGGATAGCATAAAAGGATACTTGAATAAGAATTTTTCAATGAAAGACCTCGGTGAAGCTGCTTACATATTAGGCATCAAGATCTATAGAGATAGATCAAGACGCTTAATTGGACTTTCACAAAGCACATACCTTGATAAAGTTTTGAAGAAGTTCAAAATGGATCAGTCAAAGAAAGGGTTCTTGCCTGTGTTACAAGGTGTGAAGTTGAGTAAGACTCAATGCCCGACCACTTCAGAAGATAGAGAGAAAATGAAAGTCATTCCCTATGCCTCAGCTATAGGATCTATCATGTATTGAATGTTGTGTACCAGACCTGATGTGTGCCTTGCTATAAGTCTAGCAGGGAGGTACCAAAGTAATCCAGGAGTGGATCACTGGACAGCGGTCAAGAACATCCTGAAGTACGTGAAAAAGACAAAGGATATGTTTCTCGTATATGGAGGTGACAAAGAGCTCATCGTAAATGGTTACATCGATTCAAGCTTTGACACTGATCTAGATGACTATAAGTCACAAACCGGATATGTATTTTTATTAAACGTTGGAGCTGTCAGTTGGTGTAGTTCCAAGCAGAGCGTCGTGGCGGGATCTACGTGTGAAGCGGAATATATAGCTGCTTCGGAAGCAACAAATGAAGGAGTCTGGATGAAGGAGTTCATATCCGATCTAGGTGTAATACCTAGTGCATCGGGTCCAATGTAAATCTTTTGTGACAACACTGGAGCAATAGCCTTGGCGAAGGAATCCAGGTTTCACAAGAGAACAAAGCACATCAAAAGACGCTTCAATTCCACCCGCGATCTAGTCAAGGAGGGAGACATAGATATTTGCAAGATACATACGGATCTGAATGTAGCAGACCCGTTGACTAAGCCTCTTCCACGGGCAAAACATGATCAGCACCAGGATTCCATGGGTGTTAGGATCATTAGTTTGTAATCTAGATTATTGACTCTAGTTCAAGTGGGAGACTGAAAGAAATATGCCCTAGAGGCAATAATAAAGATGTTATTTGTATTTCCTTATATCATGATAAATGTCTTTTATTCATGCTAGAATTGTATTAACAGGAAACTTAGAACATGTGTGAATACATAGACAAAACAATATGTCCCTAGTATGCCTCAACTAGACTAGCTTATTGATCAAAGATGGTTATGTTTCCTAGCCATAGACATGAGTTGTCATTTGATCAATGAGATAACATCATTAGGAGAATGATGTGATGGACAAGACCCATCCGTTAGCTTAGCACTATGATCGTTTAGTTTTAGTGCTATTGCTTTCTTCATGACTTATACATGTTCCTATGACTATGAGATTATGCAACTCCCGTATACCGAAGGAATACCTTGTGTGCTATCAAATGTCACAACATAACTGGGTGATTATAAAGATGCTCTACAGGTGTCTCCGAAGGTGTTCGTGGTGTTGGCATAGATCAAGAATAGGATTTGTTACTCCGAGTGTCGGAGAGGTATCTCTGGGCCCTCTCCGTAATACACATCATAATAAGCCTTGCAAGCAAATGATTAATGAGTTAGTCACGGGATGATGTATTACGGAAAGAGTAAAGAGACTTGCCAGTAACGAGATTGAACTAGGTATTGAGATACCGACGATCGAATCTCGGACAAGTAACATACCGATGACAAAGGGAACAGCATATGTTGTTATGCGGTTTGACCGATAAAGATCTTCGTAGAATATGTAGGAGCCAATATGAGCATCCAGGTTCCGCTATTGGTTATTGACCGGAGATGAGTCTCGGTCATGTCTACATAGTTCTCGAACCCATAGGGTCCGCACGCTTAACGTTTGATGACGATCGGTATTATGAGTTTATGAGTTTATGAGTTTTGATATACCGAAGGTAGTTCGGAGTCCCGGGAGAGATCACGGACATGAAGAGGAGTCTCGGAATATCCTAGATGTGAAGATTGATATATTGGACGACTATATTCGGACACCGGAAGTGTTCCGAAAAAGTTTCGGATTTAACCGGAGTGCGAGAAGGGGTTACCGGAACCCCCCCCGAGGGAGTATGGGCTATAGTTGGCCATTGAGGGAAAGAGAGAGGCAGCCCATAGGGCTGGCCGCACCCTCCCGCTAGGGATCTTAGTTTGACTAGGAAAGGGGGGGGGGAAGGGGGGGGAGGCGCCCCTCTTCTTCCTTCTTCTCTTCCCCTTCCTTTCCTACTCCTAGTAGGAATAGGAAAGGGGATTCAATTCCTATTCCTACTAGGAGTAGGAATCCTACTCCTTTGGCATGCCCTAGCCTGGCCGCACCTCCCCCCTTTCTCCTTTATATACGGGGGCAGGGGGCACCCAAAGACACAGAAGATACATTGTTCTAGCCGTGTGCGGTGCCCCCCTCCACAGAAACACACCTCGGTCATACCGTTGCAGTGCTTAGGCGAAGCCATGCGCCGGTAGCTTCATCATATCCGCCACCGCGCCGTCGTGCTGACGACACTTTCCTGTGAAGCTCAACTGGATCAAGAGCTCGTGGGACGTCATCAATCTGAACGTGTGCTGATTGCGGAGGTGCCGTAAGTTCGGTGCTTGATAGGTTGGATCGCGAAGAAGTTCGACTACATCAACCGCATTACTAGACGCTTCCGCTTTTGGTCTACGAGGGTACGTAGACTCACTCTCCCCTCTCATTGCTATGCATCTGGTAGATAGATCTTGCGTGATCGTAGGAAATTTTTGAAATACTATGTTCCCCAACAAGCACATGCTCACTAGCTGAGCTATTCTCCTCCATCTTGTAGGCAAAGTATTTGTCAGAGGTCTCATACATCTCGACATGGACACTGATATGTCTCCATCGTATCTACTTTTCCAAACTCTTTTGCCTTTCTTTTGGACTCTAATTTGCATGATTTGAATGGAACTAACCCGGACTGACGCTGTTTTCAGCAGAATTGCCTTGGTGTTATTTTTGTGCAGAAATAAAAGTACTCGGAATGACCTGAAACTTCACACAGAATATTTGCATAATATATACAAAATATTAACGGAAAGAATCACCGAAAGGGGCCCACACCCTGGCCACAAGGTGGGGCGCCCCCCTAGGGTGCGCCCCCTACCTTGTGGCCCCCTTGGAGCTCCACCGATCTCAACTCCGACTCTATACAGTCTTTTTTGGGGAGAAAAAAATCAGAGAGAAGATCCCATCGCGTTTTACGATAAGGAGCTGCCGCCACCTCCTGTTCTTCATTGGGAGACCCAATCTGGAGTCCGTTCGGGGCTTCGAAGAGTGGAGATCGTCGCCTTTGTCATCATCAACCATCCTCCATCTCTAATTCCATGATGCTCACCATCGTGCGTGTGTAATTCCATCGCAGGCTTGCTGGACGGTGATGGGTTGGATGAGATTTATCATGTAATTGAGTTAGTTTTGTTAGAGTTTGATCCCTAGTATCCACTATGTTTTGAGATTGATGTTGCTATGACTTTGCTATGCTTAATGCTTGTCAGTAGGGCCCGAGTGCCATGATTTCAGATATGAACCTATAATGTTTTCATGAATATATTTGTGTTCTTGATCCTATCTTGCAAGTCTATAGTCACCTACTATGTGTTATGAGCCGGCAAACCCGGAGTGACAATAACCGGGACACTTCCCGTTGATGACCATAGTTTGAGGAGTTCATGTATTCACTAAGTGTTTATGCTTTGTTCTTGTACTCTATTAAAAGGAGGCCTTAATATCCCTTAGTTTCCATTAGGACCCCGCTACCATGGGAGGGTAGGATAAAAGATGTCATGCAAGTTCTTTTCCATAAGCACGTATGACTATATTCGGAATACATGCCTACATTACATTGATGAATTGGAGCTAGTTTTGTGTCACCCTAGGTTATAACTGCTACATGATGAATATTATCCGACACCTATCATTATCGATCCATTGCCTACGAGTTCGTTCCATATTGATACTTACTTTGTTACTTTCGTTACTTCTGCTGTCACCGTCACTACAAAACTGCTACTGTTACTTTTGCCACCGTTACCATTACTTCCATACTACTTCTGTAGCGACCCGACTCAAATGGATCAAGTCTCTGTGCTTAAGTGTCATCCCTGGATCGGTATGCTAACACACACAATACTCGAGGATTTATAACAGAGGTAAATCACATGAATAAAGTAACGTAAATACTATTACCTCGATCAACATAGCGGAAGTAACAACAAGGTTGTGGAGTCCATTAACAACAACGGCAAAGTTGAGTGTAGACAGCGCAACCCTAACGTAGCACTAATCGTCGAATAATTCCTGCAACATGAGACGAAGCAGCCATGTAGGTCAGTACATTGAATGTACTAGCAAATTCACGCAATAGAAGAATGATGAATAATAACTATCACTACATGCATATTTGGTAGGTGGAGGCTGTAAGGTTTATTTTTGCATAAAGCTATTTTTTCCCTACAACAAAGGAATAGATTTTATTTACTACTCAGTTTAGTTATGCAATAATGAGAATGGGTCCTCCATCTCAACTCCCATTTTTTTTACCAAAGTCATTAATAACCCAACAAGTTAATTAAATAGTGTGTTGAGATCCATAAAATAATCCACTTCTAGATACTCAAAGATGTGCATAACCGTGGACACGACTACTCATGAATAGTTTGTACACTCTGCAGAGGTTTGTGCACTTTTCCCCACAAAACTTGATTGTCTCCGTTTAATCTCTCGCACTGCATGGTGTTTGAGAACCGGATGACCGAGACGCAATCTTTCAGAAGCATTAAATCTTAACCCTGGGTAGACCGTACCACCTACACCCGCTACATCTGCTAGTCTACCACGGAAAGAAGTCACACAACATACTCAACTATGCCAGAGCCCATAATGGCTTGTGGCTGCACATGGAAGTTTCTAGGCATTAAAATATCATATGATCCCTTTAAGTCTGGGTAACATTCCAATAGGGTGATCACACGGGTCCTTCGGGATCCCCTAGGACAACACTGGACCCTCAAGGTGCCCGGGCAAACCACCGGGTGCTCCAGGGTGCCCCAACCAATCCACCCAGATGTGTATTAAAGTTCCCACCTTAAGTTTCCCTTAGTTAAATATCTCTCTCACAACTTTCATGAAATCACTCATACCAATCCACGTCTACAAGCATGGCTAAGAAATAAGTATCAAAGCGTATATTCCCTTGGGTTGATCTCAAGTCAATGGGTTCCAACCTCATGAACTACTAAGCAACATTTCAGGTAACCAGTCCTACTCATGCAAGTGTTTGAGGATATAACTAATGCAATGAAAACTGGGTATTGGAAAGTATGATCAAAGTATGAACTTGCCTTATACTGTTGATGAATATTCTTCGCACTCATAACTCGTGATAGATCTACTCGTCACACTCCGATCAATCTATCGTAAGCAATCAATAGTAACCACACATAAGCAATCATTCAGAAGATCGGAAAGAACAAAAAAAACACTTCGGAAAATAAATAAAAAACAAACGAATAACTCTTGCAATAGAAAGCAATTTGTAACAATACCAAAATTAAGTGAATTTATCCTTATCAGAAAGTTCAGGTCAAGAGCTTCGATTTGCAAAAAGAATCAACTAAATCGGAGTTACGGTCAAAAAGATATGATCAAAAGAAGTTTGAATATGAATTTGAACAAATTTCGAAATTTAAAAGTTGCAAAAAAATTATTTGATAAATTCATTAGATATGTGAGATTAAGACGAAAATCTACGCGTTGGTTTCATCTAATTTGAACGAACGAGTAAAAAGTTATGATTATTTGAAAAATCAGGGCCAAACTGTTTTACTCAAGAAGAAAAAAAGAAAATAGCTACGGCTAAAAGAATTTTAGGTATAATGTATAAATACATGGACTAATTGATAAATCTAATTATTCTACCGTAGTAGTCTAGATATAATAAGCTACGCGAGTATATAAAAAAATACGAAGAAAGGTACCTTTATAGGAAGAGAAAAGATGACTTTGGAGAGAGAAAACGACTTCCAGAATTCCCGCCGGAAAAAAGAAATAACATTTTTCTTTTGTGAATCTAGTCAAACCAAAATATTGATTTAACTCGAATCAGATGATTTTTGGAGGCTGTATGGTTCTATAAATCTATATTTATAGGTGGAAAAGAGGCTTAGAAGTCTATAGCTAGGCAATGCGGGACTAAACGTAGACGAACAATTAAAAGAAAAGGGAAAGCGCGCGGGCTAAAAAGCTACATGGGCCGGCCGCACGCACGCACCGCTGCACTAAATATTTTTCGGCCAAAAAAACTGGGAGAAAAAAATGGCATGCTGGGCCTGGCCCATGCAGAAAAAAAAAACAAAATAGGGCGCCCACTGCCACTATGCTACGCATGTGGGCGACGGTTAGTTCCAGCCGCACGTACAATTTTTTAATAGAAACAGAAAAGAAAAACAAAATAACAAAAATAAATAAAATCTTATATAGGCATATTATATATAAAAAAATTCAGAAAAATATTTCCTACAACTTGAACATTTTTCTACAGTCAAATAAAATACTCACAAATTTAAATAAATCATAAAGTGCTACTGTTGCAATAAAATCCAATAAAAACATTTTAAAAATGCCAAAATGATTTCAAATTTATTTCTCTCCAATTTTCTACTGTAGGGAATCATTTTAACCTATTTTCCATATATTTTATTTTTGGAGAAAAATAATTTGAATAAAACCCAATAACTCAAATTTTCAAAATGAGTTTCAGAATATTTCAAAAGAACTTCCAACTCATATTTCTTATAATTTGAAGAAGTCATTTTATCTTCTCTCGGGAAAATCATTGAGTTGCATAAAGTTTCTGAATTTTAAATATTTCGAGAATGAAATTCAAAATCCTTTCAAAACCCTTTTTCATTTAATAAATGGAAGAAGTCATATTATCTTCACTCCGGGGTTTTGTGATGAATAGAATTTGAATTCATGGAGAACATAAATGCAAAGTGAAAGTTAGGGAAAATCATTTTATTCCCTCTCATTTAACTTTCACAAGTTTCAAATTTCACTCAATTTCACACATCACATCACACAAGCAATCAAAACTATCTATTTAGTATAACTTTTCAAAATTTAGAATTTTGGGATGTTACAACTTTGATACTAAATACTTTGCTGCAGATATTAAGTTTTCCAGGTGTGGTTGAATTGACAACTCAGCTGCTAATACTTGAGAATATTCTTCAGCTCGCCTTGTGTCGAGTCAATAAATTTGGGTTGAATACTCTACCCTCGAAAAATGTTGCGATCCCCTATACTTGTGGGTTATCAAGACCTTTTTCTGCCGCCGTTGCTGGGGAGCATAGCTCTATTCTCTGAGTCACTTAGGATTTATATCTGCCGATCACTATGAAAAATATGAAGAATCTGAAGGATGACAGAACCAAGATCGTTCCCTCTAGAACGAGGAGAGGTAAGGAACTGACATCTAGCTCTGCACTTGATTCACCATCTGTTTTGAGTAAACTTGAGACACCTACACTTGCTATTGATTCTGATATGTCGCATGATATTGATGATGCCACTTATACTATGAATGATGCATATGATGAAATTGTGCCATTGGATGAATTACTTGATAAACATCTTGCTAGAGCCAGTACTATTGATTGTGCTGAAGATGATGATATTTCTGAAACTGATGAAATTTTTGATACTGAAAAGTTTGAAACACCTGTTAGACCTACTTCCCCTAGATATGAATTGCCTATTATTCCTGAGGCATATGTTATGGAAGGAGAAGTAGCTAGAGACTTTCTTGCTTGTAAGGATAGGAATGATCTTAAGAAATTAGCACGTAAGTGGAAAGAACAATCTTTGCATGCCAGAATGCAATATGATCCTGAAGTTGCTACTCTACCCATCCGTGTTACTGATAAGGATTATGAATTCTCTGTTGATCCTTAGTTAATTACTCCCTCCGTCCGGAAATACTTGTCATCAAAATGAATAAAAGGGGATGTATCTAGATGTATTTTAGTTCTAGATACATCCCTTTTTGTCCATTTTGATGACAAGTATTTTCGGACGGAGGGAGTACTTTAGTTGAATCTGATCCTTTTCATGGTTGTGAATTTGAAACTGTTGTGGCACATCTTACTAAATTAAATGATATATCCACCCTATTTGTTCATGAGGAAAAAATTCGCTATTACTATATTCTTAAATTGTTTCCTTTCTCATTAAAGGGTGATGCTAGGTTATGGTTTAATTCTCTTGCTCCTGGTTGTGTGCGTAGTCCCCATGATATGATTTAGTACTTCTCTGTTTCCTGCTCATAAGAAACAAGCTGCCTTACAGGAAATATTTAAATTTGTGCAAATTGAAGAAGAGAGTCTCCCACAAGCTTGGGGGAGGCTTCTCCAATTACTTAATGCTTTGCCTGATCATTCTCTCAAGAATATTAAAATACTTGATATATTTTATAATGGACTAACCGATGCTTCTAGGGACCACCTAGATAGTTGTGTTGGTTGTGTTTTCAGGGAACGAACTCTTGAACAAGCTGAAAAGTTATTGAATAATATATTGAGTAATGATAATGATTGGACTCTTCCTAAACCAACTCCGAAGCCAACTCTGAAGAAGAGAGGTATTCTATTTCTCAATCCCGAAGATATGCAAGAGGCAAAGAAATCTATGAAAGAAAAAGGTATTAAAGCTGAAGATGTTAAGAATTTACCGACTGTTGAAGAAATACATGGTCTTGATAACTCGACACAGGTAGTGCAGGTACATTCTCTCTATAGATTTCATGAAGGTGATATTCCTCATAATAAATCTGCTAGCCAATGCTTAGATGAGTTTGATAATTTTATTGTTAAACAAGAAGACTTCAATGCTTATGTTAGTAGATAGCTGAAACGTAATGCTTATTGTTGGGGAACGTTGCATGGGAAACAAAAAATTTTCCTACGTTCACCAAGATCAATCTAGGAGATGCTACTACGAGAGGAGAGTTGGATCCACGTACCCTTGTAGATCGCTAAGCGGAAGCGTTAAGAACGCGGTTGATGGAGTCGTACTCGCCGCGATTCAGATCGCCGAAGATCCTAGCACCGAAGCAACGGTGCCTTCGCGTTCTTCACACGTACGGCTCGGGGACGTCTCCTCCTTCTTGATCCAGCAAGGGGTGGAGGAGAGGTTGATGGAGAGACCGGCAGCACGACGGCGTGGTGGTGATGGTGGAGGAGGATTCCAGCAGGGCTTCGCCTAAGCACCGCGGGAAGACAAATATGTTGTGGGAGAGGGAGGGCAGCACCGAGGCACAAACGTGTGTTGGCTGCCCTCCCTCTGCCCCTCTATATATAGGGGGAATAGATGGGAGGGGGGCGCCCTAGGGTTTCCCCTAGGGGGGCCGGCGGCCAGGGCAGTGGGGGGGCGGCGGCCAAGGGCTGCGCAGGCCCTAGGGTTTCCCCCCCCTAGGTGCCTTGCCCCCCAAGCCAGGGGGTGCGGCTGCCCTAGGAGGGGCCAGCCCCCCATGCGCCATAGGAGAGGGCCCAGGGGGGGAGGGGGCGCACAGCCCTATGAGGGCTGTGGTGTCCCCCCTTTGTGGCCCATTAGGCCCAGAACCACTTCCGGGACCCCCGAAACCCTTTTCGGTAATCCGCCGATTTCCCGATGCTCCCCGGAACACTTCCGGACTCCGAAACCTTTCATCCTATATATCAATCTTCGTCTCCGGACCATTCCGGAGACCCTCGTCATGTCCGGGATCTCATCCGGGACTCCGAACAACCTTCGGTAACCATGCACTGTTCTCACTAACAACCCTAGCGTCACCAAACCTTAAGTGTGTAGACCCTGCGGGTTCGGAAACCATGCAGACATGACCGAGACACTCCCAGGTCAATAACCAATAGCGGGATCTGGATACCCATATTGGTTCCCACACGTTTCTCGATGATCTCATCGGATGAACCACGATGTCAAGGATTCAGGCAATCCCGTATACAGTTCCCTTTGTCTCGTCGGTATGTTACTTGCCCGAGATTCGATCGTCGGTATCTCTATACCTAGTTCAATCTCGTTACCGGCAAGTCTCTTTACTCATTACCGTAATACATAATCCCGTGACCAACTACTTAGTCACTTTGAGCTCATTGAGATGACGTATTACCGAGTGGGCCCGGAGATACCTCTCCGTCACACGGAGTGACAAATCCCAGTCTCGATCCATGTCAACTCAACAGACACCCTCGGAGATACCTGTAGAGTACCTTTATAGTCACCCAGTTACGTTGTGACGTTTGGCACACACAAAGCACTCCTACGGTGTCAGTGAGTTACATGATCTCATGATCATAGGAACTTATACTTGACATGCAGAAAACTATAGCGATAACTGACACGATCAAAAGCTATGTTTAACGTTTGGGTCTCGTCCATCACATCATTCTCCTAATGATGTGATCCCGTTATCAAATGACAACTCATGTCTATGACCTGGAAACCGCGGTCATCTTTGATCAACGAGCTAGTCCTGTAGAGGCTTACTAGGGACACAAAGTCTGTCTATTCATCCACACATGTATTTGAGTTTCCAATCAATACAGTTATAGCATGGATAATAAACGATTATCATGAACAAGGAAATATAATAATAACTCTTTTATTATTGCCTCTAGGGCATATTTCCAACAGTCTCCCACTTGCACTAGAGTCAATAATCTAGCATTACAAGGTAATGAATCTAACACCCATAGAGTCTTGGTGTTGATCATGCTTAGCCCGTGGAAGAGGTTTAGTCAACGGATCTGCAACATTCAAATCCGTGTGTACTTTGCAAATATTTATGTCCTCCTCCTTGACCGAATCGCGGATGGAATTGAAGCGTCGCTTTATGTGTCTGGTCCTCTTGTGAAACCTTGGTTCCTTGGCTAGAGCAATGGCACCAGTGTTGTCACAGAACAGAGTCATTGGGTTCAGTGACTAGGCACAACTCCAAGATCTGTCATGAACTCCTTCATCCAGATACCTTCCTTTGCCGCCTCCGAGGCAGCTATATACTCCGCTTCACATGTAGAATCAGCTACCACGCTCTGCTTGGAACTGCACCAGCTTACCGCTCCTCCGTTGAGAATATATACGTATCCGGTTTGAGACTTAGAGTCATCCGGATCAGTGTCAAAGCTTGCATCGACGTAACCCTTTACGACGAGCTCTTGATCACCTCCATAAACGAGAAACATCTCCTTAGTCCTTTTCAGGTACTTTAGGATATTCTTGACCGCTGTCCAGTGATCCATACCAGGATTACTTTGAAACCTTCCGGCCATACTTATGGCAAGGCTGACATCTGGTCTTGTGCACAGCATTGCATACATGATAGAGCCTATGGCTGAAGCATAGGGGACGACACTCATCTTTTCTCTATCTTTCGCAGTCACTGGGCATTGAGTCTTACTCAACTTTGTACCTTGCAATACCGGCAAGAACCCCTTCTTGGATTGATCCATTTTGAACTTCTTCAAAACTTTATCAAGGCATGTACTTTGTGAAAGTCCTATCAAGCGTCTTGATCTATCTCTATAGATCTTGATGCCCAATATGAAAGCAGCTTCACCGAGATCCTTCATCGAAAAACTCTTGTTCAAATACCCCTTCACGCTATCCAAAAATTCTATATTGTTTCCAATCAGCAATATGTCATCCACATATAATATTAGAAACGCTATAGAGCTCCCACTCACTTTCTTGTAAATACAAGCTTCATTGTAAACTTGTATAAACCCAAACGCTTTGATCACCTCATCAAAGCGAAGATTCCAACTCCGAGATGCTTGCACCAGCCCATAAATGGAACGCTGGAGCCTGCATACTTTGTCAGCATTCTCTGGATCGACAGAACCTTCTGGTTGCATCATATACAACTCTTCCTTAAGAAAACCGTTAAGGAACGCTGTTTTGACATCCATCTGCCAAATTTCATAATCGAAATATGCAGCTATTGCTAACATGATTCGGACGGATTTAAGCATCGCTACGGGTGAGAAAGTCTCATCGTAGTCAATCCCTTGAACTTGTGAAAAACCCTTTGCCACAAGTCGAGCTTTATACACGGTGACATTACCGTCAGCGTCCGTCTTCCTCTTAAAAATCCATTTATTCTGAATGGCCTTCCGCCCTTCAGGTAATACTTCCAAAGTCCATACTTTGTTTTCATACATGGATCCCATCTCGGATTTCATGGCCTCTAACCATTTGTCGGAATCCGGGCCCACCATCGCTTCTCCATAGCTCGTAGGTTCACCGTTGTCTAACAACATGACCTCCAAGACAGGGTTACCATACCACTCAGGTGCAGTGCGTACCCTTGTCGACCTACGAGGTTTGGTAGTAACTTGATCAGAAGCTCCTTGATCATCATCATTGGCTTCCTCTTCAACCTCTGCAGGCTCCACAAAAACATCTTTCTGTGCTGCGCTACTCTCTGGTTGAAGTAGAGGTTCAATAACCTCATCAAGTTCTACCTTCCTCCCACTCAATTCTTTCGAGAGAAACTCTTTCTCGAGAAAGGACCCGTTCTTAGCGACAAACACTTTGCCCTCGGATCTGAGATAGAAGGTGTACCCAACTGTTTCTTTTGGGTATCCTATGAAGACACATTTGTCCGCTTTGGGTTCGAGCTTTTCTGGCTGAAGCCTTTTGACATAAGCATCGCAACCCCAAACCTTGAGAAAAGACAACTTAGGTTTCTTACCAAACCACAGTTCATACGGTGTTGTCTCAACGGACTTAGATGGAGCCCTATTTAAAGTGAATGCAGCTGTCTCTAACACATATCCCCAAAACGATAGTGGCAAATCGGCAAGAGACATCATAGAACGTACCATATCTAATAGGGTTCGATTACGACGTTCGGACACACCATTACGCTGTGGTGTTCCAGGTGGCGTCAACTGTGAAACAATTCCACATTTTCTTAAGTGATCACCAAACTCATAACTCAGATATTCTCCCCCTCGATCAGATCGTAGGAACTTGATCTTCTTGTTACGATGATTTTCAACTTCACTCTGAAATTGCTTGAACTTTTCAAAAGTTTCAGACTTATGCTTCATCAAGTAAATATACCCATATCTACTTAAGTCGTCAGTGAAGGTGAGAAAATAACGATATCCACCGCGCGCTGTTACACTCATCGGACCGCACACATCAGTATGTATGATTTCCAATAAGTCACTTGCCCGTTCCATTGTCCCTGAAAACGGGGTCCTTGTCATCTTGCCCATGAGGCACGGCTCGCACGTGTCAAGTGATTCAAAATCAAGAGACTCCAAAAGTCCATCAGCATGGAGCTTCCTCATGCGTTTCACGCCAATATGACCCAGACGGCAGTGCCACAAGAAAGTGGTATTATCATTATCAACTCTACATCTTTTGGCATCAATGTTATGAACATGTGTATCATCACTATCGAGATTCAATAAGAATAAACCCCTCACTTCGGGTGCATGACCATAAAAGATATCACTCATATAAATAGAACAACCATTATTCTCTGATTTAAATGAGTAACCGTCTCGCAATAAACAAGATCCAGATATAATGTTCATGCTTAACGCAGGCACTAAATAACAATTATTCAGGTTCATAACTAATCCCGATGGTAATCGAAGAGCGAGCGTGCCGACGGCGATCACATCAACCTTGGAACCATTTCCCACGCGCATCGTCACTTCGTCCTTCGCCAGCCTCCGTTTATTCCGTAGTTCCTGTTTAGAGTTGCAAATGTGAGCAACCGAACCGGTATCAAATACCCAGGCACTACAACGAGAGTTGGTAAGGTACACATCAATAACATGTATATCACATATACCTTTGTTGTTGTTGTTGGCCCCCTTCTTGTCTGCCAGATACTTGGGGCAGTTCCGCTTCCAGTGGCCGTTCCCCTTGCAATAGAAACACTCAGTCTCTGGTTTGGGCCCAGCCTTGGGTTTCTTCACTGGATGAGCAACTGCCTTGCCACCCTTCTTAGAGTTACCCTTCTTGCCCTTGCCATTCTTCTTGAAACTAGTGGTTTTATTGACCATCAACACTTGATACTCCTTCTGGATGTCTGCCTCAGCGACTTTCAGCATTGAAAACAGCTCGGCGATGGTTTTATTCATCCCTTGCATGTTGTACTGCTGCACGAAGCTCTTGTAGCTTGGCGGGAGTGACTGGAGAATTCTGTCAATGATAGCCTCATCCGGGAACACAAGTCCCAGATCAGCTATGCGGGTATAGTACCCAGACATCTTCAGTAAGTGTTCACTGACAGACGAATTCTCCTCCATCTTGCAAGCAAAGAATTTATCGGTGGTCTCATACCTCTCGATCTTAGCATTCTTTTCAAAGATGAACTTCAACTCCTGGTACATCTCATATGCACCATGACGTTCAAAACGCCTTTGAAGTCCTCCTTCCAAGCCGTACAACATGGCACACTGCACTATCGAATAGTCATCCGAACGCGACTGCCAGGCGTTCAAAACGTCTGCAGTGGCTGTAGGAGCGGGGGGTTCACCTAGCGGTGCATTTAGGACATAAACCTTTTGGGCAGCTGTGAGGATGATCCTCAGATTGCGGAGCCAGTCCACAAAGTTGCTCCCATCATCTTTCAGTTTAGCTTTCTCTAGGAACGCATTAAAATTCAGGGGAGCTACTGCGCGAGCCATCTACAACAAAAGATTTGCAAAGACATTTTAGACTATTGTTCATGATAAGTGAGTTACTACCTAATCAAATTATTTATAACTCCCACTCAAATTGACATCCCTCTGGTCATTCGAGCGTGACATGATCCAAATCCACCAACCCAAGTCCGATCATCACGTGAGATGAGGTGGTGTCAATGGTGAACATCAACATGTTGATCATATCTACTATATGACTCATGCTCGACCTTTCGGTTCTCCGTGTTCCGAGGCCATGTCTGTACATGCTAGGCTCATCAAGTCTAACCCGAGTGTTCTGCATGTGCAAAACTGGCTTGCACCCGTTGTATGCGAACGTAGAGTCTATCACACCCGATCATCACGTGGTGCTTCGAAACGACGAACCTTCGCAACGACGCACACTCGGGGGGAACACAATTTTATCTTGAAATTTTAGTGAAGGATCATCTTATAATGCTACCGTCGTCCTAAGCAAAATAAGATGCATAAAAGGATTAACATCACATGCAAATCATAAGTGACATGATATGGCCATCAACTCGTGCTTTTGATCTCCATCTCCAAAGCACCGGCATGATCTCCATCGTCACCGGCGCCACACCATGATCTCCATCATCGTGTCGCCATCGGGGTTGTCGCGCGCCCACCATGCTCTTACTACTATTGCTACCGTTTAGCGATAAAGCAAAGCATTACAAAGCGCTTAATGATTGACACGCAGGTCATACAAAAAATTAAAGACAACCCTATGGCTCCTGCCGGTTGCCGTATGCATCGACATGCAAGTCGATATTAACTATTACAACATGATCATCTCATACATCAAATATATCTCATCATGTCATTGGCCATATCATATCACATACATACCCTGCAAAAACAAGTTAGACGTCCTCTAATTTGTTGTTGCATGTTTTACGTGGCTGCTATGGGTATCTAGCAAGAACGCTTCTTACCTACGCAAAGCCACAACGGTGATATTCAAGTTGCTATTTAACCTTCTACAAGGACCGCCTTGTTCTATTCCGATTCAACTAAGATAGGAGAGACAGACACCCGCCAGCCATCTTATGCAACAAAAGTCACATGTCTGTCGATGGAACCGGTCTCATGTACGTGGACATGTAAAGTTGGTCCGGGCCGCTTCATCCCATAATACCGCTGAATCAAGAAAGACTAAGGAGGGCAGCAATTTAAACATCAACGCCCACAAACCCTTTTGTGTTCTACTCGAGAAAGCATCTACGCAAGAACCTGGCTCTGATACCACTGTTGGGGAACGTTGCATGGGAAACAAAATTTTTTCCTACGTTCACCAAGATCAATCTAGGAGATGCTACTACGAGAGGAGAGTTGGATCCACGTACCCTTGTAGATCGCTAAGCGGAAGCGTTAAGAACGCGGTTGATGGAGTCGTACTCGCCGCGATTCAGATCGCCGAAGATCCTAGCACCGAAGCAACGGTGCCTCCGCGTTCTTCACACGTACGGCTCGGGGACGTCTCCTCCTTCTTGATCCAGCAAGGGGTGGAGGAGAGGTTGATGGAGAGACCGGCAGCACGACGGCGTGGTGGTGATGGTGGAGGAGGATTCCAGCAGGGCTTCGCCTAAGCACCGCGGGAAGACGAATATGTTGTGGGAGAGGGAGGGCAGCACCGAGGCACAAACGTGTGTTGGCTGCCCTCCCTCTGCCCCTCTATATATAGGGGGAATAGATGGGAGGGGGGCGCCCTAGGGTTTCCCCTAGGGGGGCCGGCGGCCAGGGCAATGGGGGGGCGGCGGCCAAGGGCTGCGCAGGCCCTAGGGTTTCCCCCCCCCTAGGTGCCTTGCCCCCCAAGCCAGGGGGTGCGGCTGCCCTAGGAGGGGCCAGCCCCCCATGCGCCATAGGAGAGGGCCCAGGGGGGGCGCACAGCCCTATGAGGGCTGTGGTGTCCCCCCTTTGTGGCCCATTAGGCCCAGAACCACTTCCGGGACCCCCGAAACCCTTTTCGGTAATCCGCCGATTTCCCGATGCTCCCCGGAACACTTCCGGACTCCGAAACCTTTCATCCTATATATCAATCTTCGTCTCCGGACCATTCCGGAGACCCTCGTCATGTCCGGGATCTCATCCGGGACTCCGAACAACCTTCGGTAACCATGCACTGTTCTCACTAACAACCCTAGCGTCACCGAACCTTAAGTGTGTAGACCCTGCGGGTTCGGAAACCATGCAGACATGACCGAGACACTCCCAGGTCAATAACCAATAGCGGGATCTGGATACCCATATTGGTTCCCACACGTTTCTCGATGATCTCATCGGATGAACCATGATGTCAAGGATTCAGGCAATCCCGTATACAGTTCCCTTTGTCTCGTCGGTATGTTACTTGCCCGAGATTCGATCGTCGGTATCTCTATACCTAGTTCAATCTCGTTACCGGCAAGTCTCTTTACTCGTTACCGTAATACATAATCCCGTGACCAACTACTTAGTCACTTTGAGCTCATTGAGATGACGTATTACCGAGTGGGCCCGGAGATACCTCTCCGTCACACGGAGTGACAAATCCCAGTCTCGATCCATGTCAACTCAACAGACACCCTTGGAGATACCTGTAGAGTACCTTTATAGTCACCCAGTTACGTTGTGACGTTTGGCACACACAAAGCACTCCTACGGTGTCAGTGAGTTACATGATCTCATGGTCATAGGAACTTATACTTGACATGCAGAAAACTATAGCGATAACTGACACGATCAAAAGCTATGTTTAACGTTTGGGTCTCGTCCATCACATCATTCTCCTAATGATGTGATCCCGTTATCAAATGACAACTCATGTCTATGACCTGGAAACCGCGGTCATCTTTGATCAACGAGCTAGTCCTGTAGAGGCTTACTAGGGACACAAAGTCTGTCTATTCATCCACACATGTATTTGAGTTTCCAATCAATACAGTTATAGCATGGATAATAAACGATTATCATGAACAAGGAAATATAATAATAACTCTTTTATTATTGCCTCTAGGGCATATTTCCAACACTTATATGCTTGACCGCTTGGGTGATCTTGTGACTAGAACTTCTAATGATCTTAAACTTATTAATAAACATGCTTCCATGGTTACCACTCAAGTAGAACAAGTACTTAAGGCACAAAATGATTTGCTTAATGAGTTGAATAGTAAAAATAATGATAAAGTTGTTATGGTTGCTACCAGAGGTGGTAAAGTAACTCAGGAACCTTTGTATCCTAAGGGCCATCCTAAGAGAATTGAGCAAGATTCTCAGAGAATTAATATTGATAAACCTAGTCCTAGTAATAAAAAGAAAAAGAAAAATGATAGGACTTTGCCTACTTCTAGTGAACCTGTTGTAGACACAGCTAAGAATCCCAACAATATTTCTATTTCTGATGCTGAAACTCAATCTGGTAATGAACATGAACCTAGTGATAATGTTAATAATGATGTTCATACCGATGCTCAACCTAGTAATGATAATGATGTAGAGATTAAACCTGCTGTTGATCTTGATAACCCACAATCAAAGAATCAGTGTTATAATAAGAGAGACTTCATTGCTAGGAAACATGGTAAAGAAAGGGAACCATGGGTTCAGAAACCCATGCCCTTTCCCCCTAAACCATCCAAGAAAAAGGATGATAAGGATTTTGAACGCTTTTGTGAGATGATTAGACCTACCTTTTTGTGTATGCATTTGACTGATATGCTTAAAATGCCTCCTTATGCCAAGTATATGAAAGAAATTGTTACTAATAAAAGAAAGATACCGGAAGCTGAAATTTCCACGATGCTTGCTAATTATACTTTTAAGGGTGGAATACCAAAGAAACTTGGAGATCCAGGGATACCCACTATACCATGCTCCATTAAAGGAAACTATGTTAAAACTGCTTTATGTGATCTTGGAGCCGGTGTTTGTGTTATGCCTTTCTCTGTGTATCATAGACTTGAATTGAATAAGTTGACACCTACTGAAATCTCTTTGCAAATGGCTGATAAATCAACTTCTATACCTATCGATATTTGTGAGGATCTGCCTGTTGTGGTTGCAAATGTTACTATCTTAACGAAATTTGTTATTCTTGATATTCCCGAGGACGACAGTATGTCAATTATCCTTGGTAGACGCTTTTTGAATACTACAAGGGCTGTTATTGATTGCAACAAAGGCAATGTCACTTTTCATGTAAATGGTAATGATCATACGATACACTTTCCAAAGAAACAACCTCAAGTCAATAGCATCAATTCTATTGGAAAAATTTCAACTATCACTATTGGAGGTTTTGAATTCCCTCTTCCTACTGTTAAGAAGAAATATGATATACTTATTGTTGGGGACATGCATATCCCCATTGAGGTAACCTAGTGTTATTCAAGAATTCTCCGGTTTTATGTTATTTGAAAGAAGTTTGCTAATGAGACTTGATCAACCTCATTGACGGATTCCTTTTCATGAGCATGAGATGGATGAATTTAGAAAACACCAGCTTTTGTACCCAACTTTTTCTTTCTGTTATTTAGATTTAATAAAGTAAAAATAGAATTATATGCATGTTTTCTGAATTATCCGTGCAATAAAAATATCCCGAAAATAAAAGTTCTCCAAATGCCCTGAAAATTCAATATGATTTTTCCTAGAATATTGTAAGATTTTTGGCACTGAGAATGCACCAGGGGGCTGCACCAGTGGGCACAAGGGTGGAGGGCGCACCCTACCCCCTAGGCGTGCCCCTGTCCTTGTGGGCCCCATGTGACCCCCTCCACATATTACATCACCCATCCTCTCCTTCTTCCTCCTGAAAAAATCATCCACCAGCTCAAACCCGTGTTCTAGCTCATCTTGCTGCCATTTTTGATCTCCTTGCTCAATCCATCATTTGTAAAACTGTTTTGGGAGATTGTTCTTCGGTATGTGACTCCCCCAATGGTCCAATTAGTTTTTGTTCTAGTGCTTTATTTATTGCAAATTTTTGCTTCTGTGGTGACCTTGTTATTGAGCTTGCATGTCAAATGTATATGGTCCAAAGCAGTTTTGATGTATGATATAGCCTCTAGACACTTGTAGGAGTAGTTGCTATCAATTTTATTGAGTTCGGTTCACTTTTATTTTGAGTCACTAAAAATTTCAGAATTTTCAGAGTAAGAAAATGATGAGGATATTATTGAGAGGCTCTTCGAGCCGGGGTTCAAAGGAGAAGGAAAAGGAGGAGAAAGAGAAGCCCAAGTATAATCTTCCTCGTACCACGGAGATTCGGGCGTGTGAATGGCCATGTGATGCATTCTTACAAGCGGCCGGAATTTATGAAGAATGTCGGCATCACCAACTTCCTCCGCGACCAGTGTGATCAGTATCCTCTCCTAACTAATACTTTCATGCAAAGTTTTCATTTTCATGCTAGAAGATCACCATCCACGGTAGAATTTGATTTATATGATGAGCATAAAGAGATGAACATTTATGAGTTCTGTGAGGTATGCAAACTACCTTACGAACGTAGCATCGAAGAACCACGTCCTAGAGACATGGAAGATTTTGTTGATGCAGTTACCATAGGGAAAAGGAGAAGGGTGTCAGAAGAGAGAGTGGCAAGTTTATATTTTCCTGTTTTACGCTATTATTCATTATTTGCCGGGGATGTTTGGTTGGTCGTGGAGAGAGTGAAGGCCTTAGTGCCCCTGACCTTGCCATGTTGCGCCATGCTTTACTTCGCGATAGAACTTTTAGTTTGGGTGCTATGGTTGCTAAACGGTTGAGTTTGAACCGTACTAAGGGTCCTATTTTCGGGGGTATTTTCGCCACTTGCCTAGCAGTAGCTACCGCAACACAGTACAACCCCAACTACGATTTCGGATATCATCCATGCGAGTGGTGGCCCTAGACCTACTTAGGCAAAAGCCTAAGCTTGGGGAGTACGTATTTCTCACCGACATTACATTCATGTTCACACATTCATTCCAATTGTCGTTGTTCATACTTTTTCATTGTATTATCCATGCTAGTTTATTTTTCTCGCTTTCTTCTTGCGTGTTTGAAAAATTTAGAAAACCAAAAAATATTTCATGTTTCTTTTTGTCTTTTCCTTCTAGTTAGTTTCTTAGTAATTGTAGTATTAAAAGAAAATCCAAAAAGATTTCTCGTTCTTCTTTTGTTTGTTGGGAGCTTTCCCGTGTAAATAGTTTTTCTCGTTCTTGTTTTGCTCTCTTCAGAAAAAACAAAAACTCCAAAAATATTTCAGTGCGTTTCTTTAAAATTCTTTTCTTTTCCTCTGGGGTTCGAGAGGAGAAGACCACAATGAAAGTGATGAGTGGCTCCCATATGCATTATTGTTGAACTAACAAAGAACCCATATTACCTTGTCTTCTCCTATGAATAAATGTTTGCGGATTCTAGCTTAGTCCGATGCACGTGCACTATTATTATTATTCACACTGTTCAGTCGTGCAAGTGAAAGGCAATAATGGCGATATATGATGAAATGATTGAGATGGAGAAACACTGGTATGAACTCGACCTATCTTGTTTTTGTAAATATGATTAGCTTGTCGTTCCTGATTCAGCCCATTATGAATGAAACATGTTTCCAATGACAATTAGAGATTATAGTTACTCATGCCATGCTTAATTAGGCTGGAGTTTATAATAGTTTACCTTGTGTGCCAACATGCTTTAAAATAGTTGTGATGTAGTATGATAGGATGGTATCCTCCTTTGAATGATTTAAGTGGCTCGACTTGGCACATGTTCACACATGTAGTTGAAAAAAAAATCAACATAGCCTCCATGATATTTATGTTCATGACAACTTATATCCTACTCATGCTTACACTCAATGTTGCTTACTCTCAAGGCATGTTTATGACCGTTGTTGCTCTCTAGTTGGTCGCTTCCCAGTCTCTTTCTAGACTTCACCTGTACTAAGAGGGAATACTGCTTGTGCATCCACTTCCATAAACTCAAAGTTGTTCCATAAGAGTCCACCATGCCTACCTATATGCGGTATTTACCTACCGTTCCAAGTAAATTTGCATGTGCCAAACTCTAAACCATCAAATAAAATTATGTTTTGTATGCCCAAATCGCTCATGTGGCGACTGTGGGCTATCTTTATCTTCCATGCTAGGTGGGTTATTCTCACGATGAGTGGACTCCACTTGTCATTCACGAGAAAATGGCTGGTAATTGGGATACCCAGTCCCATGAAGATCAAAAATCAAATCAAAATATAATTAAACAAAGCTCCCCCTGGACTGTTGCTGGTTTGGACGGTACCCGTTGTTTCAGATAAGCCGTTGAGTGTGTTTGATGGTGGAGGGGGAGTAAAACTTTACCATTCTGTTTGGGAACCGCCTATAATGTATGTAGCATGGAAGATATTGAGAACTCTTGGTCGTAGCGTTGACCAAGAAAGCATATCACTCAAAATTATATTCATCCCTGATTCAAAAACTTGAGCTCTGGCACCTCTGCAAATCCCTGCTTCCCTCTGCGAAGGGCCTATCTATTTACTTCTATTGCCGAGTCATCATCCTCTTATAAAAAGCCCCTATTGGAGAGCACCTCTGTCATTTATATGCTTTGTTATTAATTGATCCTGAGTATGAGTGTGACTGGATCTCTTTAACTATGAATTACAATGTCTAGTCGGTCCTTGATCTTCTTAGGTGCTCTGCATTTATGTTTTACAGTCTCAGAAAGGGGTAGCGAGATACACTTTGTCATATTATATCATGATTGTTTTGAAAAGTGTTGTCATCCAAGATTTATTATTATTGCTCGCTCATTAATTATGCCATTGATATGAGTAAACATGAGACCTAAATGTTATTATGAATGTGGTTAGTTCATAATCTTTGCTGAAACCTTGAATGCTGGCCTTACACATTTACAACAACAAGATCAAACTGAGTTTGTAAAAAAATTTCTTTGTCACTTTCAGTTTATCAACTGAATTGCTTGAGGACAAGCAATGGGTTAAGCTTGGGGGAGTTTATACATCTCAATCGTATCTAATTTTCCAAACTCTTTTGCCCTTATTTTGGACTCTAATTTGCATGATTTGAATGGAACTAACCCGGACTGCCGCTGTTTTCAGCAGAATTGCCTTGGTGTTATTTTTGTGCAGAAATAAAAGTTCTCGGAATGACCTGAAACTTCACGGAGAATATTTCCAGAATATATAATAAATATCGACGGAAAGAATCACTGAAGGGGGCCCCCACCCTTGTGGGCCCCTGGAGCTCCACCGACCTCAACTCCGACTCTATATAGTCTCTTTCGGGGAGAAAAAAATTAGAGAGATGATCCCATCGCGTTTTACGATACGGAGCCGCCGCCACCTCCTGTTCTTCACCGGGAGACCTGATCTGGAGTCCGTTCGGGTCTCCGGAGAGTGGAGATCGTCGCCATCGTCATCATCAACCATCCTCCATCACTGATTCCATGATGCTCACCACCGTGCGTGAGTAATTCCGTCGTAGGATTTCTGGACGGTGATGGGTTGGATGAGATTTATCATGTAATCGAGTTAGTTTTGATAGGGTTTGATCCCTAGTATCCACTATGTTCTGAGATTGATGTCGCTACAACTTTGCTATGCTTAATTCTTGTCACTAGGGCCCAAGTGCCATGATTTAAGATATGAAACTATTATGTTTTCATGAATATATTTGGGTTCTTGATCATATCTTGCAAGTCTATAGTCACCTACTATGTGTTATGATCTGGCAAACTCAGAGTGACAATAATCGGGGCACTTCCCGGTGATGACCATAGTTTGAGGAGTTCATGTATTCACTAAGTGTTAATGCATTGGTCCGGTACTCTATTAAAAGGAGGCATTAATATCCCTTAGTTTCCATTAGGACCCTGCTGCGACTGAAGCGTAGGAGAAAAGATGTCATGCAAGTTCTTTTCCATAAGCACGTATGACTATATTTGGAATACATGCCTACATTACATTGATGAATTGGAGCTAGTTCTGTGTCACCCTAGGTTATAACTGCTACATGATGAATATTATCCGACACCTATCATTGCCGACCCATTGCTGAAAGAACATGCGGTGCCCCCATGTTTGGTTTTGGTAATTGATGACAATCTCTATGGACTAATGGTTGCCTTGAGTTATATTTGAAGGGTTTGTCCATAGGCTTTTCTCGGAGTCCATTTGTTGGTTTGAAGGAGAGTTTGTAATGACCAAGGTGCTATTAAGGAATTATCCAAATATTGGTCATATGAGTGTTGAGCTTATAGCAAGCATGTCTTGAAGAAGAAGAGTGTGTTATCATTCATGTTTACCTTCAAGACATCATTCAAATGAAGAGAGTTGGAAAGATTCAAGGTTGATCAAGACTAAGTCAAAGAGTGAATCAAGTTGATTAACACACAAAGCATAGAAGATGTACTGAGAGGGATCAAGCGATCTCATGGTATGGTAAGCATTGTCAATTACGCTTTGTGTACTAACCCATGGTCTTCGTGAGAGTTCTCTATGGGGTTAGGTTGCAGTGTGCATGTTCAAGTAGGATTATCACGAAGAGATCATATGCTTGAAGCTTGCCTTCCATTGTGGTGGCAATGGACTTGTGAAGATGTGCCGAAGAGTGGCTCACCCATAGTGGTGTATGGGGGAGCAATCTACAAGTCTTCACCGAGCCAATGCAATCAAGAAAGGTGGTCCAGCTTGAGGGAGTCAAGATCGTCATCATCCAGCTCAAGTGGACTATGTGCAAGGCAAAGGTTTGCCCTTGATAATTTTTCTATTTTACCACTCTCATGGTAGTTGTGGGAGACCGGGTTATAGGATCGATTGCCGTACTATTAAGGGGGGCTCTCGATGAGTAGCTTGATCGTATCGTTCGTAGAGAGCTCAAACCATTGCATCCTTGCATCATATTTCTTGTTTCTTGTTTGGTTTTTATCCTTGTGAGATTTGGAGCTTTTGGTCATCTTCATGAGAAGCTCGAGTTCATCGAAAACGGAGTTAACATGCATATTCTATGATGTTTTCGATGTTGGAGGTTATACCGGCTCTTCTCGGTTGGAGGTTTCTCTCCTTTATATCTTAGGCATACCTCCCCTGCCTCTTCTCATCATCACCATCTGCTGTTTGGATGCTACTCGTTGTCATCTATCCAACAAGCTTGAGTTTGCTCAATTCGGAGTTCATTTGCAGAAGTTGTGGCAGTTTAGGCTTTATTGCATACTCTATTTTCTCTGCTGTGTTCTTGAAAGCCTCAAGCGGTAGTAATGCTCTCTTGAGCGGTAGTACCGCGGCACTGTACCGCGCGTAGTACCGCTGCTTTTGCGGATGCATTTTTCGTGTCGGGTTTCGCAGTAAGCGGTACTACCTTTCCCGTCGAGCGGTAGTACCTCTTATAAGCGGTACTACCTCTCCCCTCGAGCGGTAGTACCTCTTATAAGCGGTACTACCTCTCCCCTCAAGCGGTAGTACCTCGTATAAGCGGTACTACTTCTACCCAGAGCGGTACTACCTCTCTGGCAGAACTTCAGCTCGTGTTTTTCTCTCTCGTTGGGCTGTTTTGACCATGCTAAGCGGTAGTACCACTCCTCCAGTGGTAGTACCGATCGTGGAGCGGTAGTACCGCTCGTGTGCGGGCTGAGCACATAACGGTTGGATTCGGGAGGCCCTATAAAAGGGGGTCTTCTTCCCCAATGAACCTTATCTCTTGAGCTTGTGTTCTTCCCTCATTGTTGACCTTCTTCGAGCTTGCTATCTCTCAATCCCTCCATGGATTCTTGCTAGTTTTTTGGGGAAAAGAGAGAGGAGATCTAGATCCACATTTCCACCAATCATTTTCTCCTCTAGGTGAGGGGAACCCCTTGGATCTATATCTTGGAGTTCTTGGTGTTCTCCTTCTTGTTCTTCCTCTCTTTTCCCTCCTTAGCATTAATTTATTTTGGTGGGATTTGAGAGAGAAGGACTTGGGCACTCCGTGTGCCCTTGCCATTGTATTTGGTGCATCAGTTTGAGTTCTCCACGGTGATACATGGAAGTGAAGTTGAGAAGCTTATTACTCTTGGGTGCTTGGTACCCTTGAGCTTGTTCCTCTTGGGTGCTTGGGCGCCATAGACGGTTGAGGTCACCTCGGAGCCATATTCCATTGTGTTGAAGCTTCATGGTGTTGTTGGGGAGATAGCCCCAACCTTGTGGTGTTTGAAGCTCAACCATTGTGGTGTAAAGCTCCGGGAAAGCGTCGGGGTCTCCAATTAGGTTGTGGAGATCGCCCCGAGAAATTTGAACGGGTTCGGTGACCGCCCCAAGGGTTGCCATTTGTACGGGTTCGGTGACCGCCCTCAAGGGTCCCATAGTGGAATCACGACATCTTGCATTGTGCGAGGGCGTGAGGAGATTACGATGGCCCTAGTGGCTTATTGGGGAGCATTGTGCCTCCACACCGCTCCAAACGGAGATTAACATCCGCAAGGGTGTGAACTTCGGGATACATCGTCGTCTCCGCGTGCCTCGGTTATGTCTTACCCGAGCCCTTTACTTATGCACTTTACTTTGTGATAGCCATATTGTTTCTCGTCATATATCTTGCTATCACCTAGTTGTTTATCTTACTTAGCATAAGTTGTTGGTGCACATAGGTGAGCCTAGCTATTGTAGGTTTTGTGCTTGACAAATTAACCGCTAGGTTTATTCCGTATTTGTTCAAGCCTAAACCTGTCGGATTACGGGCTCCGCAAACCCAAGAAGTTCGAACACAGGTGCGTGAACGAAGATCTCTCCCACTCACGTCTACCTAGCGTCTCGCCCTCGTCCAGTGAAGAGATTCAAGCAAACAACAAGTGAAGCACAAAAGAGTTTACCCAGGTTCAGGCCACCTTGTGGTGTAAAACCCTACTTCCTGCTTTGGTGGATTGGCCTCAGGAGGGCTAGAATATGAACTAGTACAGTGGTTCCCGAGCTCAGGAGGAGAGCTCAGGAGGGTCGGGAGGCAAGGGTTCTTGCTCCATTATGCGAGGGCCGAGTTTCTGGATCTGATCGACCTCTCTCCATAGTGGGGATCCTAGCTACTTATATAGGTGGCCAGGGTCCTCTTCCCCCGAAATGTTTAGGCGGGAAGGGATCCCTGATACGTCCAAAACGTATCTATAATTCCTGCTTGCTCCATGCCTCTTTTGGGTGATATTGCTATGATATTTATACACTTCCATACACTTTTGATCATATTTGGACTAACCTATTAACTCAGTGCACCCCAGTGCCAGTTTCTGTTTTCTGCTGTTTTCGTATTTCAGGTTTTCCCATTACGAGAACTGCCAGAAAAATCCCAGAAAAATTATATAAAAAATCAGCGTTCTGGAAGCTTCCATGCGGCCAAAGTAGGGCCAGAGGGGGGCCAGAGGGGCTCCAGGCGGCCTGCCCACGCGGCCCCCTGGCCGCGCCGGGGGGGCGCCTGGGCCCCCCAGACCCTCTCTGATGCCCCCTTTGGCATATATTTACACCGTGTCGAGGAAACCCTGATTCCAAACCCCTTTTCTCCAGACGCGATTCCGATCTCCGCCGCCATCGCCATCAAGCTTCGGGGGACCAGAATTCCTGCGCCGGCACCCTGCCGGGACGGGGAAGTGCCCCCGGATTCATCTCCATCGACGTTGCTTCCTCCCTCCATGATGCGGGAGTAGTTCCTCCTCGGGGCAGAGGTTCTTACCAGTAGCTATGTGGTCAATTCTCTCTCCCATGATGTGATCTTCGTTGTGATCATAGGCTATGTTAATCTAGGGTGATCCCATGATATTTCCCCTTCCTCTATGTATTGGATTGATGTACTCACTTGTATTTATCTAGTATAATCCTCGAGACCAAGGTGACAGCGGTCTATTGGACATGGATTAGAAAAGTATTTTCATGAGTGATTTCCTCTCTTGTGTGTTGATTGAAGATTGAGTGTCTCTTGGTGCTTGTCTTTGACTATCCTTTAGATATGTTGTGGTGATTGTGGGACTCTCTTTGGATGGCCGCGGTGACATTGGGAAATTCTTAGATTGAGAACTACGAACGTTGAGGTGTGCTTTTGTAGCCCTACATAATTCTCGTCCTCTCTTGACCACGAAGGAATGACCTCCGAGTGTGTCCCCTTTGCATGTTTTATGGGAAATATCATGTGATTCGATTATGTTAATGTTGTTGGGAGTTGCCACTAGTGAAAGTATGAACCCTAGGCCTTGTTTCCACCATTGCAATACCATTTGTGCTCATGTTTACCACTTGTTTGCTTGCTGCACTTTTTATTACATATTTATATTACTTTGTTTTGCCATCCATATCACTTGCCATTTAATATCTCTTCGCCGAACTAGTGCACCTATACAACTCCTAGTTGTATTAGGTGTGTTGGGGACACAAGAGACTTCTTGTATCTTAGTTGCAGGGTTGCTTGAGAGAGACCATCTTCAACCTCTACTTCCCTGAGTTCGATAAACCTTAGGTCATCCACTTGAGGGAAATTGCTGCTGTCCTACAACCTCTGCGCTTGGAGGCCCAACATAGTCTACAAGAGTAGAAGCGTGTGTAGACATCAAGCTATTTCTGGCGCCGTTGCCAGGGAGGTGAGCGCTTGAAGGTATATCTTTAGATCTTGTAATTAAATCTTTTTGTTTCTTGTTTTTATTTCACTAGTTATGTTTATGGACAACCTTGCTATTGGATTGTTGCTTGCGGGAAGACGCCCCACACCTGTGGTGGTTGCTCCTCCCCCTACTGAAATTGTGCCCTATAAAATACCAGCTGGTATTATCGATTATGTCTTGGCTAATCGTTATGCAGGAGACAGACATCCCGGTGAACACTTGCTATATCTTTCACAATTATGTTCATTATTTAAGCTTGCAGGTGTATCAAGGGAGTTTGTCATGAGGAAATTGTTCGCCGTATCACTTATAGATAAGGCTTCAGATTGGTATAAGCTTCTCGATAACTCGCACTTGCTTGATTGGCAAGAGCTTATGTCTCTCTTTTATACTAAGTTTTATCCTCTTCATGAAGTCCATAAGAATAGGAATTATGTTTATTATTTCTATCCTCATGACGGAGAGAGCATAGCTCAAGCTTGGGGGAGACTGAAAACGTTAATGCTAAAAAGTCCTAACCATGGGCTCCCCAAAGATATGATTATTACTAATTTCTATGCGAGGCTCTCTCGACAGGATAAAGATTTGCTCGATGCTTCCTCTATGGGTTCTTTCACAAACGAAAAGACTGATGCTAAATGGGAACTCCTTGAAAGAATTCAACGCAACACTGAAGATTGGGAGATCGACAATGGTAAAGAGTCGGGTATAATTTATGAGTATGATTGCATTAAGTCCTTTGTTGAAACTACAAGTTTTAATAAATTTAGTGCTAAGTTTGGACTTGATTCTCAACTCCTTGTTGATTTCCTCAAATCTTTTGCTTCACATCTTAATATGCCTAAGGAGGATTGGATCAAGTATCATAAACCTTTTAAAGAGACTTGCAAAGAAAATGAAATTGTTCATGATGATTGCAACATGCATGATCCAATTCCTAAAAATGAAGTTTTATATAAGCATGTTAATTTTTGTGGAGTGGATAGACCTTGTGAAAGACCTATGATTGAAGAAGAGAAGTATTGTAAGCAGCATAAGCATGAAAGAACAATCACTTGGGTCAGAGATTTAAATGCAATTGCTAGAGAATTGTGTGAACTTTATCCTTTTACTTGTGAACTTTGCCATATAGAGGGTCACTTTAATTTTCAATGCATGAACTTTCAAAACATAACTGTTAACCGGTTGTGTGATAACATGATCACCTCTGATCTTTATGATGAGCTTATGTTATTTTTGATGTGTGAAGAGTTATCAGAAAAGACTTCTTGTCTAGATGTTAATGCCATAGGAATAAAAAACACTTTGCAAAATTGCCATCTCTATTGTGTTGTTAATTGCCATGAAAATGATTACATAAGTAAGATTAGAAAGGAGGGGACTTTACCAAAGTATAAAAATGTCTCTTATATTTCTGCTAATAAAAAGGAGAGTTTCTCCCAAGTTTCCCCTATTGTTTCTAATGATAAACCAGGATATGTGGAGAAGCTTCATCTCCAACCACTCCCTCCTAAGGTTAAGAAGAAGAAAAAGAAGAGGAGGAGGAAGAGGAGAAAGAAAGAAAAAGAATGGGTATCAACCTGGCCTGAGCATATTCCTCCCATCAACTTTTATCCTAAAGGTTGTAAGTTTAAAGAAGAAGGTGAAGTTTATTGCCTTAATTATCATCTTGATGATACGTCCGTAGGTACTATTGAAGATGATTTTGATTATGATATGCATGTTACTTATTGTGATTGGGAAAATGATGATAATGCTACTTATGATCTTGAAAATCTTTTTGGTACCAACTCTGAAAGTGATGATATGGGAAGCTCTAAGCTTGGGGATGATAGGATTGCAAATCCTTCACCCACTAGTGATGTGATAATTGATAATTCTTTTGCTAGTAAGAATAAAGACAACATGATTACAAATATAGTTGCTAGCAATGATAATGCTCTTCTCTACTATGATGATGTTGTAACTCCAATCTATAGTGTTCAAGTTGTTTATGATAGTCCTACTCCCACTATTACCAATGAGAAAGATTATGCTTATGTGGAGAGTAAGAGTACCTTTTTGCATGTGGATCATGGTAACAATGCTTTATGTGATGCTTATATTGTTGAGTTTATTCGTGATCCCACTAAAAATTATTATGAGAAGGGAACATATGCTTATAGATATTTCAATAATATCAAGTTCCCTCTCTTTATGTTGAAGGTTTTGAAGCTGCACTTGTTTTGTCTTCCTATGCTTATTGCTTTGTGCTTCAATGAATTATTCTATTGCAATATTCCTATGCATAGGAAGCATGTTAGGCTTAAATGTATTTGGTATTTGCTTCTTGATGCTCTCTTTTGTTCTTCAACTCTTATTCCTACGAGAGCATCATTAAAGTCTTATGCCTAGCTTAAAGGCATAAAAGAAAGCGCTTTTGGGAGGCAGCCCACATGAATAAAATTTTATTTTGCTTTTGTTGTGTCTTGATGTTGTTACTACAGTAGCATCATCATTGTATCTTTACTTTTCAACTTTGTGCCAAGTGTAGCCTCTGATTGCAAGAAAGTTCAAAAGTTGTGACATGCTGTCCAGGAAACAGATTCTGTCCTTGGATAGAAAAATTCGTATAAAATCACCAGATCATCTTTTTGGTCTGAATTTTTTCGACAGCGTGATCTATACAATTGTCTTTTGTGCGTCTGTTCTGAGTTTTTTGATTAGAGTTGCAGAAGTGCCCCAAAAAAATCATTTACTACCTGCTGTTCTGTTTTTCACAGATTCTGTCCTGTTTCGCCTTTCCTTCATTTTGCAAACCTTGAGCTTGCTTTTTCTTTGCAAAAACCTTTTGGCAATCTTGAGAAATAGTAGACCTTCAAGAATATCCTTATTTCCAGCAAGGAACAATTATTTTATTATGGGTACTAACCTCGCTAATCAGATTATGATGACTTATGTATGAAAGGAGTTTTCAAGTGTGCGAGGGAAGATGATAAAAAGATCCAGGAGTGTCAAACGCTCAAGCTTGGGGATGCCCCCATGCACCCCCAAGAAATATTCAAGGAGACTCAAGCGTCTAAGCTTGGGGATGCCCCCGTGCATCCCCTTCTCCATCAACATTATCAGTTCGTCTTTCATTCCACTATATTTTTATCACTTCATGTGTTATGTGCTATGCTTGGAGCGTCTTGCTTTTAGTTTCCTTTTTAGTTTTCTTTAGCTTTTCATAACGAGTCGGAACTCAGCTTTCTTTATGTGGGAGAGAAACACGCTCCACTTCAACCTAGAACATAACATAGAATTTTCATGTCTATCTTTGCTATGTGTTCTTTGTCTTTCAATAGCTACTATCATGTTTAGCTTTTAGTTTTCATGCTTATCTTTTTAAAGAGCTTTTGTTTAGTTGGTTGCTTGAACTCTCTTTAGTTATCATGCTTATATTATTAAGAGAGTTTGCTTCCGTTGCATTGGTTGATATGTCTATGATAAAGATGCTACGTGCATAATGGTGCTTAGTAGTTCATGTTTTCTTATGGTTAGTCTCAAATAGCTGGGGATTTCCAATGTGTTATTGGAGTACCAACATGATTTGTTTGCCTATGATGTGGTATGGTTTAGTAATATCTTCCTTCGAGAATTTATTTTGATTGACTTGGCGTATGCTCACGCATATTTAAGACTGTAAAGAAAGTCTGTCAAGCCTTGATGATCTTTTGTTTCTGAGTAGCGATATAACTTCCATGCCTGATTCAATGTTGCTTTGTCGCTCTGCATGATTATGACCGTCATTGCTCTCTTAGTTGGTCGCTCCCAGTCTTTTGCTAACCTCCACCTGTACTAAGCGGACTGACAGCTTGTGCATCCAAATTCTTTTAAACCAGTTATGCCATATGAGTCCACCATACCTTCCTACATGGTATTTACCTGCCATTCCTAACAGAGACATGCATGTACCATCTCGAAATTATTCAAAAAAAATGCATTCCTATTTTGTGCCTCTGTTGTAAGTTCATGAGGAAGTAGTAGTTAATTCATGATCTTTTTAAGTTGGACAAGCTTCACCCCGGGATTGCATGTATAATGTGCAAACCCATAATACGAGAAGGAACTGGCATTGAGTGCGCCCGGCTCAAAAAGATAATATAACAAACAGACCCTCCTTCACGCTTTGTTCATGAGAAATCAGAAAACTTTGGCAGTGATAAACAAAGGAGATTAAGAGGATGTGATCGTCCTCATTCGGGAGCCGTTCTTCGAAACTTGTCCATCTCAAGAAGTGATTGAGTTGTCTGCTAGCATTCGTTGACGAAACATGCATGATCTAAAAATAATAATTATTACCTCTGTTTTTAAAACCAAGAGCTCTGGTACATGTTTTGTCTTTGTTTCCGACCACGGGTTTTCAACATTGCCAACAAAAGCCACGGTTCGAGAGTCTCCACCTTCTTTTAAAGCACCAACTACTGAGAGCACTATTGTCATTCTGAGTGTAATGTGCATTGTCCCAAAGTAGCATTGTCTTTTGCATGATTGTGATATTGTTTATTCTGAAATCATTGTATCTAGTCATCACTTAAACCTTGGAGGTGCCCCTGCATTTATGATTTGCTTCACTAAAGGGGGCAAGCGAGATATCACTTTATCATATTTGCACACCATGCTCATTACAAATCTATTTGATGTTTCAGTATCATGTTGTAAAACTTTCAGTTCTTTGTGATTTTCTCATGAGGCAACTTAATTACTACAGATTCATTGTCTCAGTAAGCTCTTGTCATGTGACTATGAAAAAGTCCTATATGGTTAATAGCATGTCACCACAGAAATTATTCTTGTTATCATTTACCTACTCGAGGACGAGCAAGAATGAAGCTTGGGGATGTTGATACGTCCAAAACGTATCTATAATTTCTGCTTGCTCCATGCCTCTTTTGGGTGATATTGCTATGATATTTATACACTTCCATACACTTTTGATCATATTTGGACTAACCTATTAACTCAGTGCACCCCAGTGCTAGTTTCTGTTTTCTGCTGTTTTTGTATTTCAGGTTTTCCCATTACGAGAACTGCTAGAAAAATCCCGGAAAAATTATATAAAAAATCAGCGTTCCGGAAGCTTCCATGCGGCCAAAGTAGGGCCAGAGGGGGGCCAGAGGGGCTCCAGGCGGCCTGCCCACGCGGCCCCCCTGGCCGCGTCGGGGGGGCGCCTGGGCCCCCCAGACCCGGTCTGATGCCCCCCTTTGGCATATATTTACACCGTGTCGAGGAAACCCTGATTCCAAACCCCTTTTCTCCAGACGCGATTCCGATCTCTGCCGCCATCGCCATCAAGCTTCGGGGGACCAGAATTCCTGCGCCGGCACCCTGCCGGGACGGGGAAGTGCCCCCGGATTCATCTCCATCGACGTTGCTTCCTCCCTCCATGATGCGGGAGTAGTTCCTCCTCGGGGCCGAGGTTCTTACCAGTAGCTATGTGGTCAATTCTCTCTCCCATGATGTGATCTTCGTTGTGATCATAGGCTATGTTAATCTTGGGTGATCCCATGATATTTCCCCTTCCTCTATGTATTGGATTGATGTACTCACTTGTCTTTATCTAGTATAATCCCCGAGACCAAGGTGACAGCGGTCTATTGGACATGGATTAGAAAAGTATTTTCATGAGTGATTTCCTCTCTTGTGTGTTGATTGAAGATTGAGAGTCTCTTGGTGCTTGTCTTTGACTATCCTTTAGATATGTTGTGGTGATTGTGGGACTCTCTTTGGATGGCCGCGGTGACATTGGGAAATCCTTAGATTGAGAACTAGGAACTTTGAGGTGTGCTTTTGTAGCCCTACATAATTTTCGTCCTCTCTTGACCACGAAGGAATGACCTCCGAGTGTGTCCCCTTTGCATGTTTTATGGGAATATCATGTGATTCGATTATGTTAATGTTGTTGGGAGTTGCCACTAGTGAAAGTATGAACCCTAGGCCTTGTTTCCACCATTGCAATACCATTTGTGGTCACGTTTACCACTTGTTTGCTTGCTGCACTTTTTATTACAGATTTATATTACTTTGTTTTGCCATCCATATCACTTGCCATTTAATATCTCTTCGCCGAACTAGTGCACCTATACAACTCCTAGTTGTATTAGGTGTGTTGGGGACACAAGAGACTTCTTGTATCTTAGTTGCAGGGTTGCTTGAGAGAGACCATCTTCAACCTCTACTTCCCTGAGTTCGATAAACCTTAGGTCATCCACTTGAGGGAAATTGTTGCTGTCCTACAAACCTCTGCGCTTGGAGGCCCAACATAGTCTACAAGAGTAGAAGCGTGTGTAGACATCAATCCCACAATGTCCATTTTGAGCGGGAACACAAGGACGTTCTTATCCTGACAAAAGCGGTCTTCGCCTGCAAAAGGATCAGGCGGTGATGCGGTGGTGGGCTCGGTGGTGACATCCTCCCCGTCGTCCTTGCGGTCTTCGGTCTTGTTGCACCGAAGGGGAAACCTCTGTCCCGCTCGTCGGAACCTGCGCCTGTGCTGTCTCCTTTGCACCAAAATGTCAACTGCACCGCTGGAATGCGCTGGCACCCGCTGGCGCGGTGCGTCACTGCTTGCATCACTGCCTCCTCCTGAGGTAGGCTTGGCCTTGGATTCTCCGCCCCTTCGGAGCTACCTAGCTGAGGCCGCTCTCGAGGGGGTCTTGATGTCGTTCTCCTCGCGAGGCCTAGCCCCCTCGCGAGGGTCTTGAGCAGCTGGTCGATCAGCTGGGCCATACCAGGCCGTGATAGGAGCGCGTCGCAGCCCGCAGACAGGTAAGTCTGGGTACCCTAGTTCCCAGGACGCCGACAGTAGCCCCCGGGCCCAAGGCGTGCGCAGAGTTGGCTTCGAGGCAAAGCCTTAGTCGAGGACAAAGCACCGCGGGTCCCAAAAGGCTGCGGGCCAGGCTGGCGCGTGACAGTTGGATAGGACGTGGCGACTCCGCTCCCCACGCAGTCTTGGCAACCGTGTGACTTGAAAACTCCCCGGCGTAGACGACGGGGTTGTTATGGCTGCGACGCCAGTGACTGGCGGTTGGGCTCCTCCGCCCTATAAATGGGAATAGGGGGGGGGGAGCTCCCAAGCCATCTTCTAGCCAGCGCCGTCTACCTCCTTGTTTGCTCTCCACTCTCCTTCTTGCCGCGAGGTCTCCATGGCGCCGTCGAGGAAGCTGTCCGCTGTGGAGAAGGGGAAGGCCCCGAAGGATTAGGCTTCGCCGCCCCCAAAGAGGGGCCGCTGCCGTCCCCGCAAGCATGCTGCTGCGCCCGCATCGACTCATCGAGGGAGCGGGCGCGGCCTTCCGGGTCCCGCCGCGGTCACCGGTGAGAGGCGCGGTGCTTCTTACCGCGGTGAAGGTGGTCGCGGACGTGGTGGGAGAGGAGGTGCAAGGCGGCGTTTGGCGGTCGTGCGTCCTCCGCGCCCGCAGCTCCACTCCTTCGACGTGTTGTCGGAGTTCGTGGTGTTGGCGGAGAAGCCTGGCGGCTCGTGGCTCCGGCTTCCCCGCTCGTTCGGCAACGTGCTACCAGCCGGAGGCCCCGGCGGCCTCTGGCTGCAGACCGACGGTTGCTGTAGTGGCGTGTCCTGGGTGGAGGTTGATGTGGCTCCCTCGGGCGACGTGTTCTTGGAGCGCAGCTGGCAATCATTTGCATGCGCGCGCCGGCTGCAGGGGATGTGTACGCTCCACTTCAGGTACGATGGTGCCTCAACGCTGTTCGTCAGGGTCTTCTCGGAGGAAGGGAGGCGCCTTGGGTGCTGTCCTGAAGCTGGTGACGAAGAGGACGACTGGGCCGGCGTCCGGAGGAGCAGCTCCTCCTCCAGAGACGATCTTGGTCCTGGGGGGCGCCGCGGGTCCCCCCTCTGTGGCAGCAGCAGCTCCTCCAACAGCAGCGGCTACAACGAGCCACCGCACCGCCGTGGCTCAGTGAAGCAGTAGGAGTTGGGAGACTCCAGATGAGTGCCTCTTCTTTTTTTCTTCACTTTCTTCCTGTGTCAAAATTTTAAGTTGCCTCGAGAAGGTGTGTAATGGACTATGACATATGTATGAAGCGAGAACTTGCTATCATGTTTTTGGTCTTGGTGAGATTAATTAGCTTATGCGTTGCGACGTCTTGAGGCGAAGTGCTCCTGACTCAGGCTGGCAATGGGGATTACCCAGGCGGGTATTGGACTCCCATCCCCGTCCCCGCGAGAGTCACCCCATGCCCGTCCCCGTCCCCATACCTGCCTATGGGAAACAAATGTTTCCCATCCCCATCCCCGTCAGGTTTTTCATCCCCATGGGGAAACCCATACAAGCAATCAACAATCGCCTCCAGTAGCGTTTATGTAAAAAAACAATGTTTCAACACAATAAAAAATATGTTGTGGCTAGGTTAGCGATTTCTTTCAGCTTTTTTGGCCCAAGGGGTGGGATTAGCGGGAATTTAGGTGGGTATGATCAGGAATTACCTAGGTCTACCAATTTTAGGGCCCAAAAGTAAGGCACTAATGGGTAAGGAGGGTAACGGGTATGGGTAATGCTATCCCATCCCCATCCCCATCTTATGTGATGGGTGATATATTTGACCCACCAGCTTCCCCGTGGGCAAAAAACCCAGCACATCCCCGTCCCCTAATAGAGTAATTACCCATGGGGACGCGGGTAACGGTTAACCATTGCCAGCTTGACTCCTGACTCATTGGCGCCGTGAGCCCCCATTGGGTCATGAGGACGGCTGAATTTGGGGAACTCGCGCAGCCCCCGAATATGGGTGAGCCGCTGAGAGCTATTGAGAGCGCCGAGCGTGGATTAAGGCGCTAAAGCCTGAGCCGGCTCGGCACGATAGATCGCGTGGACTGAAAAGCCCGACGTCAGAGCCTGAGCAGGCTTGGCAGGCGAGGTCACAGGACCATGGCAGACGAAAGCCGGTGACTGACCGTGTCCCAGCCCCCACGCGCGAGGCACACGAAGGAGGGCGAGCGGCGCAGCCCCTGCTTAACAAGCTGAACTTAAAACCGGCGAGAAAAATCCCAAGCAAGACTTCCAACCAAATGCAAGAAACACAAGAACTTCATAGCATGGGGTAGAGGAAGGGTTGATAGCCACGAAAGTAGAAAAGGCCGACAGCCAAACACCAAGCCAAAAAACGAAAAAGGTCGTGTCCGACCCCTACACTACGTCTTCTTCCCAGCGCGGAGCTATGGACTACCACTGGGACGTGGGTGGGAGCCCCGTCTGAGGGCCCATAGGAAACGCACAGGAGACTCCGAGGCGTGTACAGCCCCAACTCATTATTACGTGTGAGTGTCACGAGCGGAGACCTTCACGGGCACGGAGCCTTGATTATGGATAGAACCTTCTGAGGTGCTCAATGTTCCAGGAATTCTGGATAGGTATCCCATCCTGCATCTCCAGGCGCACAACACCAAGCCTAAAGACACGGGCGATTCTGAACGGATTACGAGGGCTTCTGACGTGCCCGCCCCTTCACTTTGAGGGCCCCGCCCCGCGCTAGTCCGCTCCCGCCATGAGCTCACCAGAAGGCGGCGTTCATGAGGTGGGACACTGCACATAGTGGGCGGATGGGACCTTGGCTATAGGCCCCCCTGCCGAGCACTAGGCACACCGCTTACGCAACCTCCGGGCGCGCTTCGCCCCGGGGGGCTAACGTTGTCCGGAGGCACGGCGTCCTGAGGTGCGAGGGAGACCCCGCCCCACTCACGCTCCTAATGACCCATGAGCCCTCCTGATCAGGGCCGGGCCCAGAGGGTACGGGATTACACGAGCGGGGGGACGGAGCCGCGGTCTTTGGCCCTCCTGGCGTGCATAGGACGGGCTGCCGTACCGCCTCTAGACGTACCCTCCGCAGCCCGGGGGATGGTACGTCGGGAGGCACGACGTCTTGAGCTTGAGTAGAGGGAGAGGAGGCCCCTCCCCACGCACATCATACCCACCGCCGGCGATCCCTTGGTGAAATCCAGGGTGGGCTCATGCGCGACGGGTCACGTGTGAGGGAACGAGGGCCTGACCCGGGCCTTCCCTCCCTTTCTGTCTTGATGCGGCATCATGACCTTAGTGGTGGTGAGGACGCCAAGCATATAGATAATGCAAGTAGGGGGAAATAACTAGCCTTGATCTATGCACAAAAGAGACAGCTATGGGGGTGAGCCCCCAGCCGCTCGAGGACTAATGTGGGGGTGAGCCCCCGACAGCTCGAGGATGATGCAGCCCGAGGGCGCCCTCGATTGAATACCTAAGACATCACCTGATACTTGTCGCCATATAAGAGTTGGCGTAGCTGAAGACGCGAGTCGTGCGGGTCGCTCCTGAGGATCACCGGGCTCCTGAGGCCCTCAGTGGTCACGGCGGTCCGGCCCCTGCTCTGTCTGGACCGCCTGCCACTTAGCCTCCTGAGTCAAAAGGGGATCAAGAAAAGACCACTTTCACTTGTCCTTTTGGTACCTTTGCTTATAGAGGTATGGCTTTTGGTTTATGCAATGCACCTGCTACCTTTCAAAGATGCAGGATGGCTATATTCTCTGATTTTTGTGAAAAGATTGTTGAGGTGTTCATGGATGATTTCTCCATTTACGGAACTTCTTTTGATGACTGCTTAAGCAACCTTGATCGAGTTTTGCAGAGATGTGAAGACACTAACCTTGTCTTGAATTGGGAGAAGTGCCACTTTATGGTTAATGAAGGCATTGTCTTGGGACATAAAATTTCTGAAAGAGGTATTGAAGTTGACAAAGCTAAAGTTGATGCTATTGAAAAGATGCCATGCCCTAAGGATATCAAAGGTATACAAAGTTTCCTTGGTCATGCCGGGTTTTATGGGAGGTTCATTAAGGACTTCTCCAAAATCTCCAGGCCTCTGACTAATCTCCTACAAAAAGATATTCCTTTTGTCTTTGATGATGATTGTCTAGAAGCATTTGAAATACTTAAGAAAGCATTGATCTCTGCACCTATTGTCCAGCCTCCTGACTGGAATTTATCCTTTGAGATTATGTGCGATGCTAGTAAAACTCTGCACCTGCCGTAGGAGCTGTTTTAGGGCAAAGAGTTGATAAGAAATTGAATGTTATCCAGTATGCTAGTAAAACTCTAGATAGTGCCCACATAAATTATGCCACTACTGAGAAAGAATTTGTAGCAGTTGTATTTGCTTGTGATAAGTTTAGACCCTATATCGTTGATTCTAAAGTAACTATTCACACTGATCATGCTGCTATCAAATACCATATGGAAAAGAAAGATGCCAAGCCTAGACTTATTAGATGGGTTCTCTTGCTGCAAGAATTTGACTTAGATATTATTGATAGAAAGGGAGCTGAGAACCCCATAGCAGATAACTTGTCTAGGTTAGAGAATATACTTGATGACCCACAACCTATTGATGATAGCTTTCCTGATGAACAATTAGCTGTCATAAATACTTCTCGTACTGCTCCATGGTATGGTGATTATGCTAATTATATTGTTGCTAAGTTTGTACCTCCTAGCTTCACATACCAGCAAAAGAAAAAGTTCTTCTATGATTTGAGATATTACTTCTGGGATGACCCACATCTTTCTAAAGAAGGAGTAGATGGTATCATTAGACGTTGTGTACCTGAGCATGAACAGGAACATATCCTATGCAAGTGCCACTCCGAAGTTTATGGAGGACACCATGCGGGAAATAGAACTACACATAAGGTATTGCAATCCGGTTTTTATTGGCCTACTCTCTTCAAGGATGCCCGTAAGTTTGTCTTATCTTGTGATGAATGTCAAAGAATTGGTAATATTAGTAGACGTCAAGAAATGCCTATGAATGATTCACTTGTTATTGAACCATTTGATGTTTGGGGCTTTGATTATATGGGACCATTTCCTGCCTCTAATGGATACACACATATTTTAGTTGTTGTTGATTACATTACTAAGTGGGTAAAAGCTATTCCAACTAGTAGTGCTGATCACAACACCTCTATTAAGATGCTCAAAGAAGTTATTTTTCTGAGGTTTGGAGTCCCTAGATATCTAATGACTGATGGTGGTTCACACTTTATTCATGGTGCTTTCCGTAAGATGCTTGCAAAGTATGATGTCAACCATATAATTGCATCCCCCTATCACCCACAGACTAGTGGTCAAGTAGAACTAAGTAATAGGGAGTTGAAACTAATCTTGCAAAAGATAGTTAATAGGTCTAGAAAGAATTTGTCCAAGAAACTTGATGATGCATTATGGGCCTGTAGAACTGCATACAAAAATCATATGGGTATGTCTCCATATAAGATGGTATATGGAAAAGCTTGTCACTTACCTCTTGAGCTAGAACATAAGGCATATTGGGCTATTAAAGAGCTCAATTATGATTTCAAACTTGCCGATGAGAAGAGGCTATTTGATATTAGCTGTCTCGATGAATGGAGAACCCAGGCCTATGAGAATGCCAAACTGTTTAAAGAAAAAGTTAAAAGATGGCATGACAAAAGGATACAAAAGCGTGAGTTTAACGTAGGTGACTATGTATTGCTATACAACTCTTGTTTAAGATTTTTTGCAGGGAAACTTCTCTCCAAGTGGGAAGGACCTTACGTTATCGAGGAGGTCTATCATTCCGGTGCCATAAAGATCAACAACTTCGAAGGCACAAATCCAAAGGTGGTGAACGGTCAAAGAATCAAACTTTATATCTCAAGTAATCCTATAAATGTTGAAACCAATATTATTGAAACCGTAACCCCGGAGGAATACATAAGGGACACTTTCCAGAATGATCCAGCCTCCGAAAAGGAAGAGGTATGTGATACGGTAAGTAAACCGACTCCAAAACAATTCTAAAGGCAATTTTTCTCCGTTTTGGAACATTTAGAAAAATAGAAAAATAAGAAGCAGTCCGAAGGAGACACGAGGCTTCCACGAGGGTGGAGGGCGCGCCCCCCTTCCCAGGGTGCGCCCCCTGCCTCGTGGGCACCCCGTGTGCCTCCCGGACTCCGTTTTCTTGTGGGTTACTCCTTTTGGTCGGTAAAAATTCATTATATTTACTGCCAAAGGTTTTGACCTCTGTATCACGCAAAAATCCTCTGTTTTTGTTTCGAGCTGTTTTTGTCGCAGATAAAAGCAACATGTCGTCCTAGGATTCGGAGGGAGAAAGCTATGTGGCAGATTCCCTCGCTGACCATAAGGTCTATGGGGACTGGGAGCATTATGGTTGGACCACGGAAGAAGAAGAAGACCATGATTCAAAGAGGAAGGATTGGACTAGCTCAGACGAAGACGAAGTCCCACTACCTCAACCTGGAGACATGCACGTGGAGTTCAAAAAGTCAAGCCTCCCCGACAGAGTAAAGAAACCTAAGATCGAATTTATCCCTTTTAACCTCTTGCAGGAGAACAAGAAGGCACTATGCAAGAAGATATTAAATCTTGAGCAATAGATCAATGATCTAAAGGAGCAAAATTCTGCCCTTAAGCGCAAGCTGAAAAAGAATCCATCATCATCATCCCCGAAGAAGGAGACATAATCATATGGGTATGGGCACTCCCCTTTGGCAACTGCCAAGCTTGGGGGAGTGACCCTGGTATCGTATCACCATCACTCCTATCTTTACCGTTTGATACGTCCAAAACGTATCTATAATTTCTGCTTGCTCCATGCCTCTTTTGGGTGATATTGCTATGATATTTATACACTTCCATACACTTTTGATCATATTTGGACTAACCTATTAACTTAGTGCACCCCAGTGCCAGTTTCTGTTTTCGGCTGTTTTTGTATTTCAGGTTTTCACATTACGATAACTGCCAGGAAAAATCCAGAAAAATTATATAAAAAATCAGCGTTCCAGAAACTACCGTGCGCCCGAAGGACAGCCGGGGGGGGGGACACCAGGGCTCCAGGCGCCCTGGCGGTGCCCCCCCACTGGGCCGCGCCGGGGGGGGGGGGGCCTGGGCCCCCCGAGGCTCCTCCGATGCCCCCCCTTTGGCATATATTTAAAGCGTCCCCCGAAACCCTCGAAACAGGAACTCTTTTTCGCGATCTCATCTCTGATCCGCCGCCGCCGCTTCCGAGATCGGGAGCACCAGGAGAACTCTTCCCGGCACCCTGCCGGAGGGGAGGATCACTACCGGGAGCCTCTCCACCACCATGGACGCCTCCCGGATGAGTTGTGAGTAGTCTCCCTTGGACCATGAGTCCATGACCAGTAGCTATGTGATGTTCTCCTCCCGTTCTTGTGCTTCACTAATTAGTCCTCGTGAGCTGCCCTACATGATCGAGGCACATATGTAATCCTTATGTTGTTGCTATGATGAGTTTGCTGGGATCCGATGGATTATGAGATTATGTTCAGATTGTGCTTCAGTAATATATTTGATCTACCTCTTTTATATTTATGTTCGTAAGTAATTCTTGCATGTTCTCCGTTGTTATTTATTGCTTTGGCCAAGTAGTAGGTAGTGACTCCAAGAGGGAACATTATGCTTGATTGTGGGTTCATGCCCCTCGATGACTAGTTTGAGTGACAGAAACATGAGTCTAGGGGATGTGCTGTTGCCACAAGGGGGAAAACAACGGTGCTTGTGCCCGCGGATGCAAGGATTGTTTACTTTACGCAAAGTTCTTTTAATGCAGTTGTCTATTGCATTGAGTTTACACTATGGGTGGGACTCGCAACTTAATACCAGCGAGATGTTCTGGATAGATATCTCAAGGTGGATGATTAGTAGTAGATATTGATGGATTTCGTTCTACTTACTTTGACGTACCGCCCATGCTTTGAACCTCAACCTTTCTTGCAATGTAGTCAGCATTGGTTTGCGTTCGTGGTCCTGTCAATTGCCCAGCTGTAATTCGTTTACCTCACATAGCTGTTTTATCGTCTTTTGGGAGAGAGACATCACTAGTGAACATCATGAGACTCCGGTCCATATTACCATCATTGATCACATCCGCTATTTACTTTTCGCTATTATTTACTATTGCAATTATATCTATCACTACCATCACTTGCGTTTAATCCTTTGTGAACTACAAGGCCGGTGGGATTGACAACCTCTCTGTACACGTTGGGAGCAAAGTTATTTGTATCTGTGTGCAGGTCCACGTTGATTGCTAATATCTGGCGCCGTTAGCAGTTGACACCTTCTTGTTGAACCTAGGAGTCTCTGGGGATTCGATCCTTGGTATCTTTGCCAAGGGAAAAACTTCCGCAACACTACATCTCACACCTTCCACTTGGGGTAACCAACGAGGGGCGAGAAGCCTAGCAAGAGTTTTTCTGGCGCCGTTGCCGGGGACTCCACTCTTCAGGATAGGGGAGTTGCACGCTATCTTTTACCTTTGCTTTTTAGTCTTGTTACTTTACCTTTCAGTTTTGCTTTAGTATCTTTTATCGACAATCATAAAAATAGTTATCTTTCTTGCTTGCTACTATGGGTTCCACCGAGAACACCAAGTTGTGTGACTTCACTAGTCACAACAACGGTGACTTTATCAGCACACCTATCACTACACCTGCCACTTCAGCACCTTCATATGAAATTAAACCTGCTTTACTGAACTTAGTCATGAAAGATCAATTCTCCGGTGCTGGAGATGATGCTGCTTTACACTTGAACAACTTTGTTGAACTTTGTGATATGCAAAAGTACAGAGAAATAGATGGTAATATTGTTAAGCTTAAGCTTTTTCCTTTCTCCTTGAGAGGAGGAGCTAAAATTTGGTTTCAGTCTTTGCCTAGAAATAGCATAGATTCATGGGACAAGTGCAAAGATGCTTTTATTGGAAAATACTATCCACCTGCTAAAATTATCCAACTGAGAAGTAACATAATGAATTTTAAACAATTGGATAATGAACACGTTGCACAAGCTTGGGAACGTATGAAATCTCTTATCAAGAACTGCCCTACTCATGGTTTGACTACTTGGATGGTTATCCAAACTTTTTATGCAGGCTTGAACTTTACCTCGCGGAACTTGTTAGATTCGGCCGCGGGAGGAACCTTTATGTCAACTACACTTGGTGCTGCCACGAAGCTTCTCGATGAGATGATGACCAACTATTCCCAATGGCACACCGAACGCGCTCCAATATGTAGGAAGGTAAACTCTGTCGAGGAGATTTCCTCCCTAAATGAAAAAGTTGACTAGATCATGTCTCTACTTTCGAAGCAATCCTCTGTTGATCCTCGTGATGTTCCTTTAAATTCTTTGATTGCTCAAGAACAAGTAGATGTGAACTTTATCTCTAGAAACAATTTTAACAACAATGCTTATAGGAGTAATTTTGGTAGCAATCCTAGACCGTTCCCCTCTAATTCTTATGGGAACAACAATGCTTATCCTAGCACCAAGAACTCCAATACTGAACTAGAGATTATGATTAAGGATTTCATCACTACCCAAAAAGCCTTTAATAAGAGTGTAGAAGAAAAACTACATAAACTAGATGATCTCTCTTTGAAGGTAGACCATTTAGCCAATGAGATAGAATTGTAAAATGTAAAACTTCTCCTCTTGAGGAGAGGAAGGTCACTCCTATGAATGCTATTCAAGTGCAAATTAATGAAAAAATTAGGATGATGGCTAAACTTAAAGAAAGATGGGCTAGAGAAAGGGAGGAAGAAGATATAATTAAGAGCCTTCCTACCCACCACACTGTTGCTACTATCCAAGTTGTTGAGGATATCCAAACTCTTAGGAGCAAATGTACTCCTGGTCCCATTGGACCTATTAATAGTGATGCTATGACTATAGAAACTACCAAACAAGTGAACCTAAAGGACACCACTACCACTTTACTTGATGCTAGTGACCTTGATTTTGATAATTGCACTCTTACCGAAGTTATTGATTTCCTTCACAAGATGTCTAGAGATCCCCGCACTAGCACGCTTAACCTTGCCTTCACAGAGCATATCACTAATGCTCTCATCAAAGCTAGGGAGGAGAAACTTAGAGTAGAAGCCTCCATACCTAGAAAGCTAGAAGATGGTTGGGATCCTATGATAAAAATTAAGTTGAATGACTTCTCTTGCTATGCATTATGTGATGTTGGAGCTAGTACCTCTGTTATGCCCAAAAGAATATATGATATGCTTAAATTGAAACCTTATGATTCTTGTTCTTTTGGTGTTCGTCTTGTTGATTCTTCCATAAAGAAACCTTTGGGGAGGATCGACGATGTTCTTATCGTTGTCAATGATACTTATGTTCCCGTTGATTTCACTATTATGGATATTGAATGTGATCCTTCGTGTTCAATTATTTTGGGACGTCCCTTTTTCCGCACCATTGGTGCTATCATTGACATGAAAGACGGTAATATAAAATTTCAGTTTCCTCTCAAGAAAGGGATGGAACACTTCCCTCGAAAGAAGATCAAGTTACCTTTTGAGTCCGTTGTACGGGCTAGCTATTCTTTTACTCTTGATAAAACTTGATCTATATGCATTATGCCTAGCTTAAAGGCATAAAAGAAAGCGCTTTTGGGAGGCAGCCCAATGAATAAATTTTTATTTTGCTTTTGTTGTGTCTTGATGTTGTTTACTACAGTAGCATCATCATTGTATCTTTGCTTTTCAATTTTGTGCCAAGTATAGCCTCTGATTGCTATAAAGTTCAAAAGTTGTGAGGTGCTGTCCAGGAAACAGATTCTGTCCTTGGATAGAAAAATTTGTATAAAATCACCATATCATCTTTTTGGTCTGAATTTTTTCGACAGCGTGCTCTATATAATTGTCTTTCGTGCGTCTGTTCTGAGTTTTTTGATTAGAGTTGCAGAAGTGCCCCGAACAAATCATTTACTACCTGATGTTCTGTTTTTCACAGATTCTGTCCTGTTTTGCCTTTCCTTCATTTTGCAAACCTAGAGCTTGCTTTTTCTTTGCAAAAACCTTTTGGCAATCTTGAGAAACAGTAGAACTTCAAGAATATTATTATTTCCAGCAAGGTACAATTATTTTATTATGGGTACTAACCTCGCTAATCAGATTATGATGAGTTATGTATGAAGGGAGTTTTCAAGTGTGCGAGGGAAGATGATAAAAAGATTCAGGAGTGTCAAACGCTCAAGCTTGGGGATGCCCCCGTGCACCCCCGAGAAATATTCAAGGAGACTCAAGCGTCTAAGCTTGGGGATGCCCCCGTGCATCCCCTTCTCCATCAACATTATCAGTTCGTCTTTCGTTCCACTATATTTTAATCACTTCATGTGTTATGTGCTATGCTTGGAGCGTCTTGTTTTTAGTTTTCTTTAGCTTTTCATAACGAGTCGGAACTCAGCTTTCTTTATGTGGGAGAGAAACACGCTCCACTTCTACCTAGAACATAACATAGAATTTTCATGTCTATCTTTGCTGTGAGTGTTCTTTGTCTTTTAATAGCTACTATCATGTTCTGCTCTTAGTATTCATGCTTATCTTTTCAAAGAGCTTTTGTTTAGTTGGTTGCTTGAACTCTCTTTAGTTATCATGCTCACCTTATTAAGAGAGTTTTCTTCCGTTGCATTGGTTGATATGTCTATGATAAAGATGCTATGTGCATGATGGCACTTAGTAGTTCATGTTTTCTTATGGTTAATCTCAAATAGCTGGGGGGATTCCCAATGTGTTATTGGAGTACCAACATGATTTGTTTGCCTATGATGTGGTATGGTTTAGTAATATCTTCCTTCGAGAATTTATTTTGATTGACTTGGCGTATGCTCACGCATATTTAAGACTGTAAAGAAAGTCTGTCAAGCCTTGATGATCTTTTATTTCTGAGTAGCGATATAACTTCCATGCCTGATTCAATGTTGCTTTGTCGCTCTGCATGATTATGACCGTCATTGCTCTCTTAGTTGGTCGCTCCCAGTCTTTTGCTAACCCTCGCCTGTACTAAGCGGACTGACTGCTTGTGCATCCACATCCTTTTAATCCAGTTATGCCATATGAGTCCACCATACCTTCCTACATGGTATTTACCTGCCATTCCTAACGGAGACTTGCATGTGCCATCTCGAAATTATTCAAAGAAAAAGCATTCCTATTTTGTGCCTCTGTTGTAAGTTCATGAGGAAGTAGTAGTTAATTCATGATCTTTTTAAGTTGGACAAGCTTCACCCCGGGATTGCATGTATAATGTGCAAACCCATAATACGAGAAGGAACTGGCATTGAGTGCGCCCGGCTCAAAAAGATAATATAACAAACAAACCCTCCTTCACGCTTTGTTCATGAGAAATCAGAAAACTTTGGTAGTGATAAACAAAGGAGATTAAGAGGATGTGATCGTCCTCATTCGGGAGCCGTTCCTCGAAACTTGTCCATCTCAAAAAGTGATTGAGTTGTCTGCTAGCATTCGTTGAGGGAACATGCATGATCTAAGAAAGAAAAAATAATTATTACCTCTGTTTTAAAACCAAGAGCTCTGGTATATGTTTTGTCTTTGTTTCCGACTACGGGTTTTCAACCTTGCCAACAAAAGCCACGGTTCGAGAGTCTCCACCTTCTTTTAAAAGCACCAACTACTGAGAGCATGATTGTCATTCTGAGTGTAATGTGCATTGTCCCAAAGTAGCATTGTCTTTTGCATGATTGTGATATCGTTTATTTTGAAATCATTATATCTAGTCATCACTTAAACCTTGAAGGTGCCCCTGCATTTATGTTTTGCTTCACTAAAGGGGGCAAGCTAGATATCACTTTATCATATTTGCACATCATGTTCATTACAAATCTTTTTGATGTTTCAATTTCATATTGTAAAACTTTCAGTTCTTTGTGATTTTCTCATGAGGCAACTTAATTACTATAGATTCATTATCTCAGTAAGCTTTTGCCATATCACTATGAAAAAGTCATATATGGTTAATAGCATGTCACCACAGAAATTATTCTTGTTATCATTTACCTACTCGAGGACGAGCAGGAATTAAGCTTGGGGATGTTGATACGTCCAAAACGTATCTATAATTTCTGCTTGCTCCATGCCTCTTTTGGGTGATATTGCTATGATATTTATACACTTCCATACACTTTTGATCATATTTGGACTAACCTATTAACTCAGTGCACCCCAGTGCCAGTTTCTGTTTTCGGCTGTTTTTGTATTTCAGGTTTTCACATTACGAGAACTGCCAGGAAAAATCCAGAAAAATTATATAAAAAATCAGCGTTCTAGAAACTACCGTGCG
>LR738715.1:142997940-143013277 GCA_902687465.1 Secale cereale
CCCCCTGGGCCGCGCCGGGGGGCGCCTGGGCCCCCCGAGGCTCCTCCGATGCCCCCCTTTGGCATATATTTAAAGCGTCCCCCGAAACCCTCGAAACATGAACTCTTTTTTGCGATCTCATCTCTGTTCCGCCGCCGCCGCCGCTTCCAAGATCGGGAGCACCAGGAGAACTCTTCCCGGCACCCTGCCGGAGGGGAGGATCACCACTGGGAGCCTCTCCACCACCATGGACGCCTCCCGGATGAGTTATGAGTAGTCTCCCTTGGACCATGAGTCCATGACCAGTAGCTATGTGATGTTCTCCTCCCGTTCTTGTGCTTCACTAATTAGTCCTCGTGAGCTGCCCTACATGATCGAGGCACATATGTAATCCTTATGCTGTTGCTATGATGAGTTTGCTGGGATCCGATGGATTATGAGATTATGTTCAGAATGTGCTTGAGTAATATATTTGATCTACCTCTTTTATATTTATGTTCGTACGTAATTCTTGTGTGTTCTCCGTTGTTATTTATTGCTTTGGCCAAGTAGTAGGTAGTGACTCCAAGAGGGAACGTTATGCTTGATTGTGGGTTCATGCCCCTCGATGACTAGTTTGAGTGACAGAAACATGAGTCTAGGGGATGTGCTGTTGCCACAAGGGGGAAAACAACGGTGCTTGTGCCTGCGGGTGCAAGGATTGTTTACTTTTCGCAAAGTTCTTTTAATGCAGTTGTCTGTTGCATTGAGTTTACACTATGGGTGGGACTCGCAACTTAATACCAGCGAGATGTTCTGGATAGATATCTCAAGGTGGATGATTAGTAGTAGATATTGATGGATTTCGGTCTACTTACTTTGGCGTACCGCCCATGCTTTGAACCTCAACCTTTCTTGCAATGTAGTCAGCATTGGTTTGCGTTCGTGGTCCTGTCAATTGCCCAGCTGTAATTCGTTTACCTCACATAGCTTTTTTATCGTCTTTTGGGAGAGAGACATCACTAGTGAACATCATGAGACTCCGGTCCATATTACCATCATTGATCACATCCGCTATTTACTTTTCGCTATTATTTACTATTGCAATTATATCTATCACTACTATCACTTGCGTTTAATCCTTTGTGAACTATAAGGCCGGAGGGATTGACAACCTCTCTGTACTCATTGGGAGCAAAGTTATTTGTATCTGTGTGCAGGTCCACATTGATTGCTAATATCTGGCGCCGTTAGCAGTTGACACCTTCTTGTTGAACCTAGGAGTCTCTGGCGATTCGATCCTTGGTATCTTTGCCAAGGGAAAAACTTCCGCAACACTACATCTCACACCTTCCACTTGGGGTAACCAACGAGGGGCGAGAAGCCTAGCACCGTTTTACTTAGTTCGATCATTTTGGTAGTATCTTGATCTAGTAGAATAAAGTTAGCATGATCTAGTTGTGAGCTTTTGCTTTGTGAGCTTTACCCTTTGTAATCGAGTCCGTGAGCTATATAATAAAGATTAGTGTTGAGTCAAGGGCTTGATTTCCTCACTTGGATCATGATAAAAAGAAAGAAAACATAAATAGTATCAAAGAGATCATATCGATCTTATGGGAAGTAATGACTTCACATACAAAAGTATGATAAATAAAAGTTGTTGGGAGTTGACAAACATAGTTTTGGTCATCGTTGCAATTAATAGGAAGTAATAAAAGAAGAGAGGCTTCACGTACAAATATACTATCTTGGACATCTTTTATGATTGTGAGCACTCATTAAAGTATGACATGCTAAAGAGTTGATGATTGGACAAGGAAGACAACATAATGGGATATGTCTTCTTATATCCAAAATAAAGCATATTGTCATGGATCATCCAACATGTTGAGCTTGCCTTTCCCCCTCATGCTAGCCAAAACTCGTCGCACTAAGTAGAGACACTACTTGTGCTTCCATATATCCTTAAACCCAGTTTTGCCATGAGAGTCCACCATACCTACCTATGGATTGAGAAAGATCCTTCCAAGTAAGTCGTCATGTTGCAAACTCGCTAAAATATGTATGATTTATTGGTGTGGGAGAAATTAGCTTTATACGATCTTGTGATAGGGAAGTAATAAAAGTGACGGACTGCATAATAAAGGTCCTTTTCACAAGTGGCAATATAAAGTGAAGTTCTTCTATGCTAAGACTTTGTGCATCCAACCACAAAAACACATGACAACCTCTGCTTCCCTTTGTGAAGGGCCTATCTATTATTCTTGCCTTATAAGTGTCAAGGTAAAATCCACCTTTCCTTTTTACATTTTATCCTTTGGCAAGCACATTGTGTTGGAAAGATCCTGACATATATACCCACTTGGATGTAAGTTTTCATGATCTATTACTGTTGACATTACCCTTGAGGTAAAAGGTTGGGAGGCAACACCATAAGCCCCTATCTTTCTCTGTGTCCGATTAAAACTCCGTAAACATAAGTATTGCGTGAGTGTGAGCAATTGTGAAAGACTATATGATAGTTGAGTATATACGCTTGCTGAAAAGCTCTTATATTGACTCTTTCCGATGTTACGATAAATTGCAATTGCTTCAATGACCGAGATCAAAGTTTGTTAGTTTCCAACGAAGTTTATGATTCATACTTGATATTGTGGATGAATTGTTACTTTAGCATAAGAATCATATGACTATATTTATATAAGTTGCTGTTAAGAGAATGATCATGATGCCCTCATGTCCGTATTTTATTTTTATCGACACCTCTATCTCTAAAACATGTGGACATATTTTTCGATATCGGCTTTCGCTTGAGGACAAGCGAGGTCTAAGCTTGGGGGAGTTGATACGTCCATTTTGCATCATGCTTATATGTTGATATTTATTGCATTATCGGCTGTTATTATATGTTTTGTCACAATACTTATGCCTTTTCTCTCTTATTTTACAAGGTTTACATGAAGAGGGAGAATTCCGGCAGCTGGAATTCTGGGCTGGAAAAGGAGCAAACTCTGGAAACCTATTCTGCACAACTCCAAAAGCCCTAAAACTCAACAGAACTTCGTTTCAGAAAATATAAAAATATCTGGCGAAAGAAGTCCACGAGGGGGACCACCGGCTGTCCACGAGGGTGGGGGGTGTGCCCCCCTGCCTCGTGGGCTAGCCAGAAGGCCCTCGATGCCCATCTTCTCCTATATGAGGTATTTTGACCTAGAAAAAATCATAAGGAGGCTTTTGGGACCAGACGCCGTCGTCTCGAGGCGGAACCGAGGCGGAAACCAATCTAGGGCTCCGGCAGAGTTGTTCTGCCGGGGATACTTCCCTCCGGGAGGGGGAAATCGTCACCGCCATCATCACCAACAACTCTCCCATCTTGGGGAGGGCTATCTTCATCAACATCTTCACCAGCACCATCTCCTCTCAAACCCTAGTTCATCTGTTGTATCCAATCTTTGTACCCAAACCTCAGATTGGTACCTGTGGGTTGCTAGTAGTGTTGATTACTCCTTGTAGTTGATACTAGTTGGTTTATTTGGTGGAAGATCATATGTTTAGATCCATTATGCATATTAATACCCCTCTGATCATGAACAATATTATGTCTTGTGAGTAGTTACTTTTGTTCCTGAGGACATGGGATAAGTCTTGCTATTAGTAGTCATGTGAGTTTGGTCTTCGTTCGATATTTTGATGAGATGTATGTTGTCTCTCCTCTAGTGGTGTCATGTGAACGTCGACTACATGACACTTCACCATTATTTGGGCCTAGAGGAAGGCATTGGGAAGTAATAAGTAGATGATGGGTTGCTAGAGTGACAGAAGCTTAAACCCTAGTTTATGCGTTGCTTCGTAAGGGGCTGATTTGGATCATATGTTTCAGGCTATGGTTAGGTTTACCTTAATACTTCTTTTGTAGTTGCGGATGCTTGCATTAGAGATTAATCATAAGTGGGAGGCTTGTCCAAGTAAGGATAGCATCCAAGCACCGGTCCACCCACCTACCAAATTATCAAAGTACCGAACGCGAATCAGATGATCGTGATGAAAACTAGCTTGACGATAATTCCCATGTGTCCTCGGGAGCGCTTTCCTTTATATAAGAGTTTGTCCAGGCTTGTCCTTTGCTACAAAAAGTATTGGGCCACCTTGCTGCTCCTTATTTACTTTTACCTTTTGTCACTTGCTACCAATTACCTTATCACAAAACTATCTGTTACCTATAATTTTAGTGCTTGCAGAAAATACCTTATTGAAAACTGCCTATCATTTCCTTCTGCTCCTCGTTGGGTTCGACACTCTTACTTATCGAAAGGATTACGATAGATCCCCTACACTTGTGGGTCATCAAACGCTATCATAATTCCCAAGTGGCATCGATTTCCTATCTATTAAGCCCCTTGGGGCCGACCTTGGCAAGCCTAGCTTTCGCTGGCTCTAGCTCCTTTAAGAGGTCTTTATTCTCTTTTCGAGAAGTTTGTGTTAAAATAATAAAGTTTTCTGTCAAACGGATATCGATCCTTAATTCGGCCACCCGTGCCCACATTAAGGCTCGAGGGCTGCTGGGCTTCACTCTCATTATTTATAAATATTTAAAGGGCACATCGATCCCCTGATCTGGTGTTGCCACCCGACCAGTGGCTCGGGGGCTATTGCATTGCCTATTCAATGCAGAAAATTCAAAGTGTTCAGTGTTCGGCATGACCAAACTATGGACATGTGCGTCTTCGGACAACAATAAGTACCATCTGGGACTTATCCGACATCAAGCTAATATATCACGGTGACTTCTCACGACCATCTCTCAAGGGCCCGTCCGACGAGCACTATTACCTCCAATAGATTACACTGCGTTTCTATTCCTATGTATGCTGCCGAGCTAGGAGTTCATCCTCAGGCCGAATTCATGATCTGAGTCTCGGGTGCCACTAGGATCAGCGGTTTCATGTTTTCCATCAGGTGCATCTCAGGTTTTAGGCCGACAGACACCTTGAGGGCTACAGGCAATACATCTCGTCAGCAAATAAATTTACCTGCATCTTAAATAAAATCTGCAAACAATCAGCCCATGACCGAGGTACTGAAAAACCTCGAAAGCAGTTCGGCATATAGCTCGGATGCAAGTGGCTGGCTCCTTAGAGGGCAGTTCAGGCATTAAGCTTGGCTAAACTCCTTCAACTTTTTTAACCAAGGTAATCTATGACACCTCGGATATAGTCCGACGTTGGAGCTCGGATACAGTCCGGCGATGGAGCTTGGACATAATCCCGCATAGGAGCTGGGACATAGTCCATCATTGGAGCCTGGATATAGTCCGATGTTGGAGCTTGGATACAGTCCGGCATTGGAGCTTGGATGGAGTCCGGCGTTGGAGCTCGGACGCAAGAGGACACAGTCGCACGGGAAATACTTCAAACCTGAGGTGTGGCATAAAATAACAAGGCATTGATAAAGGCCGAAGACTTAAAAGGGATCCTCGAATACCCGACATGTGAAATCTTCAGATTTAGCTCGGCAACCCTCAAGATAGAAGAAGGGAAGATTTGTTGAACCAGTTTTCAAGACTGACGATCGAAGACGAAGAACAGTTCGAAAGAACCGAGGAGCGTCCCCAACTTGAAGACTGATTCAGGGGGCTATTGACGGTGTCATGGACTAGGGGGTACTCACCACGTCGTCTCCCGACCAACTGGATCGGGCCGAGGACCCCCATGGCGGTACATTCATGGGCCACTTCGGGCAGGCCATGCCGCATACAAGGAGGATTTCGCAAGACTTGGCGATCAAGACAAGGACTCCTCTCCACCGACATATTCGACTAGGACTCTTGTTATCCTAGGCCTCCGGTACATTATATAAACTGATGCCAGGCTAGTCGATAGGGATATGCTTGATACGTCTCCAACGTATCTATAATTTTTGATTGTTTCATGCTATTATATTATCTGTTTTGGATGTTTAATGGGCTTTATTATACACTTTTGTCTTAATTTTGGGACTAACCTACTAACCCAAGGCCCAGTGCAAATTGTTGTTTTTTGCCTATTTCAGTGTTTCGCAGAAAATGAATATCAAACAGAGTCCAAACGGAATGAAACCTTCGGGAGAGTCGTTTTTGGAACAAATACAACACAGAAGACTTCGAGTACACGCCAGGGAAGAAACGAGGCGGCCACGAGGGCAGGGGGCGCGCCCAGGGGGGTATGCGCACCCCCACCCTCGTGGGCCCCATGTTGCTCCACTAACGTGCCTCTTCCTCCTATATATACCCATATACCCTGATAACATCGGGGAGCACCACAAAACCCTAATTCCACCGCCGCAACCTTCTATACACGTGAGATCCCATCTTGGGCGCTGTTCCGGAGCTCCACCGAAGGGGGCATCGATCACGGAGGGCTTCTACATCAACACCATAGCCTCTCCGATGAGTTGTGAGTAGTTTACCACAGACCTTTAGGTCCATAGTTATTAGCTATATGGCTTCTTCTCTCTCTTTGGATCTCAATACAAAGTTCTCCTCGATCTTCTTGGAGATCTATTCGATGTAATTCTTTTTGCGGTGTGTTTGTCGAGATCCGATGAATTGTGGATTTATGATAAAGATTATCTATGAAGAATTTTTTATTCTTCTCTGAAATCTTTTATGCATGATTTGAATATCTTTGCAAATTATCAGTTTGGTTTGGCCTACTAGATTGATCTTTCTTGCAATGGGAGAAGTGCTTAGCTTTGGGTTCAATCTTGCGGTGTCATTTCCCCGTGACAGCAGGGGTAGCAAGGCACGTATTGTATTGTTGCTATCGAGGATAAAAAGATGGGGTTTACATCATATTGCATGAGTTTATCCCTCTACATCATGTCATCTTCCTTAAGGCGTTACCCTGTTCTTATAAACTTAATACTCTAGATACATGCTGGATAGCGGTCTATGGGTGGAGTCATAGTAGTAGATGCAGAATCGTTTCGGTCTACTTGTCACGGACGTGATGCCTATATACAATGACCATGCCTAGATATTCTCATAACTATGCATTTTTCTATCAATTGCTCGACAGTAATTTGTTCACCCACCGTAGAAATCTGCTATCATGAGAGAAGCCACTAGTGAAACCAATGGCCCCCGGGTCTATCTTCCATCATATCAATCTTCCATCAACTATTTACCTTTACTTTACTTTTACTTTGCAATCTTTACTTTCAATATATAACAAAAATACCAAAAATATTATCTTATTATCTCTATCAGATCTCACTTTTGCAAGTGGCCAAGAAGGGATTGACAACCCCTTTATCGCGTTGGTTACAAGGTTCTTATTTGTTTGTGTAGGTACGAGGGACTCGCGCGTGGTCTCTTACTGGATTGATACCTTGGTTCTCAAAAATTGAGGATAATACTTACGCTACTATGCTGCATCAGCCTTTCCTCTTCAAGGGAAAAACAACACAAGCTCAAGAGGTAGCAAGAAGGATTTCTGGCACCGTTGCCGGGGAGATCTACGCAAAAGTCATATCCCAAGTACCCATCACAAACACTTATGCCTCTCATTACATTATTTGCCATTTGTCTCTCGTTTTCCTCTCCCCACTTCACCCTTGCTGTTTTATTCACCCTTTTTCCGTTTGCCTCTTTTCGCTTGCTTCTTGTCTGCTTGTGTGTTGGATTACTTGTTCGTCACTATGGCTCAAGACAATACTAAATTGTGTGACTTTTACAATACCAACAATAATGATTTATTAGCACTCTGATTGCTCCCATTATCGATGCTGAATCTTATGAAATCAACGCTGCTCTGTTAAACCTTGTTATGAAAGATCAATTTTCCGGCCTTCCTAGTCAAGATGCCGCTACCCATCTAAACAACTTTGTTGATTTGTGCGATATGCAAAAGAAGAGAGATACGGATAATGATATTGTTAAATTGAAGCTCTTTCCGTTTTCGCTTAGAGATCGTGCTTAAACTTGGTTCTCTTCTTTGCCTAGAAATAGTATTGATTCATGGAATAAGTGCAAAGATGCCTTTATCTCTAAGTATTTTCCTCCCACTAAGATTATCTCTCTTAGGAATGATATTATGAATTTTAAGCAACTTGATCATGAGCATATTGCACAAGCTTGGGAGAGGATGAAATTAATGATACGTAATTGCCCTACACATGGTTTGAACTTATGGATGATTATACAAAACTTTTATGCTAGATTAAATTTTGCTTCTAAAAATCTTTTAGATTCGGCCGCGGGGGGGCGGGGGGGGGGGACTTTCATGGAAATCACTTTAGGAGAAGCTACTAAACTCCTAGATAATATTATGGTTAATTACTCTCAATGGCACACAGAAAGATCTACTAGTAAAAAAGTACATGCTATTGAAGAGATTAGTGTTTTGAGTGGAAAGATGGATGAACTTATGATATTATTTGCTACTAAGAGTGTGTCTTCTAATCCTAATGATACTAGATGACCCGGTTGCGCCAATGGCGCAAGAAGCGAATTAGAAAGAATGTTGGTGGTGAGTAAATAGGAAATGTAACCGGAAATATAATGCAATGTGGATTGTATTACATCATGTATTAACCACAAATCATGAAATCAATACCAGAGAACCAAATAATGTCGGCACCTCTATATTAACAACCAACATTTAGTATCACAGTAGTGTTTACTTGCACATCAGGAGTATCACAATTACAACTAAAGAGGCATTCTCCTCAATGATGTCCCTGAGACCTTCACAAGGAGAGTTCCAAGCCTCGCAACTTCTTCCTTCAGCTCTGCACATGACCCTCGGTTACGAAGCTCGTCCCTCAACTATGATTATTTCAAGATGAAATCAACATGCTATTTCTCTCACATGGAACATGTTCAGAATGTAGTCAATCTCACTAATCTTTCAGCTACAAAGACAAAAACAAAAATGGCATGACCAATAACAAAAAAAGGGAACAATAATGCTTGTAGCATTAAGAAACCGCGAAAGTGAATTGAGGACAGCAGAACAATTATTTGTAACAAAGGCAAGCTTGGCTGATGCAAAATGATCACTATGAAACTATATTTTAGAACCAAATTGAAAAGGAACAAAATAATCTAATACTCCCACCGTTCCAAAATAACTGTCTCAACTTTGTACAAAAACATCATGTATCTATAGGACCAATTTTTAGACCATGGTACCACATAAATCAAGAATTAGACATATCAGATTGCAACGTATTCATGGTCAGTTACCAATCATGTCACACCAAGGATTTGCACATATAACCTGAAATAACTGCAGCTAGCTTGAAGTCTGAAATCTACCAGGTGAGAACACCAAACCTTATTCTTATTGGACAAGCACAAGATTTATGAGAACATAACAAAACCTTATTCTTATTGGACAAGCACAAGATTTATGAGAACATAACACACAAAAAATCCCATTTGGTTTCTGGATGCATGCACTTTCTGGAATGTGCACATCAAAGCATGGAAGCACATTCCTAGGAGAGACATTGTAGCACAACGAAGTAAACCAAAAATCAAAAAAGAAGTGAGTTTGTATCATGTAATTTAGCAATGTATCAGCCCCTATCACCATTTATTTTTCAGAGACCAAAAAAAATGATAGAAGTTTCCCTATTCTTTCCTGTACCTTTCTACCAGAATGCTCTCTATTTATGAGCACCACACAGATTATTTCCACTTGGCGGCAGGTTGGACACAGCAATCCTCGCCGCGAGCTGGAGAAGAACCACACACGCACATACGTCAGGCCAGGAGACATGAACACGGGCGCCGTGAGGGGGGGGGGGGCGGAACGGACCGAAAGGGAGGAGATAGATCGAAAGAGGGTACGTACAGAGGCATAGTCAGGCTGGGAGGCGGTGAGCGCGGTGGCGGTCTCGGTGGCGAGCTCGTCGAGCTGGCTGGTGGTAACGCCCATGTATACCCTGAGGCAGACCTTCTGCGCGACGAGCACGGGGTCACAGTGCTCCTGGCTGAGCCCATAGCTGAGCTTCTTGAGCCGCACCGTGATCTTGTCGAAGTGCACCGTCTCTGTCCGCCCGTCCCGCTTCACGACGTGCGTCACCAAAAACTAACAAAAACATACTCATGCGCATCATCCAAACAGGCAATGGTTTTGCCTGTTTGTACATCAGAATCAATAATTTAATTATCAACAGATTGGTATATGCAACATGCTTAAATATCATATATGATATAGTAGCACTGGCAGCAATTTCTCAAGCGCAATAACACATTCTTTTCAACTAACAGATTGTATCTAAAGTCCCCCCAAAATCTGACTTAGAATCTAATCAAATAAGTCAAAAACTCTTTTTTAGACTAAACAAGTAGAATCCTGCCTTCTTGTGGCTACAGTTTATTCTTGGTTAGAATTTAATCTAACAAGCAGAAACCTCATCAGAATTTAATCCAGAATATGAACGATAATAAAACAATTCTAAGCAAAGAGGAGGAAGAGGAGAGCGAAGCTGACAGGGAAAGGTTGTCGGGGCAAGCTGAGGGCTTGCTTTCAGAAAAACTCTCCCACAGGCTTGCTCCACACTCGCCGTTGCTCTCGTCCGCGACCGTAAATTTATGGGAATATATGTTTCCTCTATATAATTATGCTGGATTTTTGGAGAGATGCATCACATAATATCTTTCAGTTTCAAATCCATGAGTTTGTGTAGATTTTGTTTGTAAAACTTTGTATAGCTTAGGTTCTGAACTATCTTTATGAAACCTTTTGTAAGATCTGAAGTCAATCCTGTCAATTGTGTACAGATCCGACGAATAGATGGCCAAGGAAACCAAGTGGTGTTCAGTGAGTGATGGCTCGGATAGCTAGGTAATGATATCAATAAGTAATTATTGTGCAAACAATAACTAATGCAGGTTCCAGGATCTCGTGTGTTGCTAGCCAGTCCAGGCACAACAAGATTGGGACGCTGCATTATAAGGTATATGCAAGATTTAGAAACATATGATTTCGTTGCTTTTGACTCGAAACTGAACTTAGGCACCCGAACACCATGCTGGAATCCAGAGGGAAGCATAGCGCAAGTGCGACCCTCGCTGACCACCTAGAGGCACGGTACCAGTAATGCACCAAGATCTGTCTATTCAAGAGGTAAACAAAAACACATCCTCGTCTGATATCATGATATGCAAGCAAATTTCAAGCACACAGGGCTGATATGCAAACAAATATCACACACACAGGGAGACCGCCCAAACAAGCACATCAGCTCACATCACTTTTAGTAGACAAAAACTGAGCAAGAGAGACCCAACCTTGTTCATAATAACACGGAGGACCCAACAAACAGAGAACATAGATCAGCCTGCAAGAAGAAAGAAAAGAGAGAATGAACAACATACCAGCTCATAGACATTTCATGAAACACGTCAGGAGATTTGTAACGGAAGAACACCTGACCTTCGTATGATAATAATGAGCAGCAGTAGAATGGATGGATCAGTGGCAAATTGAACGAACGAGAGCAGCCCCGACGATCTAAAGCTTCAGACCACCAATATCATCATAAACCATGTTTGTCGGCATTGCTAAAAAAACAGTAAAATAAGCAAACAAAATCTCAATTAACCACCTGGTACACAAAACAAAGGGCATTTAAATCCCCAAATCTGAAGATATGCTACAGGTGCACATGTACATTTGATAAAAACTAATGTACATGTATATGCATTATTACTAAATATGGAAACAATATATATGGCACAATAATTTACCCCCGTCACTGAAATTTGAAGTCAGTGTGCGTGTGTATGTTTATACACCCAGCTAAAAATCCAGGAAACGCAAAATAAAAATTAATCTGTCTAGGCAACTCGGCTACTCCGAGCTCCCCCAGATTGAACACTCGCTGGTTGTCCGATTCTGTCTTTTACATCGTCTGAGCCGTCTAGTTTTCACAATATATTTTCACTTCGTGGTTATTTTTCCTCTTCTATGACTGGTGGGCTTATTATTCTGCTTTACCTGATTAGTGATTTGAATGATTAGTAATTTACCTGAGAGTATAAGTGTCACAAGTATATTCATTAACTGCCCTCGTACAACCTGCAAATTGATTATGGAATGAGCTTCTGACGGGAAATGGAAAACATAAAACACAAAAGAACAGTAGTTACCTATCATAGCTCTAGCGTGGTAAACTTTTTTGAGTGCTTACAATCATCTTCGGTGCTGACTCATATCTGACCATTGCCCTGCCCATCGAGGTCATTGTTGCACCACGACTCACGGCAAGGCCCATTGGGCAAGTATGCTCCTACTGCCAACAGACAAGCAACCAATTGAGGCCTTTTCACTAATTAAATCTACAAAACCATTTAGTAAAATCCACTGGAACTATCCAACTATAGGACTGAATCAATGAAACATAACAGCAGCTGCAGAAACCACTCTAGATCTTTTTCACAAACTAAAGGAAGCATTTTAGGTTCTAATTAACCCTGGGGGCTGCAGCCGCTGTTACGAAAATCACTATCTTCCTATCAATTTTCAGGAAATGGTTTATAGTGGTTTCTTAAAATGGTCCAAAGTGGTTCGTAATTAAATTGATAGGAAGAGAAGGAATGGGGTGTTTTAGAACCATTGCTACACATATGGCATACACCTGAAAAAGGAAAAAAGAACACCCTAAATACAACCTGAAGAAAACAGGATAAGATAACCCGATGTATGAACTGTAAACTGATGAGATTATTAGTAGACATGATAAAATATGTATGTACAGGTCATTAATTAATAAATTATTATGAATAGCAAGGATGAAATTAAATCAAATATGACAGAAATACGTGCAAAGAACAGCAAGACACCACCGCCGCTGTTGAAATCAAATCTGACAGAAATATGATGAAATTAATTAATCCACGCTGGCCATTCCCATCCACGAGATGAGAGGGACAGTGTGTGTGTGCTGTGTACGCAAGGATGGGAGGGGCTGGAGAAACAGATGAGAATCAAGGAAAAGGGAAGGGGGGAGAATCCACACCTTGGCCCTCTGATCGCAGCAACCCGTGGTCGAAGTGAAGAGGCGGTGGCGCAGGGGTGGTTGGGGGGATTTTTCGGGGCTCTTCGTCCAGCGGCGGTCGTCCAGGTCGAGTTCCTCCTTTGAAGGCTTCTTGGCAATGAGCACCCGGGGCGCCGTTGACCGGGGATCCTCCTCCGGCTACTGTCGTCCCGGTAGAGATTTGCGGAGGAGAGTTGCCCCGACAGTTTCTTGTCCGCGCCGCCGCCCTGGGCTCGCTGCTCCTGGTCCGACCTCGTTAGTGGAGAAGGAGAGAAAGGAGGGGAGGCGGCGTTGGGTAGAGGAGGAGAAAAGGGGAGGTGCCCGAATCCTAGCCGCGGGGGAGAGAGAGGGGTTAGCGAGAGAGAGAGGGGGAGGCGAGTGGGAGGGGGAGGCGAGTGGGAGGGAGGCGGCGGCGAGGGTTTCTCCACGGGAGCGGCTGTGATTTATATCCCTGCACGTAAAAAGACCAAAATGCCCTCGGCGGGTCGCAGAATTTACAAGCGGTGGCAGCATACTGTTCATAGCGAATTAGGGGCGACGTGGAGGGCTCGGTCTTGCCTAGCAGTTCTTCAAGGTTTATAGGTTCAATGCCTTTGTCACGTTGATTGAGAATAATAATGAATCTTTGGATGTGAATTTTGTTCGTAGGAATAATTTTGGTAACAATGCATATAGAGGAAACTTTAATTCTAGGCCTTTCCCTAGTAATTCCTCTAATAATTATGGTAATTCCTACAACAAATCTTATGGAAATTTTAATAAGATGCCCTCTGAATTTGAGAGTAGTGTTAAAGAATTTATGAATTCGCAAAAGAATTTCAATGCTTTGCTTGATGAAAAATTCCTTAAGACTGATGAGTTGGCTAGGAACGTGGATAGAATTTCTCTTGATGTTGATTCTTTGAAACTTAGATCTATTTCACCTAAGCATGATATCAATGAGTCTCTCAAAGCCATGAGAATTTCCATTGATGAGTGCAAAGAAAGAACCGCTAGGATGCGTGCTAAAAGAGATTGCTTTGTGAAAGCGTTTCTTCTAGTTTTCATGATAATAATGGTGAAGATCTAAAAGTGATTGATGTTTCCCCTATTAAATCCGTGTTAATATAAATCTTGATAAAGATAGGGCTAGAGATGAGTCAACTTTAGTTAAAAGGCGTCCCGATGATTCAGAGTTTTTAGATCTTGATGCTAAAATTGTTAAAAGTGGGATTGAAGATTTCAAAACTTTACATAGCAATGAACCCACTATTTTGGATTTCTAGGTATTTAATTATGATAATTGTTCTTTGAAAGATTGTATTTCCTTGTTGCAATCCGTGCTAAATTCTCCTCATGCTTATAATCGAAATAAAGCCTTTACCAAACACGTCGTTGATGCTTTAATGCAATCTTGTGAAGAAAAACTTGAGTTAGAAGTTTCTATCCCTAGGAAACTTTATGATGAGTGGGAAACGACTATTAAAATTAAGATTAAAGATCATGAATGCTATGCTTTGTGTGATTTGGGTGCTAGTGTCTCCACAATTCCAAAAACTTTGTGTGATATGTTAGGATTCAATGAACTTGATGATTGTTCTTTAAATTTGCATCTTGAGGATTCTACCATTAGGAAACCTACGGGAAGGATTAATGATGTTCTTACTGTTGCAAATAGGAATTATGTGCCCGTAGATTTCATCGTTCTTGATATAGATTGCAATCCTACATGTCATGTTATTCTTGGTAGACCTTTCCTTAGAACGATTGGTGCAATTATTGATATGAAGGAAGGAAATATTAGATTCCAATTTCCGTTAAGGAAAGGCATGGAACACTTTCCTAGAGGGAAAATCAAATTACCTTATGAATCTATTATGAGAGCCACTTATGGATTGCCTACCAAAGATGGCAATACCTAGATTTATTCTTGTATAGTGCCTAGCTAGGGGCGTTAAACGATAGCGCTTGTTGGGAGGCAACCCAATTTTATTTTCTTTGCTTTTACTTCTGTTTAGTAATAAATAATGCATCTTGCTTCTGTTTAGATATGGTTTTGTGTTTTAATTAGTGTTCGTGCCAAGTAGAACCTTTGGGAAGACTTGGGTGAAGTCTCTCTGATCATGCTGTAAAAAACAGAAACTTTTGCGCTCATGAGATTAGCTACCATTTTTTACTGGAGAGTGCTCTTTAGTTGATTCTTTTTGCGGATGATTAATAGAAAAATTCCTCACGGTCACCAATTTATTTGAAAAAAATAGAGTTACAGAAGTATTCAAAAGTTACAGATTGCTACAGACTGTTCTGTTTTTGACAGATTCTGTTTTTCGTGTGTTGTTTGCTTATTTTGATGAATCTATGAGTAGTATCG
>LR738715.1:143013357-143068178 GCA_902687465.1 Secale cereale
GGGGAGTATAAATCATAGAGAAGTTGGAATATAGTAGGTTTAACACCAAAGTAAATAAATAATGAGTTCATTACAGTACCTTTGTGTGGTGGTTTGTTTTCTTATACTAACGGAGCTCACGAGATTTTTGCTAAGTTTTGTGTTGTGAAGTTTTCAAGTTTTGGGTAAGGATTTAATGGACTATGGAACAAAGAGTGGCAAGAGCCTAAGCTTGAGGATGCCCAAGGCACCCCAAGGTAAAATACAAGGACAACCAAAAGCCTAAGCTTGGGGACGACCCGGGAAGGCATCCCCTCTTTCGTCTTCGTCTATCGGTAACTGTACTTGAGACTATATTTTTATTCACCACATGATATGTGTTTTGCTTGGAGCGTCATGTATGATTTGAGTCTTTGCTTTTTAGTTTACCCCAATCATCCTTTCTGTACACACCTTTTGAGAGAGACACACAAGAATCGGAATTTATTAGAATACTCTATGTGCTTCACTTATATATTTTGAGCTAGATAGTTTTGCTCTAGTGCTTCACTTATATCTTTTTAGAGCACGGCGGTGGTTTTATTTTATAGAAATTATTGATCTCACATGCTTCACTTATATTATTTTGAGAGTCTTTTAGAACAACATGGTAATTTGCTTTGGTTATAAAATTAGTCCTAATATGATAGGCATCCAAGATGGGTATAATAAAAACATTCATAAAAGTGCATTGAATATTATGAGAAGTTTGATACTTGATGATTGTTTTGAGATATGAGGATGGTGATATTAGAGTCATGCTAGTGGAGTAATTGAGAATTTGAGAAACACTTGTGTTAAAGTTTGTGATTCCCGTAGCATGTGATGGGGAACGTAGTATTTAAAACAAAATCCTACGATCACGCAAGATCTATCTACTAGATGCATAGCAACAAGAGGGGAGAGTGTGTCGACGTACCCTCGTAGACCGAACGGAAGCGTCTAGTGACGCGGTTGATGTACTCGAACGTCTTCGCGATCCAACCGATCCAAGCACCGAATGTACGGCACCTTCGCGTTCAGCACACTTTCAGCTCGATGACATCCCACGAGCTCTTGATCCAGTTGAGCTTCACGGGAGAGTTTCATCAGGACGACGGCGTGGTGACAGAGATGATGAAGCTACCGGCGCAGGGCTTCGCCTAAGAACTGCAACGGTATGACCGAGGTGTGTTTATGTGGAGGGGGGCACCACACACGGCTAAAATGATATTGCTTGTGTGTCCTTGGGTGCCCCTGCCCCCGTATACAAAGGAGCAAGGGGGAGGTGCGGTCGGCCCATGTATGGCGCGCCAGGAGTAGGATTTCTACTCCTAGTAGGAATAGGAACCCCCCTTCCTATTCCTACTAGGAGTAGGAAAGGAGGGAGGATAGGAGAAGGAAGGAGAGGGGCGCCTCCACCTTCTCCTAGTCCAACTAGGATCCCCAGGGGGGCGCGGCCAGCCCTATGGCCTGCCTCTCTCTTTTCCCTCAAGGCCCATTTATGGCCCATACTCCCTCGGGGGGTTCCGGTAACCCCCTCTGGCACTCTGATTTTATCCGATAACACCCGAAACACTTCCGGTGTCCGAATATAGTCGTCCAATATATCAATATTTATGTCTCGGACATTCCAAGACTCCTTGTCATGTCCGTGATCACATCCGAGACTCCAAACTACCTTCAGTACATCAAAACTCATAAACTCATAATACCGATCGTCATCGAACGTTAAGTGTGCGGACCCTACGGGTTTGAGAACTATGTAGACATGACCAAGACTCATCTCCGGTCAATAACCAATAGCAGAACCTGGATGCTCATATTGGTTCCTACATATTCTACGAAGATCTTTATCGGTCAAACCGCATAACAACATACGTTGTTCCCTTTGTCATCGGTATGTTACTTGGCCGAGATTCGATCGTCGGTATCACTATACCTAGTTAATCTTGTTATCGGCAAGTCTCTTTACTCGTTCCATAATACATCATCTCGTGACTAACTCATTAGTCGTTTTGCTTGCAAGGCTTATTATGATGTGTATTACCGAGAGGGCCAAGAGATACCTCTCCGACACTCGGAGTGACAAATCCTATTCTTGATCTATGCCAACACCACGAATACCTTCGGAGACACCTGTAGAGAATCTTTATAATCACCCAGTTACATTGTGATGTTTGATAGCACACAAGGTGTTCCTCCGGTATTCGGGAGTTGCATAATCTCATAGTCATAGGAACATGTATAAGTCATGAAGAAAGCAATAGCAGTAAAACTGAACAATCAAGTTGCTAAGTTAACGAATGGGTCTTGTCCATCACATCATTCTCCTAATGATGTGACCCCGTTGATCAAATGACAACTCATGTCTATGGCTAGGAAACATAACCATCTTTGATCAATGAGCTAGTCTAGTAGATGCATACTAGGGACACTCTATTTTGTCTATGTATTCACACTTGTACTAAGTTTCCGGTTAATACTATTCTAGCATGAATGAAAGCCATTTATCATGATATAAGGAAATACAAATAACAACTTTATTATTGCCTCTAGGGCATATTTCCTTCAGTCTCCCACTTGCACTAGAGTTAATAATCTAGTTCACATCGCCATGTGATTTAATATCGATAGTTCATATGGTTATGTGAATAACACCCATAGTTCACATCGCCATGTGACCAACACCCAAAAGGTTTACTAGAGTCAATAATCTAGTTCACATCGCCATGTGATTAACACCCAAAGAGTACTAAGGTGTGATCATGTTTTGCTTCCTGAGAGAAGTTTAGTCGGCGGGTCTGTTACATTCAGATCCGTATGTATTTTGCAAATTTCTATGTCTACAATGCTCTGCATGGAGCTACTCTAGCTAATTGCTACCACTTTCAATACGTATCCAGATTGATACTTAGAGTCATATGGATTAGTGTCAAAGCTTGCATCGGTGTAACTCTTTATGACGAACTCTTTATCACCTCCATAATCGAGAAACATTTCCTTAGTCATCCAGTAACTAAGGCTAATTTTGACCACTGTTCGGTGATCTACTCCTGGATCACTTTTGTACCTTCTTGCCAAACTCATGGCAAGGTACACAACAGGTTTGGTACACAACATGGCATACTTTATAGAACCTGTGGCTGAGGCATAGGGAATGACTTTCATTCTTTCTCTATCTTCTGCCGTGGTCGGGTTTTGAGTCTTACTCAACTTCATACCTTGCAACACAGACAAGAACTCTTTCTTTGACTGTTCCATTTTGAACTACTTCAAAAACTTGTCAAGGTATGTACTCACTGAAAAACTTATCAAGTGTCTTGATCTATCTCTATAGATCTTGATGCTCAATATGTAAGCAGTTTCATCGAGGTCTTTCATTGAAAAAACTCCTTTTAAATAATCCTTTATGCTTTACAGAAAAATTCTACATCATTTCTGATCATCAATATGTCATTCACATATACTTATCAGAAATGTTGTAGTGCTCCCACTCACTTTCTTGCAAATACAGAGTTCACTGCAAGTCTATATAAAACTATATGCTTTGATCAACTTATCAAAGCGTATATTCCAACTCCGAGATGCTCGCACCAGTCCATAGATGGATCGTTAGAGCTTTCACATTTTGTTACCACCTTTAGGATTGACATAACCTTCTGATTGCATCATATACAACTCTTCTTTAATAAATCCATTAAAGAATGCAGTTTTGTTATCCATTTGCCAGGTTTCATAAAATGCGACAATTGCTAACATGATTCGGACAGACTTAAACATCGCTACGAGTGAGAAAATCTCATCGTAGTCAACGCCTTGAACTTGTCGAAAACCTTTCGCAACAAGTTGAGCTTTGTAGACAGTAACATGACCATTAGCGTTAGTCTTCCTCTTAAAGATCCATTTATTTTCAATGGCTTTCCGATCATCGAGCAAGTCAACCAAAGTCCACACTTTGTTCTCATACATGGATCCCATCTCAGATTCCATGGCCTTAAGCCATTTTGCGGAATCTGGGCTCATCATCGCTTCCTCATACTTCGTAGGTTCATCATGATCTAGCAACATGACTTCTAGAACTGGGTTACCGTACCACTCTGGCTCAGAACGCACTTTGGTTGACCTACGAGGTTCAGTAGTAACTTGATCTAAAGTTTCATGATCATCATCATTAGCTTCCTCGTTGATTGGTGTAGGAATCACTAGAACTAGTTTATGTGATGTACTACTTTCCAATTCGGGAGAAGGTACAATTACCTCATTAAGTTCCACTTTCCTCCCACTCACTTCTTTCAAGAAAAACTCCTTCTCTAGAAAGTATCCATTTTTAGCAACGAATATCTTGCCTTTGGATCTGTGATAGAAGGTGTACCCAACAGTTTCCTTTGGGTATCCTATGAAGACACATTTCTCCGATTTGGGTTCGAGCTTATCAGGTTGAAACTTTTTCACATAAGCATCGCTGCCCCAAACTTTAAAAAACGACAGCTTAGGTTTCTTGCCAAACCACGGTTCATATGGTGTCGTCTCCACCGATTTAGATGGTGCCCTATTTAACGTGAATGCAACTGTCTATAATGCATAACCCCAAAATGATAGTGGTAAATTGGTAAGAGACATCATAGATCACACCATATCTAATAAAGTGCGGTTAGGACGTTCGGACACACCATTACGCTGTGGGGTTCCAGGTGGCGTGAGTTGTGAAACTATTTCACAATGTTTTAAATGAAGGCCAAACTTGTAACTTCAAATATTCGCCTGTGCGATCAGATCGTAGAAACTTTAATTTTCTTGTTACGATGATTTTCCGCTTCACTCTGAAATTCTTTGAACTTTTGGAATGTTTCAGACTTGTGCTTCATCAAGTAGATATACCCATATATGCTCAAATCATCAGTAAAGGTGAGAAAATAACGATACTCGCTACGAGCATCAACACTCATTGGTTCGCAAACATCAGTATGTATTATTTCCAATAAGTCACTTGCTCGCTCCATTGTTCCGGAGAACGGAGTTTTAGTGATCTTGCCCATGAGGCATGGTTCGCAAGCATCAAAAGATTCATAATCAAGTGATTCCAAAAGCCCATTAGCATGGAGTTTCTTCATGCGCTTTACACCAATATGACCTAAATGGCAGTGCCACAAATAAGGTGCACTATCATTATCAACCTTGCATCTTTTGGCTTCAATATTATGAATATGTGTATTACTATGATCGAGATCCAACAAACTATTTCCATTGGGTGTATGATTGAAGGTTTTATTCATGTAAACAGAACAACAATTATTCTACGACTTTAAATGAATAACCGTATTGCAACAAACATGATCAAATCATATTCATGCTCAACGCAAATGCCAAATAACATTTATTTGGGTTTTACACTAATCCCGAAAGTATAGAGAGTGTGCGATGATGATCATATCAATCTTGGAACCACTTCCAACACACATCATCACTTCACCTTTAACTAGTCTCTGTTCATTTTGCAACTCTCGTTTTGAGTTACTAATTTTAGCAACTGAACCGGTATCAAATACCCAGGGGTTGCTATGAACACTAGTAAAGTACACATCAATAATCTGTATATCAAATATACCTTTGTTCACTTTTCCATCCTTCTTATCCGCCAAGTATTTAGGGCAGTTCCACTTCCAGTGACCATTTCCTTTGCAGCAGAAGCACTTAGTTTCAAGCTTGAGTTTAGCTTTGGGTCTCTTCACGGGAGTGACAACTTGCTTGTCATTCTTCTTGAGGTTCCCCTTCTATCCCTGTGCCCTTTACTTGAAACAAGTGGTCTTGTTAACCATCAACACTTGATGCTCTTTTTGATTTCTACCTTCATCGATTTCAGCATCACGAAGAGCTCGGGAATTACATTCGTCATCCCTTGCATATTATAGTTCATCACGAAGTTCTACTAACTTGGTGATAGTGACTAGATGACTTTATCAATTACTATCTTATTTGGAAGATTAACTCCCACTTGATTCAAGCAATTGTAGTACCCAGACAATCTGAGCACATGCTCACTGTTTGAGCTATTCTCCTCATCTTGTGGGCAAAGTACTGTCACGGGTCTTATACCTCTCGACACAGGCATGTGTATCAAATACTAATTTCAACTCTTGGAACATCTCATATGCTCAGTGGCATTCAAAACGTTTTTGAAGTCTCGGTTATAAGACTTAAATCATGACGCACTAAACTATCAAGTAGTCATCATACCGAGCTTGTCAAACATTCATAATGTCTGCATCTGCTCCTGCAATAGGTTTGTCACCTAGCGGTGCATCAAGGACTTAATACTTCTGTGCAACAATGAGGATAATCCTCAGATCACGGACCTAGTCTGCATCATTTCTACTAACATCTTTCAACTTAGTTTTCTCTAGTAACATATCAAAAATATAGGGGAGCTATAACGCGAGTTATTGATCTACAACATAATTTACAAATACTATGAGGACTAAGTTCATGATAAATTAAAGTTCAATTAATCATATAACTAAAGAACTCCCACTTAGATAGACATCCCTCTAGTCATCTAAATGATCATGTGATCCAAATCAACAAAACCATGTCCGATCATCACGTGAGATGGAGTAGTTTTCAATGGTGAACATCTTATGTTGATCATATCTACTATATGATTCACGCTTGACCTTTCGGTCGCCCGTGTTCCGAGGCCATGTCTGTACATGCTAGGCTCGTCAAGTTTAACCCGAGTATTCTGCATATGCAAAACTGTCTTACACCCGTTGTATTTGAACGTAGAGCTTATCACACCCGATCATCACGTGGTGTCTTGGCACGACAAACTTTCGCAACGGTGCATACTCAGGGAGAACACTTGTACCTTGAAATTTTGTGAGGGATCATCTTATAATGCTACCACCGTACTAAGCAAAATAAGATGCATAATAAGATAATCATCACATGCAATCAAAATATGTGACATGATATGGCCATCATCATCTTGTGCTTTTGATCTCCATCTCCAAAGCATCATCATGATCTCCATCGTCACCGGCTTGACACCATGATCTTCATCGTAGCGTCGTGGTCGTCTCGTCAACTATTGCTACTACTACTATCGCTAACTCATAGTGATAAAGTAAAGCAATTACATGGCCTTCACAATTCATAAAATAAAGAGACAACCATAAGGCTCCTGCCGGTTGCCGATAACTTTACAAAACATGATCATCTCATACAATAACTTATAACTCATCACGTCTTGACCATATCACATCACAACATGCCCTGCAAAAACAAGTTAGACGTCCTCTACTTTGTTGTTGCAAGTTTTACATGGCTGCTACGGGCTTAGCAAGAACCGTTCTTACCTACGCATACAAAAACCACAACGATTTTTCATCAAGTATGTGTTGTTTTAACCTTCACATGGACCGGGCGTAGTCACACTCGATTCAGCTAAAGTGAGAGAGACATACACCCGCCGGTCACCTTTAAGCAATGAGTGCTCGTAACGGTGAAACCAGTCTCGCGTAAGTGTACGCATAATGTCGGTCCTGGCTGCTTCATCTCACAATACCGCCGAATCAAAGTATGACATGCTGGTAAGTAGTATGACTATTATCGCCCACAACTCATTGTGTTCTACTCGTGCATATCATCTACGCATAGACCTGGCTCATGATGCCACTGATGGGGAACCTAGTATTTAAAAAAAATCCGACGATCACGCAAGATCTATCTACTAGATGCAAAGCAACGAGAGGGGAGAGTGTGTCTACGTACCCTCGTAGACCGAAATAGAAGCGTCTAGTGACGGGGTTGATGTAGTTGAATGTCTTCGCGATCCAACTAATCCAAGCACCGAACGTATGGCACCTCCGCGTTCAGCACACGTTCAGCTCAATGACATCCCACGAGCTCTAGATCCAGTTGAGCTTCACGAGAGAGTTTCATCAGGACGACGGCGTGGTGACGGGGATGATGAAGCTAGCGGCGCAGGGCTTTGCCTAAGCACTGCAACGGTATGACCGAGGTATGTTTCTGTGGAGGGGGCACCGCACATGGCTAAAACGATGTTGCTTGTGTGTCCTTGGGTGCCCCTGCCCCCGTATATAAAGGGGCAAGGGAGAGGTGTGGCCGGCCCATGTATGGCGAACCAGGAGTAGGATTCCTACTCCTAGTAGGAATAGGAATCCCCCTTCCTATTCCTACTAGGAGTAGGAAAGGAAGGAGGAGAGGAGAAGGAAGGAGAGGGGCGCCTCCCCCCTTCTCATAGTCCAACTAGGATCCCTAGGGGGGGGCGCGGCCAGCCCTATGGGCTGCCTGTCTCTTTTCCGTCAAGGCCCATTTATGGCCCATACTCCCTTGGGGGGTTCCGGTAACCCCCCTCCGGCACTCTGGTTTTATCCGATAACACCAGAAACACTTCCGGGGTCCGAATATAGTCGTCCAATATATCAATCTTAATGTCTCGGACATTCCAAGACTCCTGGTCATGTCCGTGATCACATCCGAAACTGCAAACTACCTTCGGTACATCAAAAGTCATAAACTCATAATACCGATCGTCATTGAACGTTAAGCGTGCGGACCCTACGGGTTCGAGAACTATGTAGACATGACCGAGACTCATCTCTAGTCAATAACCAATAGCATAACCTAGATGCTCATATTGGTTCCTACATATTCTACGAAGATCTTTATCGGTCAAACCGCATAACAACATACGTTGTTCCCTTTGTCATCGGTATGTTACTTGCCCAAGATTCGATCGTCGGTATCACTATACCTAGTTAATCTCATTACCGGCAAGTCTCTTTACTCGTTCCGTAATACACCATCTCGTGACTAACTCATTATTCATTTTGCTTGCAAGGCTTATTATGATGTGTATTACCGAGAGGGCCCAGAGATACCTCTTCGACACTCGAAGTGAAAAATCCGATTCTTGATCTATGCCAACACCACGAATACCTTCGGAGGCACCTGTAGAGCATCTTTCTAATCACCCAGTTACGTTTTTATGTTTGATAGCACACAAGGTGTTCCTCCGGCATTCAGGAGTTGCATAATCTCATAGTCATAGGAACATGTATAAGTCATGAAGAAATCAATAGCAGTAAAACTAAACGATCAAGATATATTGCCATGCAACGTTTGATAGCACACAAGGTGTTCTTCCTCAAAACAGCCACCATACCTACCTATTATGGCATTTCCATATCCATTCCGAGATATATTGCCATGCAACTTTCCACCGTTTTTTATTATGACATGCTTCATCATTGTCATATTGCCATGCATGATCATGTAGTTGACATCGTATCTGTGGCAAGTCCACCATGCATAATTTTTCATACATGTCACTCTTGATTCATTGCACATCCCGGTACACCGCCGGAGGCATTCACATAGTGTGATGCCCAAAGACCGACGCTCCAGAAGATTCCAGATGTTTCGGGTTTATCCGTGTGTTTCTTTTGCTTGCTTTATTTATTTTTGCATTGCAGCATGTGATACGTCCAAAACGTATCTATAATTTCTGCTTGATCCATGCCTCTTTTGGGTGATATTGCTATGATATTTATACACTTCCATACACTTTTGATCATATTTGGACTAACCTATTAACTCAGTGCACCCCAGTGCCAGTTTCTGTTTTCGGCTGTTTTTGTATTTCAGGTTTTCACATTACGAGAACTGCCAGGAAAAATCCAGAAAAATTATATAAAAAATCAGCGTTCCAGAAGCTACCGTGCGCCCGAAGTACAGCCGGGGGGGGGGGCACCAGGGCTCCAGGCGCCCTGGCGGCGCGCCCCCCTGGGCCGCGCCGGGGGGGCGCCTGGGCCCCCCGAGGCTCCGCTGATGCCCCCCTTTGGCATATATTTAAAGTGTCTACCGAAACCCTCGAGACGGGAACTCTTTTTCACGATCTCATCTCTGTTCCACCGCCACCGCCGCTTCCAAGATCGGGAGCACCATGAGAACTCTTCCCGGCACCCCGCCGGAGGGGAGGATCACCACCGGGAGCTTCTCCACCACCATGGACGCCTCCCGGATGAGTTGTGAGTAGTCTCCCTTGGACCATGAGTCCATGACCAGTAGCTATGTGATGTTCTCCTCCCGTTCTTGTGCTTCACTAATTAGTCCTCGTGAGCTACCCTACATGATCGAGGCACATATGTAATCCTTATGCTGTTGCTATGATGAGTTTGCATGGATCCGATGGATTATGAGATTATGTTCAGATTGTGTTTGAGTAATATATTTGACTCACCTCTTTTATATTTATGTTCGTAAGTAATTCTTGCATGTTCTCTGTTGTTATTTATTGCTTTGGCCAAGTAGTAGGTAGTGACTCCAAGAGGGAACGTTATGCTCGATTGTGGGTTCATGCCCCTCGATGACTAGTTTGAGTGACAGAAACATGAGTCTAGGGGATGTGCTGTTGCCACAAGGGGGAAAACAACGGTGCTTGTGCCCGCGGGTGCAAGGACTGTTTACTTTACGCAAAGTTCTTTTAATGCAGGTGTCTGTTGCTTTGAGTTTACACTATGGGTGGGACTCGCAACTTAATACCAGCGAGATGTTCTGGATAGATATCTCAAGGTGGATGATTAGCAGTAGATGCAGATGGATTTCGGTCTACTTACCTCGGCGTACCGCCCATGCTTTGAGCCTCAACCTTTCTTGCAATTTAGTCAGCATTGGTTTGCGCACATGGTCCTGTCAGTTGCCCAGCTGTAATTCGTTTACCTCACATAGCTATTTTATCGTCTTTTGGGAGAGAGACATCACTAGTGAACATCATGAGACTCCGGTCCATATTACCATCACTGATCACATGCGCTATTTACTTTCCCGCTTTTTATTTACTATTGCAATTATATCTATCACTATTATCACTTGCGTTTGATCCTTTGTAAACTACAAGGCCGGAGGGATTGACAACCTCTCTGTACTCGTTGGGAGCAAAGTTATTTGTATCTGTGTGCAGGTCCACGTTGATTGCTAATATCTGGCGCCGTTAGCAGTTGACACCTTCTTGTTGAAACTGGGAGTCTCAGGGAAAACGATCCTTGGTATTGCCAAGGGAAAACTTCTGCTACACTGCATCTCAAACCTTCCACTTGGGGTAACCAACGAGGGGTGAGAAGCCACCTAGCGAAGCAATTTCTGGCGCCGTTACCGGGGACTCCACTCTTCAGGATAGGGGAGTTGCACGCTATCTTTTACCTTTGCTTTTAGTCTTGTTAGTTTACCTTTCAGTTTTGCTTTAGTATCTTTTATCGAAAATCACAAAAATAGTTATCTTGCTTGCTTGCTACTATGGGTTCCACCGAGAACACCAAGTTGTGTGACTTCACTAGTCACAACAACGATGACTTTATCTGCACACGTATCACTACACCTGCCACTTCAGCACCTTCATATGAAATTAAACCTGCTTTACTGAACTTAGTCATGAAAGATCAATTCTCCGGTGCTGGAGATGATGCTGCTTTACACTTAAACAACTTTGTTGAACTTTGTGATATGCAAAAGTACCAAGAAATAGATGGTAATATTGTTAAGCTTAAGCTTTTTCCTCTCTCCTTGAGAGGAGGAGCTAAAATTTGGTTTCAGTCTTTGCCTAGAAACAGCATAGATTCATGGGACAAGTGCAAAGATGCTTTTATTGGAAAATACTATCCACCTGCTAAAATTATCCAACTAAGAAGTAACATAATGAATTTTAAACAATTGGATAATGAACACGTTGCCCAAGCTTGGGAATGTATGAAATCTATTATCAAGAACTGCCCTACTCATGGTTTGACTACTTGGATGGTTATCCAAACTTTTTATGCAGGCTTGAACTTTACCTCGCGGAACTTGTTAGATTTGGCCGCGGGAGGAACCTTTATGTCAACTACACTTGGTGCTGCCACAAAACTTCTCGATGAGATGATGACCAATTATTCCCAATGGCACACCGAACGCGCTCCAACAGGTAGGAAGGTAAACTCTGTCGAGGAGATTTCCTCCCTAAATGAAAAAGTTGACTTGATCATGTCTCTACTTTCGAAGCAATCTTCTATTGATCCTCGTGATGTTCCTTTAAATTCTTTGATTGCTCAAGAACAAGTAGATGTGAACTTTATCTCTAGAAACAATTTTAATAACAATGCTTATAGGAGTAATTTTGGTAGCAATCCTAGATCGTTCCCCTCTAATTCTTATGGGAACAACAATGCTTATCCTAGCACCAGGAACTCCACTACTGAACTAGAGATTATGCTTAAAGATTTCATCACTACCCAAAAAGCTTTTAATAATAGTGTAGAAGAAAAACTAAACAAACTAGGTGATCTCTCTTCAAAGGTAGACAATTTAGCCAATGAGGTAGAATTGCTTAAAATTAAAACTTCTCCTCTTGAGGAGAGGAAGGTCACTCCTATGAATGCTATTCAAGTGCAAATTAATGAAAATATTAGGATGATGGCTAAACTTAAAGAGAGATGGGCTAGAGAAAGGGAGGAAGATAATAGAATTAAGAGCCTTCCTACCCACCACACTGTTGCTACTATCAAAGTTGTTGAGGATATCCAAACTCTTAGCACCCAATGCACTCCTGGTCCCGATGGACCTATTAATGGTGATGCTATGACTATAGAAACTACCAAACAAGTGAACCTAAAGGACACCACTACCACTTTACTTGATGCTAGTGACCTTGATTTTGATAATTGCACTCTTACCGAAGTTATTGATTTCCTTCACAAGATGTCTAGAGATCCCCGCACTAGCACAATTAACCTTGCCTTCACAGAGCATATCACTAATGCTCTTATCAAAGCTAGGGAGGAGAAACTTAGAGTAGAAGCCTCCATACCTAGAAAGCTAGAAGATGGTTGGGATCCTATGATAAAAATTAAATTGAATGACTTCTCTTGCTATGCATTATGTGATGTTGGAGCTAGTACCTCTGTTATGCCCAAAAGAATATATGATATGCTTAAATTGAAACCTTTTGATTCTTGTTCTTTTGGTGTTCGTCTTGTTGATTCTTCCATAAAGAAACCTTTGGGGAGGATCGACGATGTTCTTATCGTTGTCAATGATAATTATGTTCCCGTTGATTTTACTATTCTGGATATTGATTGTGATCCTTCTTGTCCAATTATTTTGGGACGTCCCTTTTTGCGCACCGTTGGTGCTATCATTGACATGAAAGAGGGTAATATAAAATTCCAGTTTCCTCTCAAGAAAGGGATGGAACACTTTCCTCGAAAGAAGATTAAGTTACCTTTTGAGTCCGTTATACGGACTAGCTATTCTTTTACTCTTGATAAAACTTGATCTATATGCATTATGCCTAGCTTAAAGGCATAAAAGAAAGCGCTTTTGGGAGGCAACCCAATGAATAAAATTTTTATTTTTCTTTTGTTGTGTCTTGATGTTGTTTACTACAGTAGCATCATCATTGTATCTTTGCTTTTCAATTTTGTGCCATGTATAGCCTCTGATTGCTAGAAAGTTCAAAAGTTGTGAGGTGCTGTCCAGGAAACATATTCTGTCCTTGAATAGAAAAATTCGTATAAAATCACCAGATCATATTTTTGGTCTGAAATTTTTCGACAGCGTGCTCTATATAATTGTCTTTCATGCATCTGTTCTAAGTTTTTTGATTAGATTTGCAGAAGTGCCCCGAACAAATCATTTACTACCTGCTGTTCTGTTTTTCACAGATTCTGTCCTGTTTTGCCTTTCCTTCATTTTGCAAACCTAGAGCTTGCTTTTTCTTTGCAAAAACCTTTTGGCAATCTTGAGAAACAGTAGACCTTCAAGAATATCCTTATTTCCAGCAAGGTACAATTATTTTATTATGGGTACTAACCTCGCTAATCAGATTACGATGAGTTATGTATGAAGGGAGTTTTCAAGTGTGCGAGGGAAGATGATAAAAAGATCCAGGAGTGTCAAACGCTCAAGCTTGGGGATGCCCCCATGCACCCCCAAGAAATATTCAAGGAGACTCAAGCGTCTAAGCTTGGGGATGCCCCCGTGCATCCCCTTCTCCATCAACATTATCAGTTCATCTTTCGTTCCACTATATTTTAATCACTTCATGTGTTATGTGCTATGCTTGGAGCGTCTTGCTTTTAATTTTCTTTAGCTTTTCATAACGAGTCGGAACTCAGCTTTCTTTATGTGGGAGAGAAACACGCTTCACTTCTACCTAGAACATAACATAGAACTTTCATGTCTATCTTTGCTGTGTGTGTTCTTTGTCTTTTAATAGCTACTATCATGTTCAGCTCTTAGTATTCATGCTTATCTTTTCAAAGAGCTTTCGTTTAGTTGGTTGCTTGAACTCTCTTTAGTTATAATGCTTATCTTATTAAGAGAGTTTGCTTCCGTTGCATTGGTTGATATGTCTATGATAAAGATGCTACGTGCATAATGGCGCTTAGTAGTTCATGTTTTCTTATGGTTAGTCTCAAATAGCTGGGGGGTTCCCAATGTGTTATTGGAGTACCAACATGATTTGTTTGCCTATGATGTGGTATGGTTTAGTAATATCTTCTTTCAAGAATTTATTTTGATTGACTTGGCGTATGCTCACGCATATTTAAGACTGTAAAGAAAGTCTGTCAAGCCTTGATGATATTTTATTTCTGAGTAGCGATATAACTTCCATGCCTGATTCAATGTTGCTTTGTCGCTCTACATGATTATGACCGTCATTGCTCTCTTAGTTGGTCGCTCCCAGTCTTTTGCTAACCTCCACCTGTACTAAGCGGACTGACTGCTTGTGCATCCACATCCTTTTAATCCAGTTATGCCATATGAGTCCACCATACCTTCCTACATGGTATTTACCTGCCATAATTAACGGAGACTTGCATGTGCCATCTCGAAATTATTCAAAGAAAAAAAAGCATTCCTATTTTGTGCCTCTGTTGTAAGTTCATGAGGAAGTAGTGGTTAATTCATGATCTTTTTAAGTTGGACAAGCTTCACCTCGGGATTGCATGTATAATGTGCAAACCCATAATACGAGAAGGAACTGGCATTGAGTGCGCCCGGCTCAAAATTAATATAACAAACAAACCCTCCTTCACGCTTTGTTCATGAGAAATCAGAAAACTTTGGCAGTGATAAACAAAGGAGATTAAGAGGATGTGATCGTCCTCATTCGGGAGCCGTTCCTCGAAACTTGTCCATCTCAAGAAGTGATTGAGTTGTCTGCTAGCATTCGTTGACAAAACATGCATGATCTAAAAAAAATTATTACCTCTGTTTTAAAACTAAGAGCTCTGGTACATGTTTTGTCTTTGTTTCCGATTACGGGTTTTCAACCTTGCCAACAAAAGCCACGGTTCGAGAGTCTCCACCTTCTTTTAAAAGCACCAACTACTGAGAGCATGATTTTCATTCTGAGTGTAATGTGCATTGTCCCAAAGTAGCATTGTCTTTTGCATTATTGTGATATCGTTTATTTTGAAATCATTGTATCTAGTCATCACTTAAACCTTGGAGGTGCCCCTGCATTTATGTTTTGCTTCACTAAAGGGGACAAGCGAGATATCACTTTATCATATTTGCACATCATGTTCATTACAAATCTTTTTGATGTTTCAATATCATATTGTAAAACTTTTAGTTCTTTGTGATTTTCTCATGAGGCAACTTAATTACTACAGATTCATTGTCTCAGTAAGCTTTTGTCATATGACTATGAGTAAGTCCTATATGGTTAATAGCATGTCACCACAGAAATTATTCTTGTTATCATTTACCTACTCGAGGACGAGCAGGAATTAAGCTTGGGGATGTTGATACGTCCAAAACGTATCTATAATTTCTGCTTGCTCCATGCCTCTTTTGGGTGATATTGCTATGATATTTATACACTTCCATACACTTTTGATCATATTTGGAGTAACCTATTAACTCAGTGCACCCCAGTGCCAGTTTCTGTTTTCGACTGTTTTTGTATTTCAGGTTTTCACATTACGAGAACTGCTAGGAAAAATCCAGAAAAATTATATAAAAAATCAGCGTTCCAGAAGCTACCATGCGCCCGAAGTACAGCCGGGGGGGGGGGGACCAGGGCTCCAGGCGCCCTGGCGGCGCCCCCCCCTGGGCCGCGCCGGGGGGCGCCTGGGCCCCCCGAGGCTCCGCTGATGCCCCCCTTTGGCATATATTTAAAGCATCTCCCGAAACCCTCGAGACGGGAACTCTTTTTCGCGATCTCATCTCTGTTCCGCCGCCGCCGCCGCTTCCAAGATCTGGAGCACCAGGAGAACTCTTCCCGGCACCCTGCCGGAGGGGAGGATCACCACCGGGAGCTTCTCCACCACCATGGACACCTCCCGGATGAGTTGTGAGTAGTCTCCCTTGGACCATGAGTCCATGACCAGTAGCTATGTGATGTTCTTCTCCCGTTCTTGTGCTTCACTAATTAGTCCTCGTGAGCTACCCTACATGATCGAGGCACATATGTAATCCTTTTGCTGTTGCTATGATGAGTTTGCTGGGATCCGATGGATTATGAGATTATGTTCAGATTGTGTTTGAGTAATATATTTGATTCACCTCTTTTATATTTATGTTCGTAAGTAATTCTTGCATGTTCTCCGTTGTTATTTATTGCTTTGGCCAAGTAGTAGGTAGTGACTCCAAGAGGGAACGTTATGCTCGATTGTGGGTTCATGCCCCTCGATGACTAGTTTGAGTGACAGAAACATGAGTCTAGGGGATGTGCTGTTGCCACAAGGGGGAAAACAACGGTGCTTGTGCCCGCGGGTGCAAGGACTGTTTACTTTACGCAAAGTTCTTTTAATGCAGTTGTCTGTTGCTTTGAGTTTACACTATGGGTGGGACTCGCAACTTAATACCAGCGAGATGTTCTGGATAAATATCTCAAGGTGGATGATTAGTAGTAGATGCAGATGGATTTCGGTCTACTTACCTCGGCGTACCGCCCATGCTTTGAGCCTCAACCTGTGTGCAGGTCCACGTTGATTGCTAATATCTAGCGCCGTTAGCAGTTGACACCTTCTTGTTGAAACTGGGAGTCTCAGGGAAAACGATCCTTGGTATTGCCAAGGGAAAACTTCTGCTACACTGCATCTCAAACCTTCCACTTGGGCTAACCAACGAGGGGTGAGAAGCCACCTAGCAGCATGTCATCATGCCATCAAGTCTTTTTAATTTTTAAAACTCAACTAAATAAATCGTATGGATCTTCAGTCCATTTAAACCGAGGGATATTCACATGGTGATTTCTCTTTATAACCTATACAAAGTCTCCTAAGATTATTAGGGAGCTATATTAAATTATTCCATTTGTTTGGAATTCACCATAACACACTTGCAAATTTTCCCATGCCTCTTTTGCTTCAAGTTTCCCCTCCAAACCTTGTCTATAGTTTCTTCCCCTTTTATCGGAACTCCACCAAAGATCCGAACATTTTATTTGGGGCACTTCAAAGACATGTCCTAGTTCAAACCTTTTGAATTAAATTCAAAGTAATTTGAATGTAATCTTTCAATCTTGGCCATTCCTAATTTCTTGGATCAACACATTTTTGTGTGAGTCCAAGAAATTTAACCTCTTGCCCAAATTCCACCATAACCTCTTTCTTTTCTTTCTCTCCTTTTTCTGTTTTGGTAAATAGAAGAAGAGAGAGAGCGCAGTGAGTCTAGCAGCCCAACCGCAGCAGGCCAGTCGCGCCACTGCCGGCCTCCCTAAGGCCATCTCCAGCCGGCCCATTAGGCCCACCTAATTCCTAACCCTAGGCCATCCTACCCCGCAGCCTCTCCCTCTCGCTCCCCCGCTGCGTCGCCTCTGCCCGATTCCCATCCATCGCTCGATCCCTCTCCTCCTCTCGTCGATCCCCCGCGCCCCATCTCCATCCTCTCGGCTCGCCAGCCTCTCTCTTCCTCGTCTTCCTCCAACCGCGCCACCCTCCGTCCTCCTCGGCCTGGCAAGCGCGAGCCCCTGCCTCAGCCCACCTGCGGCCGTCCTCCGCCGCGTTCCCATCGTGCCAGGAGGCAGAGGCCACCTCGCGCACGACCTCCTCCGACGTCGAGCCTCGCCATCGCTTGAGTCTGAGGGCCCGCCTCGCCGGCCTCCTGACCTCCACCGTCGCCGCCGCGTTCCCTACAGGCCGGCCGCGAGCCAGCGCCGCGGCGCCGTGACGATGACCACGCCTCGCCTCCTGCCGCGGGAGACCAGCGCGGGCTCTGCTTCGTCGAGCTGCCATGGCGCCGCCCTATCCTCGCGTCTTCCCGCTGCCTCCTCTTTGTTCCAGCAGGCAATGGTACCCCGACGTCCTCCTGGCAAGCCGTGCCCCTCCATGGCCATCTGTCCCGGGCACTATGACCACCGGGCCGAGTCCCGTATCCCATGGCCGGCCACTTTGTGCTTGACGACGTGTAAATCTACACCGAGACCGGACCGACAATATGAGCACCACTACAACCCGTGCACGTCAAGTCCAGCGACACCAAGTTCTCCTCCGACCAACGTACAACTACCATCGTGGTGCGTTTCGCCAAGTCCGACTACAACCTGAACGACTACCGTCGACCTCAAGACCACAAGTACCCCACCGGCAAGAACGACGCCCGAACGACTATACACGATGATGCGTCAAGTTCGACTACCGTCGCAAAAACGAGACCGACAAGTCCGAAGACCTCAAGTACCACGACACGACGACATGAACTTCTACGGAAACGTGAACGACTACAAAACGTGTCCCACTACCGTCGCCGAAGATCGCGTGTGCATCTCCAACGTGAACGACTACTTCCCTCGAGACTCGAACCACCTCGAACCGCACGCTACAAAGGTATATCGCCGTGACGACCCCGTGAATGAATGCTTGTGTTGTACAAGATGCACTCGCTTGTTTGCCTCGAGTCCGAGTGCCCCTCGTTTGCCTTGTCGCCAACCCGTCGGAACCCGGTAACGGGATCACCCCACCTATCTCTCGCTTGACACGCTCACGTCGATCGTTTCTTTTGCACCCGTCTCTCAACGAGTTACCGGTACCGAAATGTTGTTGCGGCACCATTTTCGGATATCGTCGCCGTGGCACCCCTTTCCACCACGGTGTCAAATGCTTCAAATCTTGCTCTTGTTAAGTTTTAATAAAAAAATGCATAGAAACTTGTAAATGGCATCTGCATCATGATAACAACATTAAAATGATTAAATTGTTGTTGCTTCAATAATTGCTAAATGACATGAGGAGTTTCCGGAATTGTTGTTGTTATTTCCGGCCTCATTTAAATTGACTAGATAGTGTAGTTTTGCTCATGCTTCACCTCTTGCCATGTTTAATAAAAACATTTAATCTTGTCTTGTAAATAAACGAGAGTCAACTAAAGAAATAAAATGTGGTGTTTTGTCAATACGTAACTCGTTGCATATTGAGCTCCACTTAACTTGTAGTACTTGTTTGTGCACTTTGCCATGCCATGCATAGTTAAACCGGACATGCATCATACTTGGATGTGCATCGTATGCCATGTTTATGCTTGTGTGTTTACCGTTTTGTTTGCTTCTTTCCGGTTGCTTCTCTTGTTAGCTTCGGTTCCGTTCCGGAGTTGTGAGGTTTCGCTCGGCTATGTTACTCCGTCTACTTCATGGACTTGTTCTTCTTCCTTGCGAAATCCCAGGCAAGATGACCTTACCCAGATATCACTACTATCTTTGCCTATTGCTAGATGTCTCGCTCTTTAGTTTATTGCCTCGATGCCTATGTCTGTTTGTCAGCCTCCTATTGTTGCCATGAAACCTCTAACCTTTGACACCATCCCAGCAAACCGTTGTTTGGCTATGTTACCCGCTTGCTCAGCCCCTCTTATAGCGTTGTTAGTTGCAGGCGAAGATGAAGATTGCTCCATGTTGGAACTTGTTGTTGGAATATCACAATATCTCTTAAATATATTAACACACCTATATACTTGGCAATGGGAGGAAGGCTTGCCTTTTGCTCGGTGTTTTGTTGCACTCATGCCACCTTAGGACCCGATAAACCGGTATTATGTTCCCGGATTTTGCGTTCCTAACACGGTTGGGGTTTATGGGCCCCCTCGATAACCCGCTTAGCGCTAAAGATTTTCCAGCAAGGCCCAACTTTGGTACTACATTTGCCTAACAACTAAAACTTGCATAGGGAGTAATTAACCCTTTTCTTAATCAACAACCTGGGCTAGTTCTCCACATGAGTGTTGATCCAACCGAGCAGACTACAGGGCCGCCTTGGGGAAACCCGAGGTATTTGGTATTTTCCTGTAGGCTGTCTCATCCGGTCGTGGCCTCAGACGAGATACGTGCGGCTACTATCAAGGTGTCGACACGCCGGGAGGTCTTGCTAGATTAGTTTTACCTTCGTCGGAATATCTTGAGCACGGGATTCCGAGAATACTCGGGTCTTCCCACCTTGGAGTTGCGACTCCGCAGATTGTGAGCTTGTGATGGGCTAAGTTGGGACACCCCTGCAGGGTTTTGATCTTTTGAAAGCCGTGCCCGCGGTTATGTGGTAGATGGGAATTTGTTAATATCCGGTTGTAGATAACATGACACTCTATCCTTAAGAATACACTACCTGTGTGTGTTTCGTGATTGTCTCTTCTCGAAGGGGCTTCGAGAAGAAGAACACGATGGGGTTATGCCTGACGTGAGTAGTTAGGATCACTTCGTGATCACTTTGACGATCGTTGGCACTTCTCTTCTCGCTCTAATTATGTAAGCTAGTGCTAGTGCAGCTGCAACCGTGTTCTTCAGCCTTGTTCCACACCCAAGGCTTTGTTAGTTTTGATACCCGGGAACGGGATTGCTGAGTCCTTTGTGGCTCACAGATTACTACACACACCAAATGCAAGTACTTCCGAGAACAGTGCAGAAGGTGGATCAGAACTTCATTGGGAGTTCGATGAAGAGCGTAGCCGTATGTATGTGACGTTTTCGACGATCAGTAGTGGCTTCTACTAGGGGCGATTCGGACCTTGTGGCTTTATTTATTTGGTATTTTTCATTTGGATCTTCGTCCGTAGTCGGACTGTGATGTTTATTGGATGATGATTGCTTATGTAATGTATTGTGTGACGTGGCGAGTGTAAGCTAACTACTCTTTTGCAATTTCATCCCCATTTTTGCATGAGTCGTGCAAAGATACCATACTTGAGATCATTCTAGCATGAGCTTATACCTTTAAGTCGTGCCTCGACACGTAGGAGGTATAATCTCATACTAGGCATTACAAGTTGGTATCAGAGCCTTCTCCGACCTAGGAGCCCCCCTGATTGTTCGAATCGTTGATGGTTGAGTCTAGGCACACACTTGAATTTTTACTCCTCATCCCTTTTCACTCTGGTGAGGACTCCTGACGATTACTTATCTCTTCTACTCCCAAAAATTCACTAATTTTTTTTAGGATCACGCGAGTATTGTTTGGATTGTTCTGATGTCTTGTGACGAGAACATTGTTCTCGATGCCTCCTGTCATTTAGGGGTTGTGGCAGTGTCCCGGAGAGTTGAGCTCCGAGGTGTTGTCGTCACAAATATATCGCAGCAGTTCTGGAATACTTAAGACGGCCGACATCGAAAACTCTCCTATGCGGTTAGTGGCAAGATAACCCCGACATCACCCAGTACTGGGGAGGTAGTTCGGGAGTATTGCCATAGCTTGTATAGCAGATGCGTTTCGAAAGTCCGAGGTAAACGGTTTCCGGAAGTAACTGGTTATGTGTTGAAGGATGGATACAGCTGGATGTAGGATTAGAGTTGAGTGCGCAATGCTTCCCCTATATCCCCAACACCTGATTGCATAACTGGAAACTTTCGGAAATTAATAGGTGGGTTCATCTAGTAGTTCGTAGGCATTCTTCCAATGAATGCATGATATGGAGTTCGGGGTTCTACATTGAGTGAAGTAGTTTTATAGACGTTTGTTCCGATCGGGAGTTGCATCTTAAAGGGTCCTTGGCTATGTTGATCCGAGGATTGCAAAACCCTTTTGTAACACGTTCCATAAGCTTTCAGCACGAATATGTCGAACGAAGCTTCTATCTTGTATTTGTTCTATCTGCTCCTTATTGTTTTTTTATTTTTATTTACCTTTTGTTCTCCCAAGTGTCTTCTCGACAAGTGTTCTACCATTAAGCTATGGAATTCATTCGTTCAATTCTCTGTTCGGATGATATTGTGAAGATTATGTTGCAACATATCTATCCTTTATTTTTGTTTTGATTCTGGTATTCGAGTTGCTTTGATGTCAAGTGTTGATTCCATACCTTTCTAATCGGTGTTCTCATATCTCATTGGGAGTGCTAATCCTTCTTGATCATCGAGATTGCTATGTTAAATTCTTTTCAACCGGCGTGCTTCTCTTCAAGTTAATCCGATCTCTTCATCATTTGCAAGATCAAGTCTTGGTTTTCCTCAACGGTGTCTATTTCATTCATCCCAAGTTGTCTTTGTTTCCCCACCCTCCCACCCTTCTTCTTCTCGGATCCAGAATTCTTAATCAAGTATCCATTTTCTTCATGTGATATTTCTTCATTCTTTTCCTTCAATGTTCTTATCCAGTGATTTATCATGAAGATGCTCAAGAGTTTCAAGTTCATCATTCTTAATTCTAACATTCTTCTCCGGTGGACTAAATCCAAGCTTTCGTATTGATCATATATGTGCCTTTTGTTTCACATGTTTTTCGATGTTGGAATTTCTTATCCGAAGGCTTTCTTATTTCTTCACATCACTTTATTCATATCCGGAGTGTTGAAGATATCTCAGAAGATTCGCATTTCCATTCTTAATCCGTTCAAACTATTTTGAGGACTGTCATCTTATTCAAGCCATTTAATTCAACCAGTGCAATATCTCTTGAGAAATCGTTTTCAACGGTGATTTCTTTTGAGTGGGCCCTAACCCACAGGTATTTTTCCAGGATCTTACCTGACTCTTCTATTTTTTTCCGGAGTTATTCAAAAATTCTTTTCAAGTTTGATGTAAGAATGGATTTCTCATAGGTCAAATGTATCCTCCAAGATCGCTTTCAAATTCTTTTCACCTTTGGTTCAACCTTTTAATTCTTCATTACGGAGTGCCTAAACAATTCTTCATGTTATTCTCGTCGTTCTTCTCAACATGTGAAGACCGGAGAAGAGTTCCTCTTAAATCTTCTCCGTTCTCACGAAAATTCGTGGTTCTAGCTTCATGCCATCCTCATAATTGTTTTCGATTGTGAGGAATTCTTTTTATACCATATGAAGTAGTTCATGAGTTCTTCACATTGTGATCCTCCGAAGGCCATCATCTCAGAAGATTTCTTCGTTCTCAGTTTCCAACTTCGCCCTCCAACTATTCTTAATTGATGCCTCTTCGTTCGTCTCCATATTCTTACGGTGGTTCATTCAAGATTACTCTTTCGTTGTTGTCGGGGGAAACTGTCCTCCCACGAGCACCTATGGGTCCGGAGCCCCTTTCTACGTTGTGGTAAGGGAGCGGAGGGAGCACGGAGAGCAGATCGAGGGGCGCACGCGGGCAGTTTTACCCAGGTTCGGGCCGCGCGGACGCGTAAAACCCTACTCCTGCTTAGGTTGTATTGAGCTCTTGGGCTCGGGAGCTTGAAGACCTACAGTGCTAGCTACGCCGAGCGAGAGAGTTGTCTAGGTTTCGAACCCCCTCTACGTTGTGCATGGGCCTCCTTTTATAGCTCAAAGGGGTCACCGACAGGTGTCAACGTAGAGGAGGGTAAAAGTGTAAATTTGGTGGTAGTTGTAACAGTGCATGAATAGTATATGAACAGTGGTCTTCACCTAACTTTGACAGTGGGGGACAAGGGCATTAAATGCCCGTCGCCGTCGCCCCCAAAAGCGTCTGTCCATGCTTCTCCGTTCGCCACGGCGGTAGCCTCGTCACCGTGGCTTGCCACCGTGTGCCCCAGGCTGCACAGCCGTCTGCCACGTGCCCCTGGAAGGGCCCCAGGGCGACGCGTGGGTAGATGAGCTGGAGCGCGGGCACACATCGTAGGTTTCCCCGGCAAGCACCTTGCCAGGGTCGTGATCTTGCCGGGCCCGGAAGCTCGTCGCTCTCCAGGTCCTGCCGGGGCGCATGATGCGCCGAGACATCTCTTGATGTATGTGTTCCTTGGCCTCCCTGGCAAGCTCCTCTTGCAAGGGTCTTGTGCTAAAGTGATATCCTTGAGCCTGGTGCGTCCTTCCCGGCAAGCTCCTCTTGCCGGGGCCTTGATCTTCTGACTTGTATACTTTGTTCTTGAATGGCTTCATAGGGACCAGAAAGGTTCTTGGCGAGCACGTGGTAAGCCCTGCCACGGGGAGCTGCTACTGCCCGTGCACAAGTTGGGGTACTAAGGTACCCCTATCTTATTACACCGACAGGAGCCCCCGGGCCTGGGCCACACACGGTGCCGAGCGCTGTTGGGCCAGGCCCAAGACAGTGCACGAGCACGCGCGGCCCATGGCAAGCCGTATCCCCTTCCGCATCCGCCGCATCCCTCCCTAACGGCACGCGTCGATTGCGGCGTCGTGGGAGAGATCGTGGCCTGTTCTTTAATGGGAAATGCGGAACATCCCCCACTTCCCCCTTAAAAGCAGAGGAAGCAGGGGCAGTTCCCTCCATCGTTTTCATTGCGCCTTGATTCTCCAGAAACTCCCGTCGCCCTGTGCCTCCCAAAGGTCGACAGAGAGCCCAGCCCCTCCCTTCCTCCGCCGTCTCCCGCATCCGCGGCACCATCGACCTCCTCGCCTCTTTCCTCGCCGCCCCCGCCATGGCTCCGAAGAGCGACAAGGCGAAGAGTGACAAGGCCAAGAAGGAGAAGTCCGAGCAGGCGGCGAAGCTGGCAGCCCTGCGGAAGAAGTGCGTGGTCTTCGCGCCGAGGCTTGGCGCGAGGGAGCTGCGGGACAAATACTATTTGTTCTGGGCGAGGGAGACCAAAGCTCATCCCCGCACCAGAGTCCTCCCCACCGTCGCCGCCGACATGTTCCCCGGCGGGTACTTTTTCTTTGCCGCGTTCTTCCATTGTGGTTTGTGCCCTCCGTACTTGGAGTTCTTTTGTGATGTAATGAATACGTATGGCCTCCAGCTCCTAGATTTCACCCCCAACGCCATCCTTACGATGGCCGTTTTCGCACATCTGTGCGAAAACTATGTTGGGGTTCATCCAAATGTAGCTCTTTTCCGCCACTTCTTCATGCCTAGAGTAGAGTCCGGTGCTCCCCTCTCCGACGGCATCTCTTGGATCTTTAGGCTGAACAAGAAGGATGCGTACTTGAAGGGAGAGCTTCGTGGCAAGTGGGAGGAGTGGAGAGCCGATTGGTGCTGGGTGCTGGAAGCTAATCCTGAGCCCTTTACCTCGCCGCGCAAGACTGCCATAGTGCGCAGCAGGGATTGGAGTGAATTCGCCCCGGAGGACAGCAAGCTTCAGATCGCCCTCATTAGGATCATTCGTCTCCGGGTCGCCAATCTGACTGTTGGAGAAGTTGGAGCAGATTTCCTCCGCCGCCGCATCGCCCCTCTACAAGAAAGGAAGAGGCCCGCCTGGGAATTTGGCAATGCGGCAGATTGCATGAGGCTGGGCCCTGGATTGAACTACAACTTCACCGTCTTGGAGTTGAAGGGGATGGTTCGGGAGCTCTTCAAGCATGACCCCGCCCACCCGGAGTGGTTCAAACCTTCCCGGGGAGTGGTGCCGCTGTGCAACAGCACTACCCGCGATTCCATACGCGCGATGATGCCCGAGTGCGACTCCCATGGCGTCGTCCCCACTTGGCTGGAGCCTCCACCAGAGACCGTGCTGACCTTCTTCGACAACTTGGTCGAGAAGCCCCGCAACGCCGAGGAGAAGAAGGGCCTCATCCGGGATACTACTGACCGGGATGTAGCTTACATCGCCTCCAGGATGGAGGAAGCCGCCGCAGCTGCGGCTGCTGGCGAATTTGGATACACTGTGGACGAGGCAGAGGACGCGGACGCAGTGAGTCAAGCAGAGGAGGCGGAAATCCTCAAGCTACTGAAGATTGCGCCCGAGGAGTTTGCCGGGGAGCCTTCCGTGAAGCTTGCCGGGACGAGCGAGGTTGCCGGGGGGAGCGAGGCCGCCAGGCATGGCACTAAGTCCAGCGGGCCTACCGAGGAGGAGGAGGAGGGCGCCGAGGCTGGAGATTCCGATGAAAACTCTGGTGGATCTCTGAATCTTGACGACGATGCCTCCTCGTCCTCGGAGAACTCTCCGCCTCCGCCAAGCCCTCCGCAGCAACAGAAGAAGCGCCTCCGCAAGGCAGCTGAGACGGCGAGGCCACAGGCGCCTCGACAGCAGCCGACGCGCCGAGCGACGCGCGCCACCAAGACGAGCGAAGTCGTCAAGGAGGCGCCCCGTGCTCGAGCGCCAAGCGGAGGGGGATCTTCCCGGAGCGGAACAGGTGCTCCTTCTGCCCCTCGGTCCTCGGCGACGACGGGGGCCGGGTCTCCACAGCCCACAGCCCCGGAGACCGCCAAGCGCCCGAGGGAGCCTTCTCCTCCAGCTCCTCGCGCGGGAGCACACCAGGCGGAGTTTGACTTCTCCGCCCTCAGCTCCGACGAAGAGGAAGAGGAGTAAGTACTTGCAATTCTTTTAGTTTCTTCAATTTTGTCTTGATTTTCCTTGCTTGGTTCTGATCTTGCTTTTGTTTTGCTTCGCAGGACTTTGACCCAGCGGATGGCGAAGAGGGCCAAGATCCCTGTGGTCAATATCAAGGACGACGAGCCCGTCGCGGCGACGAGCAACGCGCCGGCGACGAGCTTGCCGGATTAGCCTGCTGCTCCGAGGAGCAGCCCGCAGCGCAGCCCCCAGCGTAAGTCTGGTATTTATCTTTCTGCTCAACGGGTGCGCTTGAGGTTATCATCTTAGTTGATGTCTTGTTGTCTTGTGCAGAAGTGGAGCCGCAGCCGCAGGAGCACCAGGAGGTCGCCCCCGACGAGCCACTTGCTCCACCCTCCCCTCCAAGGATGAACTCCCCGGCAAGGGAGAACGCTCCGCCAAGGACGGGCACTCCGCCAAGGGCGAGTACCCCGCCAAGGGTGAGCAGCCCGACAAGGGTGAGCATCCCGCCAAGGGAGGGCGCAGGTCAGGATGTAAGTGGTCAGTCCGCTGGGCAATGCGGCGATAGCCGCTTCGGCCGCATGTCAGTTATGTGGGATTTTGCGGCAGCCACTTAATGTGTTTGGCGGTTAAATGGCGCCGCGACGCCACAAAGTGCTAAACTCTCTGCTCTCGTCGACCTTACGCGCACACTTGATTCTCCTGCTCGCCTGCGATTCCCGTTAGCCCATCGTCCGTTTCATGCCCGCACAGATGATGTTAAAGCACACTGTCTAGCTCTTATACAGTAATAATCAACTCATTAACATCTACAGTACTGGAACTACTAGCAAGGTTTTCAGCAACACAGTTCGTGTTGATTACAGATTTACACTAGAGTACTGGTGAAGGAAATTAAAACCATTGCAATACACTTGCAGCTAGTAAAGCAAGCACTATCTCCGTCACAATGTCCAACCCTGCAGTTCTCGGGGCCGTAGCTCTCGAACGTGGCCGCCGCTTCCCGCAGCTGGTGTCTGGACGCATCCGCTGGGTGCCGCGTGACGGAGGACACGACGACGAGGTGCCGGGTGTGGTAGGCGGCGTCTGGCGTGACGGCGTCCACCATCCCGACGGGCCCGTGATCGCCCCGGCGCCTCCCGCGCGCCGCGCCGGCCCTCTGGGCGAGGTCGCAACCAACAGCCCGCGGCCGCGCAGAACGTGGCCGTGCAGTTTGAGGCACGCGCCCTGCGCCGTGGCATCGTTGGCTGCAAGGTGGACGGAGACGAACACATTTGCAAATATCGCCGGCCACCGGCGTTTGTGGGCTTTGTTGGGTTGCCCACTTGCGCCACTTAAATTTATTGGTTTTCCACGAACGTCGTTTAGGCTCTTTCCGGTAAATGGCATACGTGGGGCTAGTGGGACCCAGCGCCACTTACATCCTGAGGCGCAGGCGGCCCTCCGCCAGCAGGGGCTACTACTCCGCCGCCAAGGGAAAACTCCCCGGAGAGGGACCCCGTCGTCGAAGAGATCCGCGAAGGTAAGCCTTGCAACTTCTTCTTCTTGGATTTGTCTTTTTGGATATTTGCTTGATTCTTTCTTTTCTTTTTCTTCCACTAGATCCTCCTGCCCCAGAGCTGATGGAGACGGAGGCCACCGCTGAGGAGGAGGTGCACGGCGACGGCGGCAACGCCACTGCCACTAAGGGAATGGCTGGAGCCGACGAGCCCGCCGCTGAAGAGACCGCCCCGACCGCAGACGCCACGGCTGGGGAAGGGACCGGCGACCGCACTGCTGGCCCGGAGGCCACAGGAGCGCCGGACACTGCACCGGCCGCCGACCCTTCCGCCTCCGCGGCTGGGCAGGGCGTCTACCTGGAGGCCGCCAACGGGGTTTTCATACAAGTCCCGTGGGCGTCCTCATCAAGGGCACCCGCGGAGGGAGAGACCTTTGACGGAGAGGTCCTCGCCTCCGCCGGATTGAAGGTTGTTGAAGCGCCCGACAGCAGCGACGAGCCCGAAGAGGAGAGACTCCTTCGTCGGCTCCTGGCCTTGTATCGGGCCAGGCAGGCGAAGTTGGAGTCTCGGGAGGTTCTGGCTGCCAAGGCTGGAACTGATCTGGAAAAGCGCGCCGCAGAGCTCCGCGCCGCCAACCAGGCGGCCCTCCGCAACATGGCGGAGGAGCGCGAAGAGCATGCCGGGGCGCAGCAAGCCTTCCTCCTTGAAAAAGCTGAGGCCGAGGAGCAGCAACGATTGGCCGCCGAGGAGCTATCTCGGCAGGAAGGAGTACTCAACCAGCGGAAGGTCGACCTCGATGCCCACGAGGACGACCTCGCCGCCCGGGAGCAGGCCATTGGCGGGGCTCTGAAGGAGGCGAGGAACGCCGCAGCCGCCGCAGAGACCGCCAAGAAGGACCTGGAGGCCAAGGTGGTGCAGACGGAGCTGTACTTGAAGGCGAGCGAGGAGAGGGTCACTGCGCTCAACGTGGAGCGGGAGAAAGATGCCCACACCAATTCTGAGCTGCAGGTACGTCTCTCCGAGAAGGGCAAAGAGCTCTCTGACGCCAGGAACTCCATCGCTGACTTAGAGCTGAAGGTTTCCACCTTGACTGACTCGCTCGACGCCGCCCGGGACCACGAGACGAAGCTGAAGGACGAACTCCGCAAGGAAAGGGCCTTGGTGGAGAGCGCCGCCGTCTCGGCGAACAACTTCAACCGGGCAGTGGAGCAGTGGACTGATGAGCTGGTCACCTCCGCTGCCAATATTGACATGGAGATGATGGCGCTAAGGGCGGAGCATCTCGTGTACTCCCCGGACGAGAGTCTCCCCCACAGCGCCAAGTTGAGTCTGTTCTTCAGGGGAATTGCGCCGGCGCTTGCGCGGCTGCGGGAGAAGATCCCCGTGCAGCTGGCCAACGAGGCACGTCGGCTCTGCATGGGCACCATGGAGCGGGTCTTGTCGAAGATTGTCTACCGCAACCCCGGCATCAACCTCGTCAATGTCCTCCGCACCTTGCCGCCCGAAGCTGATCAGGAGGCGTTGAAGGCGCAGGTTGCCGACATCGTCGCCAAGGTGGGCAAGATCACGAGAAGTGAAGGCGACCGCGTAGATTAGATTCCTTTCTTTCTGCTTCCTTTGCCGCTGCAAAGCATGTTACGGACAAGAATCTGTTAGTATTGCGGCAAGTTATCTTTGTAATATACAATCTTATTTTGAGCAACCAACGCAGTGTTATCTCCCTTGCTTTGGTCCCTTCACTTTGTATGCATTCCACCCTACGTTTTTAGGGAACTTGCCGGCAAAGGACCCTTGCCGCGAGCGCTGAGTGCTGGACTCTTAGCAGCCTGCTGGCAATACCTTCGCCGGCAAGAAACTTTGCCGCAGCTAGTCGCAGCACACCTAGATTGCTGAGCGAACTCGAAAACGAAGTAAGGGCGCGACACTTGTCGCAGCTCACTTAAGTCGTTGAGCGTGCTCGAAACAAAGTAGGGGTGCGGCTAGCCACGGGTAGGTTCCTACGCGCACAGGTTTTCCATACAAAGTGTGGTTGTTCAAGGAAGACAACTAAAAAATTTGAAAAATTTGAATTACTCAAACTTTGGTAACTTAGCTTTCATAAACTGTTTGTTCCCCAACAAGGCTTCTCTTTCTTGAACAGCACTTGGTTCACGCCTCCATCTCCTTCCCCCCCGGCAAACTTGTGCGCGAGGAATACTCCTTCTGCTTAAGAGGGAAAAAACAGGAGGACAAACAAGTATAAGGCCTTACGGCTTGCTAATGCTTACCGGGGATGTGCGTTGCACAAGGTGTCAGATGATGCATGCAAATAACAAAGAAAAGCATGGAAATGATAATTAGTGCGAAGCACAAAAGCTTTACTGATGCACGGGATCTGCGCCCGGCTTTGTACAAAGGTTTACATGCAACAGCGGCAAGACTTGTACAAAAGGTGGTTGCCGAAGCGGATCACGGCAACCGCGCCTTATGGGTGAAACTTGCGAAGATGCTCTATGTTCCAGGAATTGCTCACCGGTAAGCCTTCTTCGGTCTCAAGGCGGACAGCGCCGGGCCTTGTGACTTGTCTCACCCGATAAGGGCCTTCCCACTTCGGCGTCAACTTGTTGGAATTCTTGGCGGACTGAACACGCCGAAGAACAAGGTCGCCTTCCTCGAGACTCCTGGCCTTAACCTTGCGGCTATGATAGCGACGCAAGGCTTGCTGGTATCGAGCAGCTCGTACAGCAGCCTGGAGACGTTCCTCCTCAAGGAGCAATGCATCATCTTGTCGCAGTTGCTCTTGCTCGAGCTCATCATAAGCGAGCACTCGAGGAGATCCGTATACGAGTTCCGTGGGGAGAACTGCCTCTGCTCCATAGACAAGAGCAAAGGGTGTCTGTCCGGTGGCTCGATTTGGTGTCGTCCTGATTGACCAAAGAGCCGCCGGCAACTCCTCTATCCAGTTTCTTCCACAGTTGTGCAGCCTGTCGAAGGTTCTTGTCTTGAGTCCGCGCAGCACTTCAGCATTGGCCCTCTCCGCTTGACCATTGCTCCTCGGGTGAGCAATAGAAACGAAGCAGACCTTGGCGCCAAGGTCTTGGACGTACTGCATGAAGGTGCGACTTGTAGACTGTGTGCCGTTGTCGGTGATGATCCTGTTAGGGATTCCGAAACGGCAAACAATCGATCTGAAGAACCTGACTGCTGACTGTGCTGTCACCTTTCTCAGTGGTTCCACTTCTGGCCACTTTGTGAACTTGTCGATTGCTACGTACAAGTACTCAAAGACCCCGACTGCGCGGGGAAAGGGGCCGAGAATATCGAGCCCCCAGACCGAGAAGGGCCAGGACAAAGGGATCGTCTGGAGAGCTTGAGTTGGCTGGTGAATTTGCTTGGCATGGAACCGGCACGCTTCACACTTGGTTACTTGTGCAGTTGCGTCTTGGAGGGCTTCTGGCCAGAAGAACCCTTGCCGGAACGCCTTGCCGGCAAGTGCCCTTGCGCCAATGTGATGGCCACATATGCCTCCATGTATCTCTGCCAACAGCTTCTGTCCATCTTCCCTGGAAATGCACTTCAACCTGACACCATTGAGTCTTCTTCTGTACAGTTCATTGCCAACGAACTGGTACATACTCGACTGCCTGGTTATTTTCTCTATCTCTTTTGGCTCGTCGGAAAGTTCTCCAGTTTGCAGAAAGCGGACGATTTGATGTGCCCATGCTGGAGCCTGAGGCTCAACAACAAGGACTAAAGGCATGAGGGCTGCTGCGGGAACCTCAGCTTCTACGGCAAGAACCTGCGGCTCTGCCGGAGCTGATGATCCCCCGGCAAGCCTGCCGGGGCAAGGCTTGTCGGGAACGCTTGCTTCAACTGTACAGACCCTTGGGTCTGCAGGAGCAAGCTGTTCCTCAGCATCTTGGCTGTTGATCTTGGGGACCTTGGCGGCGGCTTCGGGAAGATCCGCCGGCAAGTAGTCACCGGAGACCAACTTCCTCTTATTGTTTTGCTCAACTGATGGTGTAACGGATGGCTGAGTTAACTTGAGCACGAAGGTCCCTGGTTCCACAGGTAACTTCATTAGAGCACACTTTGAGAGGCCATCTGCAATATCATTCTGAGCTCTTGGGACGTGCTCCATTTGCAGACCTTCAAAGTGTTCTTCAAGCTTCCTCACTTCATCAACATAAGCTTCCATCAAAGGGCTCTGGTAACTCTTATTCACTTGTCGGACCACCAACTGTGAGTCTCCCCGCACAATCAACTTCTTGATCCCAAGCTCGGCCGCAATTCTGAGGCCGGCAAGCAAACATTCATACTCAGTAGTATTGTTTGTCGCTTGCTCCTTGGGAAAGTGCATCTGGACAACATACTTGAGGTGCTCTCCGGTGGGCGCTATGAGTACCACGCCGGCACCGGCGCCTTGCAGCGAAAAAGCACCATCAAAGTACATTATCCACTCGTTGCTCGCTTCTTGGACAGGGACGCTTGTCTCTGGGACTTCTTCATCTGGCGTTGGGGTCCATTCTGCTATGAATTCTGCCAAAGCTCTGCTCTGTATGGTTGAAGTACTCTCAAACTTGAGACCAAAGCTTGACAGCTCCAGTGCCCACTCGACGATCCTGCCTGTTGCTTCGGGATTTTGCAATATCCTCTTCAACGGAAAGCGAGTGACCACCGTTATCTCGTGTGCTTGGAAGTAATGGCGCAGCTTCCTTGAGGCCATGAGGAGGCCGAACAGCAACTTCTGCACCCCAGAGTATCTTGATCTAGCCCCCTGCAAGAGGGAACTCACAAAATACACTGGGCGCTGCACCATCTTCCTTCGCACTTCTCCTTGCTCTTGCACAGACTTGTCCTTGTCGGGGCCAGAGCTTGTCGGGGAAGCCCCCTGCTTGTCGCTGGATTCGCTTGCCGGGGATGTGGGTTCCTCATCCGCCTCCCTCTCCGCTACTAACGCAGCACTAACCACTTGATTGGTTGCCGCTAGGTACAGCAGCAACTTCTCTTGTGGCCTAGGTGCGACAAGTATCGGAGTGGAGGAGAGGTATCCTTTCAAGTCTTGCAGCGCTGCCTCCGCTTCCGGAGTCCATTTCATAGGGCCTGCCTTTTTCAAAATTTTGAAAAAAGGCAGGGCGCGCTCTGCAGACTTTGAAATGAACCTGCTGAGGGCAGCCACACAACCAGCAAGTCTTCTTACGTCCTTGACGCGCTTCGGGGCTTCAATCTGCTCGATGGCTTTTATCTTGTCGGGATTGGCTTCAATCCCCCTCTGGGACACAAAGAACCCGAGAAGCTTGCTGGAGGGAACTCCGAAGACGCACTTCTCGGGGTTCAGCTTGAGTTGGATCTTGCGCAGATTCTCAAAAGTTTCCTCTAAGTCCTGTATCAGGGTATCTTTGCTCTTGCTCTTGACCACTATATCATCCATGTAGGCTTCTATATTCCTGTGGATCTTTGGCTCAAAAGCAGTGTGCACCACCCTCGCAAATGTTGAGCCTGCATTCTTCAATCCAAAGGGCATGCGTATGAAGCAATATGTGCCGCATGGAGTAATGAATGCAGTCTTCTCTTCATCTTCCTTGGCCATGAATATCTGGTGGTAACCTGAGTATGCATCAAGGAATGAGAGCAACTCACATCCAGCTGTGGAGTCAACAATTTGGTCTATGCGCGGCAAGGGAAAGGGATCCTTGGGACAAGCTTTGTTCACATCGGTGAAGTCTATACAAAGTCTCCACTTTCCATTAGCCTTTCGCACAACAACTGGATTGGCCAACCACGTGGGATGTATTACGCCCCTAACCAGGCCTGCTGCTTCTAACTTCTTTATCTCTTCAGCTATGAACTCTTGGTGCTCCACGGCTTGCTTCCTGACCTTCTGCTTGACGGGCCACGCGTGAGGACAAATGGCAAGCTTGTGCTCCATTACCTTCCTGGGAACGCCGGGGATGTCAGACGGTTGCCATGCAAACACGTCGACATTCGCCCGCAGGAAGGCAACGAGCGCGCTTTCCTATTTGTGGTCGAGTGTAGCACTGATGGTGAAGGTACCACCAGTGCCGTCCTCCTTGGCGGACACCTTCTTGGTTGCCGGTGGAGCTGCCATTCCTTTCTTGCACTTGCCGGTGGAGCTCGATGGTGCGTCCTCGACGGCAGCGCAGCACTCCGAAGAGGTGCGTTTGCCGGAGTGGGCCCCAGAGCTCTTGCCGGACTTGGTCTTGGTCTTCCCCCTGGGAGCTTCAGCGGCAAGTGTGTTGCTTTCTGCCGCGGCTGCTGCATCCCGGTAGATCTTGTCGGCGCAGATAAGCGCGTCCTTCTTGTCGCTAGGGACAGAGATGACGCTTATCGGCCCCGGCATCTTGAGCATGTTGTACGCGTAGTGGGAAGCTGCCATAAACTTGGCGAGCGCAGGATGGCCAAGTATCCCATTATAAGGTAATGGGATATCGGCGACGTCGAACGTGATCCTCTCTGTTCTGAAGTTGAGCTCCCCACCAAAGGTCACTGGCAGTGTAACCTTCCCCTTCGGCTTGCTCCTCCCCGGGTTGATTCCTTGGAACGTCCTGGTTTCTTCGAGCTCGCTGTCGGGGATCTGTAGCTTCTTGATCACAGCCGAGGAGATCAAGTTCAGGCCGGCCCCGCCGTCAACCAACATCTTGGTGACCTTGAGGTTGCGGATAGTTGGTGAGACCAACATCGGCAAGCACCCGACCGCAGTTGTGCGGTCAGGGTGGTCCTCAAGGTCAAAGATGATGGGCGTGCCGGACCACTTCAGCAGCCTGCGTGACTCGACGGGTGGCTCAGCTGCATTTACTTCCCGCACCAAATGCTTGAGCTGGCGGTGGGAAGTGTGCAGAGAGGCATCTCCGTCGACACACAGAACCTCTGTGGCCTTCTGAAACTCCTGCTCGCTGTTGTCTCCTTCTTCCATGTCATCATCGTCGTCTTCATCCTCATCCTTGTCGCGGCCCTGGGGAGGTCTGTCACCTTGCCGCTGCTTGGCCTTGCCGTGGCGTCCTCTCCGGCCGTTGAACGGCCGCTTCTTGTTGGGCTCTCCTCCGCCTCCTTGGGCCTTCTCCTTGTCGCGACGCTCGTATTCAGCCTTCTGCTGCTCTACGAGGTACTCGACTCTTTTGCAGTTCTGGAGATCGTGGCCCTTGGTGCGGTGGATCTAGCAGTACTGCTTGTCGGAGCCGTCCTGCTTGTCGGCTGCCGCTACAGGGGCGGGCTGCTTGCCGGAACCGCCAGCCTGTGCCTTCTTGGCGGGAGCCTCCTTGCCGGACTGCTCGACAACCAGCACCTCCTTGCTCTTCTTCGTTCTGTTATTCCGCCGCCGGCTTTTCCTTGCCGGGGCGGCGTCTTCACTGTCGCTTCCTCCTGCGCCAGTATCCTCTCCGGGGAGTCTCCTCCCCTCTTCAGCGCGCGCGCACTTGTCAGCCAGAGCGTAGAGCTCGCTGACATCCCGGATCTTGGTCATGGCCATCTCCTCCCTCATCCGGCGGTTACGCACGTTCTGGTGAAACGCGCTGATAACCGTGGCAGGGTGGACGTCGGGAATGTTGTGCTGGACGCGGCTGAATCTTTGGATGTATTTGCGTAGGGACTCTCCCTCCTTCTGGGCGAGGATATGGAGATCGCTCTCCTGGCCGTGGGGTTTGTGGCCACCCGTGAAGGCGCCAACAAACTGGTGGCACAGATCTGCCCATGAGGAGATGGAGCTCTCCGGCAAGTGCATAAGCCAAGACCGGACGTTTGGCTTAAGCACTAGCGGGAAGTAGTTGGCTAGGATCTTCTCGTCGCGTTCCCCGGCAGCCTGCACCGCAATGGTGTAGATGCTGAGGAACTCCGAGGGGTGTGTCTTGCCGTCGTACTTCTCGGGTACGTCGGGCTTGAAATTCTTCATGCTGGGCCACTGGACTTGCCGCAGCTCACGGGTGAACGCAGGGCAACCCGCCGCGTACGGCAAGTCGCCTGGTTCACCGGGCGCGTGCGCGTCGACAGCGGTCCCAGCACGTTGATCTGACTGTCTTCGGGCTTCTCGTTGTCGCTCGATGCGAGTCCGAGCGTCCTCTTGCCGCCTATCGTCTAGGACTTGGCGCTGATCGCGGCGAGCCCGCGGATCCGACGATGCCGTAGAGTCGTCGTCGACGTTGATCCGGCGGGGTGGCGATTTCTGCTTCCGCGGCGGGGAGTGCACAGTAGTTGCACCCCCGGCGGTCTTGTCGCCATCGGCCTTCGCTTGGTCGACTTGCCGCGGCCGCGAAGTTGCCGGCTGCTGTGGCGTGTCGTTGTTGGCGAAGGCGATGAGACTCTGGATCGTCGCCCTCCAGTCTTCGGCTTTGTCTGCCGCCGGAGGGAAATCGAGGAGCAGCTGGGCCCTGGCCAGGGCCTCTGCTGGAGAAGAGGGGAACGGTGGCGAACGGTGCGAGGAGCGGGACACGCTCGGACTTCTAACCACGTTAGAAGGAGCATGTTCCCGCCCCGGCGACCGCGCCTTGCTCGTACCAGCGCGCTAGCCTTGGGCATCCCGCGATCCTCCGGCTTGGCCACGCCCCAGCAAGCGTATGGTACCTCCCGTACCACGCCGCTGCTGGTCTTGCACCTCCTGGGAGGGACGTGGGGCGTGTACTGACACCGAGGCTTTGGAGTTCGCACGGTCATCAGTCTTGTCCTTGGACTTGGTGGCGCCGTGAGTTTCCTCGCCGGCGACCACCCTTCCGCCGGCGTCTCCTCCACCAACCGTTGGTTCTGGCGGTGGCGGGATCGACGCAGACGGGCCTCCGACCTCCGAAGCCTTCTTCTTCGGAGGCATGTTGATGCTGTCGATGAGGTTGATGGAGCTGGTGAAGTTGCTGAAGGTTGCGCCCGCGTGAGCGCCGGATCAGGTTCGCACAACCTCGACGCCCCCTACCTGGCGCGCCAAAGATGTCGGGGGAAACTGTCCTCCCACGAGCACCTATGAGACCGGAGCCCCTTTCTACATTGCGGTAAGGGAGCGGAGGGAGCACGGAGAGCAGATCGAGGGGCGCACGCGGGCAGTTTTACCCAGGTTCGGGCCGCGCGGACGCGTAAAACCCTACTCCTGCTTAGGTTGTATTGAGCTCTTGGGCTCGGGAGCTTGAAGACCTACAGTGCTAGCTACGCCGAGCGAGAGAGTTGTCTAGGTTTCGAACCCCCTCTATGTTGTGCATGGGCCTCCTTTTATAGATCAAAGGGGTCACCGACAGGTGTCAACGTAGAGGAGGGTAAAAGTGTAAATTTGGTGGTAGTTGTAACAGTGCATGAACAGTATATGAACAGTGGTCTTCACCTAACTTTGACAGTGGGGGACAAGGGCATTAAATGCCCGTCGCCGCCGCCCCCAAAAGCGTCTGTCCATGCTTCTCCGTTCGCCACGGCGGTAGGCTCGTCACCGTGGCTTGCCACCGTGTGCCCCAGGCTGCACAGCTATCTGCCACGTGCCCCTGGAAGGGCCCCAGGGCGACGCGTGGGCAGATGAGCTGGAGCGCGGGCACACATCATAGGTTTCCCCGGCAAGCACCTTGCCGGGATCGTGATCTTGCCGGGCCCGGAAGCTCGTCGCTCTCCGGGTCCTGCCGAGGCGCATGATGCGCCGATACATCTCTTGATGTATGTGTTCCTTGGCCTCCCTGGCAAGCTCCTCTTGCCAGGGTCTTGTGCTAAAGTGATATCCTTGAGCCTGGTGCGTCCTTCCCGGCTAGCTCCTCTTGCCGGGCCTTGATCTTCTGACTTGTATACTTTGTTCTTGAATGGCTTCATAGGGACCAGAAAGGTTCTTGGCGAGCACGTGGTAAGCCCTGCCACGGGGAGCTGCTACTGCCCGTGCACAAGTTGGGGTACTAAGGTACCCCTATCTTAGTACACCGACAGTTGTTATCGTATCAATTCATTTGTTCTTTTCATAATCCTACCGGTGCTTTGTTGAATATTAATCCAAGGGTGTGCTAGATCTCTCTTTAATTCTTTGCAACGAGAATAAGTAGTATGCAAAATCCATTGGTTGTTATCAATCTAAATTGGTGAAGGATACTCATAACATAATTCTTATTCTTGTTCCTTTCAAGTGTTTAATCCCTTTGTCTGGAGTTCGTTCATGATATCAAATTATTGGTTGTTCATCTTTTCTTCCGGAGTTCCAAACTCTCTCAATTATCTTGTCACGAAGCTCTATCTGAATCATTGCATGCTTTGAATCTTATTCTTTTCATCCTTCACTTTTCATCCTTTTGTTACCGGAGTTTTCATAGTGGTTCATCATGATTTAATTCATCCTCGAAGTGTGCTTCAAGATTCTTGTTGGAGCTCAAGCATTCTTCATCATGCATTCCAAAGTGCAATTCTTTCTACCTTATAGTTTGAGATGGTGGTATGTCATTTTTGCCAATTTCCCTTCATGTTTCATGATTCACAAGTTGTCAGGAATGAGATATTTAAACCCGTCAATTTCTTCACTGGAGTTAGCTTGGTATAGATTTCACCTAAAGCCTTCCATTGGGATTGTTGCTATGTGTGGTGCTTCTAAATGAACCAAGTTCTTCATTTATCCTCTCGGTGAAATAACTCTTTTGTCTCCTTGCTTACCTCTATCAAATCAATTGTTTCCGTTAGTGGCAGCATGTCACCTCATAGTTTTGAGATGTTTTACATAAGCTTACAACAAGCTTATTCTTTTTGTTATTGACTTTTTTTCCAACAACTCCGTTCAACCCTTCTTCGTAAGGATGCTTTTTCAAATTCATTTGTCCGAGAAGTTGTCATTTTCTTCTCCGTTCTTTTCTTTTCAACGACCTCGCATATATTCTTTCATTCCGGAGGCATTGTGATGTTGCTCTCTCCAAACCATCATCTCGTTTTATCGAGATCATGTTCTTTCCTTTACTTATCCATTCAACATGAGTGTTGTATCCTCCATTCAATTTTTCTCATCTTATCAAGTTTGCCTCTCTTTTTAACTGGAGTGTTGTCTGAAATCTTTCTTACCCCTCGTGCCATTCTTTCAATTGTTCTGGAGGCAGTGTGTTGTTGATTTCATCAACTATCAGCCCATCTTCTCAAGTTCATGTTCAATTCCTCCATTTACAGTCGGAATGCTGTCCAAATTATTTCGTTCTTATTCCTTCTCCATCTTGTTTGAACCGAAGTGGTTTTGAAATTCTTTCGTCATCATTGAGCTATTCGTTCATGTCCTTGCAACCTTCAAATTCCCGTGGTGTCCCTTGTTCCTCCTTTTACCGGAGTGCTCCTAACTTCGTTCATCTCTGTTGTATTCTTTCTTTCAAGATTGTTCAACCTCTCAAGGTTCATGGTTTCACTCGTTTGTCGAAGAAGCAACTTTGTTTTACCTCTTCCTTTTCCGTTTTATCCGGTGCCATCTCCAGGATCTCGGGTCGAGATCCTCTGTTAGTGTGGGAGAGTTGTGACGCCCGAAGACCGACGCTCCAGAAGATTCCAGATGTTTCGGGTTTTGCCGTGTGTTTCTTTTGCTTGCTTTATTTATTTTTGCATTGCATCATGTCATCATGCCATCAAGTCTTTTTAATTTTTAAAACTCAACTAAATAAATCGTATGGATCTTAAGTCCATTTAAATCGAGGGATATTCACATGGTGATTTCTCTTTATAACCTATACAAAGTCTCCTAATATTATTAGGGAGCTATATTAAATTATTCCATTTGTTTGGAATTCACCATAACACACTTGCAAATTTTCCCATGCCTCTTTTGCTTCAAGTTTCCCCTCCAAACCTTGTCTATAGTTCCTTCTCCTTTTATCGGAACTCCACCAAAGATCCGAACATTTTGTTTGGTGCACTTCAAAGACATGTCCTAGTTCAAACCTTTTGAATTAAATTCAAAGGAATTTGAATGTAATCTTTAAATCTTGGCCATTCCTAATTTCTTGGATCAACACATTTTTGTGTGAGTCCAAGAAATTTAACCTCTTGCCCAAATTCCACCCTAACCTCTTTCTTTCCTTTCTCTCCTTTTTCTGTTTTGGTAAATAGAAGAAGATAGAGAGCGCAGTGAGTCCAGCAGCCCAACCGCAGCAGGCCAGTCGCGCCACTGCCGGCCTCCCTAAGGCCATCTCCAGCCGGCCCATTAGGCCCACCTAATTCCTAACCCTAGGCCATCCTACCCCGCAGCCTCTCCCTCTCGCTCCCCCTCTGCGCCGCCTCTGCATGATTCCCATCCCTCGCTAGATCCCTCTCCTCCTCTCGTCGATCCCCCGCGCCCCATCTCCCTCCTCTCGGCTCGCCAGCCTCTCTCTCCCTCGTCTTCCTCCAACCGCGCCACCCTCCGTCCTCCTCCGCCTGGCCAGTGCGAGTCCCTGCCTCAGCCCACCTACGGCCGTCCTCCACCGCGTTCCCATCGTGCCAGGAGGCAGAGGCCACCTCGCGCATGACCTCCTCCGACGCCGAGCCTCGCCACCGCTCGAGTCCGAGGGCCCGCCTCGCCGGCCTCCTGACCTCCACCGTCGCCGTCGCGTTTCCTATAGGCCGGCCGCGAGCCAGCGCCGCAGCGCCGTGGCGACAACCACGCCTCGCCTCCTACCGCGGGAGACCAGCACGGGCTCTGCTTCGTCGAGCTGCCATGGCGCCGCCCTATCCTCGCGTCTCCCCGCTGCCTCCTCTTTGTTCCAGCAGGCAATGGTACCCCGACGTCCTCCTGGCAACCCGTGCCCTTCCATGGCCATCTGTCCCGAGCACCATGACCACCGGGCCGAGTCCCGTATCCCATGGCCGGCCACTTAGTGCTTGATGATGTGTACATCTACACCGAGACCGGACCGACAATATGAGCACCACTACAACCCGTGCACGTCAAATCCAGCAACACGAAGTTCTCCTCCGACCAGCGTACAACTACCATCGTGGTGTGTTTCGCCAAGTCCGACTACAACCTGAACGACTACCATCGACCTCAAGACCACAAGTACCTCGCCGGCAAGAATGACGCCCGAACGACTATACACGACGATGCATCAAGTTCGACTACCGTCGCAAAAATGAGACCGACAAGTCCGAAGACCTCAAGTACCACGACACGACGACATGAACTTCTACGGAAACGTGAACGGCTACAAAACGTGTTCCACTACCGTCGCCGAAGATCGCGTGTGCATCTCCAACGTGAACGACTACTTCCCTTGAGATTCGAACCACCTCGAACCGCACGCTACAAAGGTATACCGCCGAGACGACCCCGTGAATGAATGCTTGTGTTGTATAAGATGCACTCGCTTGTTTGCCTCGAGTCCGAGTGCCCCTCGTTTGCCTTGTCGCCAACCCGTGGGAGCCCGGTAACGGGATCACCCCACCTATCTCTCGCTTGACACGCTCACGTCGACCCTTTCTTTTGCACCCGGCTCTCAACGAGTTACCGGTACCGAAATGTTGTTGCGGCACCATTTTCGGTTATCGTCGCCGTGGCACCCCTTTCCACCACGGTGTCAAATGCTTCAAATCTTGCTCTTGTTAACTTTTAATAAAAAATGCATAAAAACTTGTAAATGGCATCCGCATCATGATAACAACATTAAAATGATTAAATTGTTGTTGCTTCAATAATTACTAAATGACATGAGGAGTTTCCGGAATTGTTGTTGTTATTTCCGGCCTCATTTAAATTGACTAGATAGTGTAGTTTTGCTCATGCTTCACCTCTTGCCATGTTTAATAAAAACATTTAATCTTGTCTTGTAAATAAACGAGAGTTAACTAAAGAAATAAAATGTGGTGTTTTGTCAATATGTAACTCGTTGCATATTGAGCTCCACTTAACTTGTTGTACTTGTTTGTGCACTTTGCCATGCCATGCATATTTAAACCGGACATGCATCATACTTGGATGTGCATTGTATGCCATGATTATGCTTGTGTGTTTACCATGTTGTTTGCTTCTTTCCGGTTGCTTCTCTTGTTAGCTTCGGTTCCGTTCCGGAGTTGTGAGGTTTCGCTCGACTATGTTGCTCCGTCTACTTCATGGACTTTATCTTCTTCCTTTCGGAATCCCAGGCAAGATGACCTTACCCAGATATCACTACTATCTTTGCCTATTGCTAGATGTCTCGCTCTTTAGCTTATTGCCTCGATGCCTATGTCTGTTTGTCAGCCTCCTATTGTTGCCATGAAACCTCTAACCTTTGACACCATCCCAGCAAACCGTTGTTTGGCTATGTTACCCGCTTGCTCAGCCCCTCTTATAGCATTGTTAGTTGCAGGTGAAGATGAAGATTGCTCCATGTTGGAACTTGTTGTTGGAATATCACAATATCTCTTAAATATATTAACACACCTATATACTTGGCAATGGGTGGAAGGCTTGGCCTTTTGCTCGGTGTTTTGTTCCACTCATGCCACCTTAGGACCCGATAAACCGGTGTTATGTTCCCGAATTTTGCGTTCCTAACACGGTTGGGGTTTATGGGCCCCCCCTCGATAACCCGCTTAGCGCTAAAGCTTTTCCAGCAAGGCCCAACTTTGGTACTACATTTGCCTAACAACTAAAACTTGCATAGGGAGTAATTAAACCTTTTCTTAATCAACAACCCGGGCCAGTGCTCCACATGAGTGTTGGTCCAACCGAGCAGGCTGCAGGGCCGCCTTGGGGGAACCCGAGGTATTTGGTATTTTCCTGTAGGCTGTCTCATCCAGTCGTGGCCTGAGACGAGATACGCGCGGCTACTATCAGGGTGTCGGCACGCCGGGAGGTCTTGCTGGATTAGTTTTACCTTTGTCGGAATATCTTGAGCACGGGATTCCGAGAATACTCGGGTCTTCCCACCTTGGAGTTGCAACTCCGCAGATCGTGAGCTTGTGATGGGATAAGTTGGGACACCCTTGCAGGGTTTTGATCTTTCGAAAGCCGTGCCCACGGTTATGTGGCAGATGGGAATTTGTTAATATCCGGTTGTAGATAACATGATACTCTATCCTTAAGAATACACTACCTGTGTGAGTTCCGTGATTGTCTCTTCTCGAAGGGGCTTCGAGAAGAAGAACACGGTGGGGTTATGTCTGACGTGAGTAGTTAGGATCACTTTGTGATCACTTTGACGATCGTTGGCACTTCTCTTCTCACTCTAAATACGTAAGCTAGTGCTAGTGCAGCTCCAACCTTGTTCTTCAGCCTTGTTCCACACCCAAGGCTTTGTTAGTTTTGATACCCGGGAACGGGATTGCTGAGTCCTTTGTGGCTCACAGATTACTACACACACCAGATGCAGGTACTTCTGAGAATAGTGCAGGAGGTGGATCAGAACTTCAGCGGGAGTTCGATGAAGAGCGTAGCCGTATGTATGTGACGTTTTCGATGATCAGTAGTGGCTTCTACTAGGGGCGATTCGACCTTGTGGCTTTATTTATTTGGTGTTTTTCATTTGCATCTTCGTCCGTAGTCGGACTGTGATGTTTATTGGATGACGATTGCTTATGTAATGTATTGTGTGACGTGGTGAGTGTAAGCCAACTACTCTTTTGCAATTTCATCCCTATTTTTACATGAGTCGTGCAAAGATACCATACTTGAGATCATTCTAGTATGAGATTATACCTTTAAGTCGTTCCTCGACACGTATGAGGTATAATCTCATACTGGGCATTGCACATAGAGTCATATTTTGTTCTAGCTTTGAGTTGCAATCTTTGAGTTGTAAGTAAATAAAAGTGTGATGATCTTCATGACTAGAGCATTGTCCAAGTGAGGAAAGGATGATGGAGACTATGATTCCCCCACAAGTCAGGATGAGACTCCGGACGGAAAAAAGGGAAAAAAGGCCATAAAAAATTAAGAGAAAAGGCCCAAAAGAAAAACAAAGGGAAAAAATGAGAGAAAAGGAGAGAAGGAGCAATGCTACTATCCTTTTTCCAAACTTGTGCTTCAAAGTAGCACCATGATCCTCATGATAGAGAGTCTCTTGTTTCGTCACTTTTATATACTAGTGGGAATTTTCATTATAGAACTTGGCTTGTATATTCCAATGATGGGCTTCCTCAAAATGCCTTAGGTCTTCGTGAGCAAGCAAGTTGGATGCACACCCACTTAGTTTCCTTTGTTGAGCTTTCATACACTTATATCTCTAGTGCATCCGTTGCAAGGCAATCCCTACTCGCTCACATTGATATCTATTGATGGGCATCTGCATAGCCCATTAATACGCCTAGTTGATGTGAGACTATCTTCCTCTTTTGTCTTCTCCACAACCACCACTCCATTCCACCTATAGTGCTATATCCATGGCTCACGCTCATGTACTGCGTGGAAGTTGAAAGGTCTGAAAAAATTGAAATGTGAAACAATTGCTTGGCTGAAACCGGGGTCGTGTATGATTTAAATATTTTGTGTGACGAAGATAGAGCATAGCCAGACTATATGATTTTGTAGGGATATCTCTCTTTAGCCATGTTATTTTGAAAAGACATGATTGCTTTGTTAGTATGCTTGAAGTATTATTATTCTGATGTCAATATTAAACTTTTGTCTTGAATCTTTTGGATCTGAACATTCATGCCATAATAAAGAAAATTACATTGAGAATTATGTTGGGTAGCATTCCACATCAAAAATTCTGTTTTTATCATTTATCTACTCGAAGACGAGCATGAATTAAGCTTGGGGATGCTTGATACGTCTCCAATGTATCTATAATTTTTTATTGTTTCATGCTATTATATTCTCTGATTTCGATGTTTAATGGGCTTTATTATACACTTTTATATTATTTTTGGGACTAACCTACTAACCCAAGGCCCACTACAAATTGCTATTTTTTTGCCTATTCCAGTGTTTCGTAGAAAAGGAATATCAAACGGAGTCCAAACGGAATGAAACCTTCGGGAGAGTCGTTTTTGGAACAAATACAACACAGAAGACTTGGAGTGCATGCAGGGAAGAAACGAGGCGGCCACGAGGGCAGGGGCGCGCCCAGGGGGATAGGCATGCCCCCACCCTCGTGGGCCCCCTTTTGCTCCCCTGACGTGCCTCTTCCTCCTATATATACCCATATACCCTGAAAACATCGGGGAGCGCCACGAAACCCTAATTCCACCACCGCAACCTTATGTACCCATGAGATCCTATCTTGCGGCCTGTTTCGGAGCTTCACCGGAGGAAGCATCGATCACGGAGGGCTTCTACATCCACACCATATCCTCTCCGATGAGTTGTGAGTAGTTTACCACAGACCTTCGGGTCCATAGTTATTAGCTAGATGGCTTCTTCTCTCTCTTTGCATCTCAATACAAAGTTCTCCTCGATCTTCTTCGAGATCTATTTGATGTAATTCTTTTTGCGGTGTGTTTGTCGAGATCCGATGAATTGTGGGTTTATGATCAAGATTATCTATGAACAATATTTGATTCTTCTCTGAAATCTTTTATGCACGATTTAAATATCTTTGCAAGTCTCTTTGAATTATTAGTTTGGTTTGGCCTACTAGATTGATCTTTCTTGCAACGGGAGAAGTGCTTAGCTTTGGGTTCAATCTTGCGGTGTCCTTTCCCCGTGACAGCAGGGGCAGCAAGGCACATATTGTATTGTTGCCATCGAGGATAAAAAGATGGGGTTTACATCATGTTGCATGATTTTATCCCTCTACATCGGGTCATCTTGCTTAAGGTGTTACTATGTTCTTATGAACTTAATACTCTAGATGCATGATGGATATCGGTCGATGTGTGGAGTAATAGTAGTAGATGAAGAATCGTTTCGGTCTACTTGTCATAGACTTGATGCCTATATACAATGATCATGCCTAGATATTCTCATAACTATGCGCTTTTCTATCAATTACTCGATAGTAATTTGTTCACCCACCGTAGAAATCTACTATCATGAGAGAAGCCACTAGTGAAACCTATGGCCCCCGGGTCTATCTTCCATCATATGAATCTTCCATCTACTATTTACCTTTACTTTACTTTTACTTTGCAATCTATAACAAAAATACCAAGAATATTATCTTATTATCTCTATCAGATCTCACTTTTGCAAGTGGCCGAGAAGGGATTGACAACCCCTTTATTGCGTTGGTTGCAAGGTTCTTATTTGTTTGTGTAGGTACGAGGGACTCGCGCATGGTCTCCGACTGGATTGATACCTTGGTTCTAAAAAACTGAGGGAAATACTTATCCTACTATGCTGCATCACCCTTTCCTCTTCAAGGGAAAAACAACGCAAGCTCAAGAGGTAGCAATGCTAGATCATTATTATTCATCACACCCTTAGGTTTTAGACCTCAACATATGATCTCGAGGTAGATCAACACTTGTAATCTCTATATTCATCAAAATCAATCAAGCAGGAAGTAGGGTATTACCTCCATTAAGAGGGCCCGAACTTGGGTAAACATCGTGTCCCCTGTCTCCTGTTATCCATCGATCCATGATCCATAGCTTGGGAACCCCTACCCGAGATCTGCCGGTTTTGACACCGACATGTCTTACGCGCCCTGGCGGTATAACGACAGGCACCCGTATGTCGACGAGCGGAGAGCCCCGGTCGACCCGAGGGAGTCTGGATTCGATGCGAGGTTAGTCCTCGTGCAGGGTTTGGTCGATAGGGGCCGAGCACACAGAGAAGGATAAGACAGAGACCGTCCGAGTGGAAGTAGATCATTTGTTTCTGGGCCCGAGTGTTTCAGTAGGGCCATCTGAGACGCTGAGATCCCTCCCAACTGAAGATTGGCGGGGGCGTGAGTAAGTTCATCGGTGAGTCAAAACACGACACATGGCTGGAAGACTACCGATTGGCTTTGCGGATTGGTGGAGGCAACGATGATGTAGCCATGAAACACCTCCCCTGATGCTTGAAGGTTCGGCCAGAGCCTGGTTGAATCAGTTGGCCCTGGAAGTATTTTCTGTTGGAATGAGTTAGCCCTAGTGTTCATCAAGACATTAGAGGGCACTTGCAAGTGACCTGCCGGGCTGACTGAGTTGCAGCATTGTGCCCAGAAACCGAATGATACTTTGAGAGACTTCATTCAGAGATGGACTACCCTTCATCATATAGTGGAAAATGTGTCAGAGCACTATGAAATTTGCACCTTCAAAGAGGGTGTACGATGCAGAGAGCTCAACCTGAAGTTTGGTCGTTCCTGAGACATGTATCTAGCCAGAATGATGGAGATAGCCACTCGGTATGATAACGGCGAGGAAACAGATCGACTCCGTAGTGGCAAGGGAAAACCAGTCGACCAAGATGCCGGCGATGGAAATTCCGGTCGAAAGCAAAAGCGTAAAGCTGAACCTATAGGTCCTGTTGAAGCTGCCGTCCTGAATGGACAAGGGAAATTTAAAGGAAAATCTAGAGGGCAATGGATACCCAAGAAGGTGAAAGATCAGTCCAGCCAGGTCATTCTAGATTTGCCGTGTTACATTCACATGAAGAAAGATGAAGAGGGAAACTTGATTCAACCTAAGCATACCACTCGAGAGTGTCGAGTCCTGATTCAGAGTTTCCGAGAGGGTCAGCCTAGTAAGAAAGAATCTGATAAGGAATAGGAAAAAGAGGATGATGATGGTTACCCTAAGGTCAATGCGACTTTGGTGATTTTTGCTGATATAGAGAGCAAAAGTTGACTGAAAGTCATGAACAGGGAAGTAAATATGTTTGCTGCGACAACCACGACATATTTGAAGTGGTTGAAGACTCCTATTACATTCAACCAGACGGATCACCCAGTGCACGTCGCCACTCCCGGACGATAAGCGCTAGTGGTCGATCCAGTTGTTGGGGCACCCGACTGACTAAAGTCCTTATGGATGGCGGCAGTGGATTGAACATTCTGTATGCTGAAATCCTCCAAGAGATGGGCATTCCGATGTCCAAACTTAGTGAGAGCAAAATGCAGTTCCACGGCGTCACCCCCAGAAAGAAGGCAAAGTCACTCAGACAGATTGCTCTTGACGTGGTTTTCGATGATTCCTAGAATTACCGTAAGGAAAAGTTAATGTTTGAGATGGTGGATTTCCATAGTGCTTATCATGCTGTTCTGGGGAGACCCGCTGTCGTTGTACTAAGGTAGGGGTACCTCAGTACCCCAACTTGTGCACGGGCAGTTGCAGCTTCCCGCGGCAGGGTTTACCGCGTGCTCGCCGGAGACCTTCCTGCTCCCTATCAAACCATTCAAAAACAAAGTATACAAGACAGAAGATCGAGACCCCGGCAAGAGGAGCTTGCCGGGAAGGCCGTACCAGGCTCAAGACTGCCCCACTAGCACAAGGCCCTGGCAAGAGGAGCTTGCCAGGAAGACTAGAAGACACGCCTCGGCGCTATATGCGCCCCGGCAAGGGCCCGAGGAGCGGCAAGCTCCCGGGCCCGGCAAGATCAAGGCCCCGGCAAGGTGCTTGCCGGGAAGGCTGCGCTGTGTGCCCGCGCTCCAGCTCATCGGCCCACGCGTCGCCCTGGGGCCTATCCAGGGACGCGTGGCGGATGGCTGTGCAGCCTGGGGGACACGGTGGCACTCCACGGTGGTGGATCCATCGCCGTGGCAGATGGAGACGCAAGGGTGGGAGCTTTTGGGGTCGACGGCGACGGGCATTAAATGCCCTTGTCCCCCACTATCAAAGTAGGTATAGACCACTGTTCTGCACTGTAGCTCCACTGTTCCCGCACTGTTACAACTACCACCTCTTTTACGTTTTTACCCCTTTCTCCTACGTTGACACCTGTCGGTGACCCCTTGCACTATAAAAGGAGGCCCATGCACAACGTGGGGGGGGGGGGGTTCGGAACCTAGATCACTCATACGCTCGGTGTAGCTGCTTCTTCAAGCTCCCGAGCACTCAAACTCAATACACAACTAAGCAGGAGTAGGGTTTTACGCGTCCACCGCGGCCTGAACCTGGGTAAAACTGCCCGCGTGCTCGCTACGATCTGCTCTTCGTGCTCCCTCGGCCCTCGTACCGCACAGACAAGGGGCTCCGGTCCCATAGGTGTTCGTGGCGGACAGTTTCCCCCGACATCTTTGGCGCGCCAGGTAGGGGGCGTCGAGGTTGTGCGAACCTGATCCGGCGTTCGCGCGGGCGCATTCTTCATCAACCTCTCCGAATTCGTCAACTTCACCAGCAACAGCTCCATGGCCCCGAAGAAGAAGGCTTCGGAGGTCGGAGGCCCGTCTGCGTCTCACCCGCCGCCACCGGAGCCAACGGTGGGCGGGGGAGACGCCGTCGGAAGAGTGGCCGCCGGCGAGGACACTCACGGCGCCACTAGATCCAAGAACAGAACGGACGACCGAACCTCGGTCTCCGTGGACGCACCGCGTCCCTCCCAGCACACAACGACCCAGCAGCGCCATGTCACGGGAGGTGGCATCCGCTTGCTGGGGCAAGGCCAAACTGGAGGCTCGCGGGACGCCCCGGACCCCCGTCCGGGCACAAGCAAAGCGAAAGCGCCGGCGCGGGACCCCGCTCCTTCTAACGCTGTTAGAAGTCCGAGCGTATCCCGCTCCTCGCACCGCTCGCCCGCGTTCCCCTCCACTCCGGCAGAAGCGCTCGCAAGAGCGCAACTGCTCCTCGACTTCCCTCCAGCGGCAGACAAGGCCGAAGACTGGAGGGCCACCATCCAGAGCCTGATAGCCTTCGCCAACAACGATTCTCCACAGCAGCCGTCGGCCTCGCGGCCGCGGCAAGCTGAGAAGACGAAGGCCGATGGCGACAAGACCGCCGGGGGTGCGACAAGCGTGCACTCCCCGCCGCAGAAGCAGAAGACGCCGCCCCGCCGGAACAACGCCGACGACAGCTCCACAGCCTCGTCGGACCCGCGGGCCCGTCGGGACCAGCGCCAGGTCCTCGACGACCGGCAACAAGAAGACGCTCGGACAAGAATCGAGCGCCGCCGAGAAGCTCGGCGACAATCAGACCAGAGAGCTGGGAACGCTGTCGACACGCACGCGCCCGATGAACCAGGCGATTTGCCGTACGCGGCAGGCTGTCCTGCGTTCACCCGCGAGCTGCGGCGCGTCCAGTGGCCCAGCATGAAGAATTTCAAGCCCGACGTACCGGAGAAGTACGACGGCAAGACGCACCCCTCGGAATTCCTCAGCGTCTATACCATCGCGGTGCAAGCTGCCGGGGGGCGCGACGAGAAGATCTTGGCAAATTACTTCCCGCTCGTGCTTAAGCCGAACGTCCGTTCGTGGCTTATGCACTTGCCGGAAGGTTCCATCTCTTCTTGGACCGACCTTTGCCACCAGTTTGTTGGCGCCTTCACCGGCGGCCACAAACCCCACGGCCAGGAGAGCGATCTCCACATTCTGGCCCAGAAGGAAGGCGAGACCCTGCGCAAGTACATCCAACACTTCAGCCGTGTGCAGCACAACATCCCTGATGTCCACCCTGCCGCGGTTATCAGCGCGTTCCACCAGAACGTGCGTAACCGCCGCATGCGTGAGGAAATGGCGATGACCAAGATTCGGGACGTCAGCGAGCTCTACGCTCTTGCTGACAAGTGCGCACGCGCCGAAGAGGGGAGGAGACTCCCCGGCGAGGATGCTGGCGCAGGAGGAAGCGACAGCGACGACGCCGCCCCGGCAAAGAAGAGCCGGCGGCGGAATAACAGAAGGAAGGGCAAGAAAGAGGTGCTTGCCGTCGAGAAGTCCGGCAAGGAGGCCCCCGCCAAGCAAGCGCGGGCTGGCGGCTCCGGCAAGGAGCCCGCCCCTGTAGCGGCAGCCGACAAGCCGGGAAGCTCCGACAAGCAATACTGTAAGATCCACCGCACCAAGGGTCACGATCTCTCCAACTGCAAGCGCGTCGAATATCTCGTCGAGCAGCAGAAAGCTGAGTACGAGAGGCGCGACAAGGAGAAGGCCCAAGGTGGCGGGGAAGAGACGAGCAAGAAGCGGCCGTTCAACGGCCGGGGAGGACGCCGCGGCAAGGCCAAGCAGCGGCAAGGAGATCGACCTCCCCGGGGCCGCGACAAGGACGAAGAGGACGACGACGAAGACATGGAGGACGAGGATAACAGCGAACAGGAGTTCCAGAAGGCCACGGAGGTCCTGTGCGTCGACGGTGGCGCCTCTCTGCACACCTCCCACCGCCAACTAAAGCAGTGGGTGCGTGAGGTGAATGCAGCGGAGCCGCCCGTGGAGTCGCGCAGGCTCCTCAAATGGTCCAGCACGCCCATCGTTTTTGATCTTGAGGATCACCCTGACCGCACCACTGCGGTCGGGTGCTTGCCGATGCTGGTTTCTCCCACCATCCGCAACCTCAAGGTCACCAAAATGTTGGTTGACGGCGGGGCCGGGCTGAACTTGATCTCCTCTGCTGTGATCAAGAAACTCCAGATTCCAGATGGCGAGCTCGAAGAGACCGGTTCATTCCAAGGAATCAACCCGGGAAGGAGCAAGCCCAAGGGAAAGATCACTCTGTCGGTGACCTTTGGCGGGGAGCTCAACTTCAGAACTGAGCGCATCACTTTCGACGTCGCTGATATTCCGTTGCCCTACAACGGAATACTCGGCCGTCCTGCCCTCGCCAAGTTCATGGCAGCTTCCCATTATGCCTACAACGTACTCAAGATGCCGGGGCCGATAAGCGTCATCACTGTCCACGGCGACAAGAAGGATGCGCTTGTCTGCGCCGACAAGATCTACCGGGATGCGACAGCTGCAGCCGAGAAGGATACTCTTGCCGCTGAAGCTCCCGGGGGGAAGAAGACGAAGACCAAGTCCGGCAAGTGCTCTGGGACCCACTCCGGCAACCGCACCTCTTCGGAGTGCTGCGCTGCCGTCGAGGACGTTCCATCGAGCTCCACCGGCAAGAGTAAGAAAGGAATGGCTGCTCCTCCGGCAACCAAGAAGGTGTCCGCCAAGGAGGACGGCACTGGTGGTACCTTCACCATCAGTGCCACCCTCGACAGCAAATAGGAAAGCGCGCTCGTTGCCTTCCTGCGGGCGAATGTCGATGTGTTTGCCTGGCAACCATCTGACATCCCCGGTGTTCCCAGGAAGGTGATTGAGCACAAGCTTGCTGTTTGTCCTCATGCGCGGCCCATCAAGCAGAAAGTGAGGAAGCAAGCCGTGGAGCGCCAAGAGTTTATCAACGAAGAAATCAAGAAGCTAGAGGCAGCAGGCCTAGTTAGAGGTGTGATCCATCCGACGTGGTTGGCGAACCCAGTCGTCGTGCGCAAGGCCAATGGGAAATGGAGACTGTGTATAGACTTCACCGATGTGAATAAAGCATGTCCCAAGGATCCATTCCCTTTGCCGCGCATTGACCAGATCGTTGACTCCACTGCCGGATGTGAGCTACTCTGTTTTCTTGATGCATATTCAGGCTATCATCAGATTTTCATGGCCAAAGAGGATGAAGAGAAGACTGCATTTATCACTCCATGTGGCACTTATTGCTTCATACGCATGCCATTTGGATTGAAGAATGCAGGCTCAACCTTTGCAAGGGTAGTGTACACTGCTTTTGAGCCACAGATCCACAGAAATGTAGAGGCTTACATGGATGACATCGTGGTGAAGAGCAAGAGCAAGGAAACCCTGATTCAAGATTTGGAGGAGACGTTTCAGAACCTGCGCAGAATACAGCTCAAGTTGAACCCCGAGAAGTGCGTCTTTGGAGTCCCATCCGGCAAGCTTCTCGGGTTCTATGTGTCACAAAGGGGGATCGAAGCCAACCCCGACAAGATTAAAGCCATTGAGCAGATAGAGGCCCCAAAGCGCGTCAAGGATGTCAGGAGGCTTGCAGGTTGTGTGGCTGCCCTCAGTAGGTTCATTTCAAAGTCTGCAGAACGCGCCCTACCTTTCTTCAAAATCTTGAAGAAGGCAGGTCCCATGAAGTGGACTCCGGAAGCGGAGGCGGCGCTGCAAGATTTGAAACGGTACCTGTCCTCCACTCCAATACTTGTCGCACCTAGACCACAGGAAAAGTTGTTGCTATACCTAGCGGCAACCAACCAGGTGGTTAGTGCTGTGTTAGTAGCGGAGAGGGAGTCCGACGAGGAGCCAGCACCACCGGCAAGCGAATCCAGCGACAAGCAGGGGGCTGCTCCGGTAAGCTCTAGCCCCGACAAGGACAACTTTGCGCAGGAACAGGATGAGGTGCGGAAGAAGATGGTGCAGCGCCCAGTGTATTTTGTAAGTTCCCTTCTCCAGGGGGCTAGGTCAAGGTACTCTGGTGTGCAAAAGTTGCTTTTCGGCCTCCTCATGGCCTCGAGAAAGCTGCGCCATTACTTCCAAGCCCATGAGATAACAGTGGTCACTCGCTTTCCCCTGAAGAGGATATTGCACAACCCAGAAGCAACAGGCAGGATCGTTGAGTGGGCACTAGAGCTGTCGAGCTTTGGGCTCAAGTTTGAAAGTACTTCAACCATACAGAGCCGAGCTTTGGCAGAATTCATAGCTGAGTGGACCCCAACGCCCGATGAAGAAGTCCAAGAAACAAGTGCACCCGTACAAGAAGCGACAAGTGAATGGGTAATGTATTTTGATGGTGCCTTCTCGCTGCAAGGCGCCGGTGCTGGCGTGGTTCTCATCGCGCCCACCGGAGAGCACCTCAAATATGTTATCCAGATGCACTTTCCCAGGGAGCAAGCGACAAATAACACTGCTGAATATGAAGGCTTGCTTGCCGGCCTCAGGATTGCGGCCGAACTTGGGATCAGAAAGCTGATTGTGCGAGGAGATTCTCAGTTGGTGGTCCGACAAGTTAACAAGAGCTATCAGAGCCCTTTGATGGAAGCTTACGTCGATGAAGTGAGGAAGCTTGAGGAGCACTTTGAAGGTCTGCAGATGGAGCACGTCCCAAGAGCTCAAAATGAAATTGCAGATGGCCTTTCAAAGTGTGCTTCGATGAAGTTACCTGTGGAACCAGGGACCTTCTTGCTCAAGCTGACTCAACCATCCGTTACACCATCAATTGGACAGTCCAAGAAGAGAAAGTTGGTCTCCGGTGACTACTTGCCGGCGGATCTTCCTGAAACCGCCGCCAAGGTCCCCAAGATCAACAAAAACAACGCTGAGGAACAGTTTGCTCCTGCAGACCCTCGGGTCTGTACAGTTGAAGCAAGCGTTCCCGACAAGCCTCGCCCCGGCGAGCTTGCCGGGGGACCATCAGCTCCGGCAGAACCAGAGGTCCTTGCCGTAGAAGCTGAGGTTCCCGCAGCGGCCCTCGAGCCTTTAGTCCTTGCCGTCGAGCCCCAGGCTCCGGCATGGGCGCAGCAGATCGTCCGTTTCCTTCAAACTGGAGAACTTCCCGACGACCCAGAAGAAATAGAGAAGATAACCAGGCAGTCAAGTATGTACCAGTTCATGGATAACGAGCTATACAGAAGAAGACTCAATGGTGTCAGACTGAAGTGCATCTCCAGGGAAGATGGACAGAAGCTGTTGGCGGAAATACACGGAGGCATATGCGGCCACCACATTGGCGCAAGGGCGCTTGCCGGGAAAGCTTTCCGGCAAGGGTTCTTTTGGCAAGAAGCCCTCCAAGATGCAACTGCACTAGTAACCAAGTGTGAAGCGTGCCAGTTCCATGCAAAGCAAATTCATCAGCCAGCTCAAGCTCTCCAAACAATCCCTTTGTCCTGGCCCTTCTCGGTCTGGGGGCTCGATATCCTCGGCCCCTTCCCCCGAGCCGTCGGGGGCTTTGAGTACTTGTACGTTGCAATCGACAAGTTCACAAAGTGGCCAGAAGTGGAGCCGGTGAGAAAGGTGACAGCACAGTCAGCAGTCAGGTTCTTCAGGTCAATTGTTTGCCGTTTCGGAATCCCTAACAGGAT
>LR738715.1:143068302-143078344 GCA_902687465.1 Secale cereale
AGGAACCAAGTGCTGTTCAAGAAAGAGAAGCCTTACCGGAAAGCAAGCAATATATGAAAGCTAAGTTGTTAGAATTTGACCAGTTCAAATTTTAAATTTTAGTTGTCTTCCTTGAACAATCACACTTTGTATGGAAAACCTGTGCGCGGAGGAACCTACCCGTAGCTTGCCGCACCCTTATCTTGTTTTCGAGTTCGCTCAACGATTTAAGTGAGCTGCGACAAGTGTCGCGCCCTTGTTTCGTTTCCGAGTACGCTCAGCAAGCTAAGTGCGTTGCGACTAGCCGCGGCGAGGTTGCTTGCCGGTGAGACCTTGGCCAGCAGGCTGCTCAGAGTCCAGGACTCAGCGCTCGCGGCAAGGGCCCCTCGCCGGCAAGCTCCCCGGGAGCGTAGGGTGAAAAACGTACAAAGTCAAAGATTAAGACAAGGAAGATAACATTGCACTGATTGATCAAAATAAGGTAAATATCTTACAAAGGATAACTTGTCGCAATGGACTAATGAGTTCATAACATAATGTGCAGCAGCAAAAAAAAGAAATAAAGATAATGGAGGCCTAATCTACGCGGTCGCCCTCCTTCCTGGAGATCTTGGCCACCTTGGCAATGATGTGGGCGACCTGCTCCTTCAGGGCCTCCGTGTTCGCATCAGCCGGCAAGCTGCGAAGAACGTTGGTGAGATTGATCCCCGGATTGCGGTACACAATCTTCGTCAGCACCCGCTCCAGAGTTCCCGCGCAGAGCAGGCGCGACTCCTCGGCCAGCTGCGCGGGGATTTGGTTCCGGAGACCTGCCAGGGCCGGCGCGATCCCTCTGAAGAAGAGGCTGAGCTTGGCGCTGTGCGGGAGATTCGGATCCGGGGAGTAGATGAGATGTTCAACTTTCAGCGCCAGCAGCTCCTGGTCGATGTTGGACGCAGAAGATACCAAGTCTTCGGTCCATACCTCAATGGTATGGCGGAAGAGCTCGGACGCTTTGTTGACGCTGTCCACCAAGGTCCGCTCCTTGCGGAGCTCCTCCTTCAGCTTGGTCTCCCGAGCCCGAGCAGCGTCGAGTGAATCCTTCAGAGTAGTAACCTTCAACTCCAAATCCTCGATGGAGTCCTTGGCGGCCTTCAACTCGTCGCCCCTCTTAGAAAGGCTCACCTGGAGCTCTGAATTTGTGTGGGCGTCCTTCTCGCGCTCCGTGATAAGCGCGGCAACCTTTTCCGCGCTCACCTTCAGCGCCTTCTCCAGCTGCACGACCTTGGCGGCGAGCTCCTTCTTGGCGTTTTCCGCGGCAACCGCGGCGGCTTTCGCCTCCTTCAACTCCCCGCCAAGGGCCGCCTCGCGAGCGGCAAGGTCCTCCTCGTGGGAGTCGAGCTGGACCTTCCGCTGCGCGAGTTCTCCTTCTCGCCGGGACAGCTCCACCCCGGCGAGCCGCTGCTGTTCCTCAGCTTCGGCCTTCTCCAGCACCCATTCTTGGTACTCGCCGGCGAGCCGCTCACGCTCCTCCGCCACCTCGCGGAGGGCCGCCTGGTTGGCGGCGCTGAGCTCCGCCGCGCGCTTCTCCATCTCCGCGGCGGCCTTGGCGGCAAGGGCTTCCCAGGAAGCAAGCTTCGCCTGCCTGGCCCGGTAAAGGGCCAGGAGCTGGTGGAGCAGCTTCTCCTCCTCGGGCCCTTCACTCCCGCCGGGCGCCTCGACGATCTTCAGGCCCGCGGAGGCGAGGACTTCTCCGTCAAACGCCTCGCCCTCCGCAGGAGCTCGCGATGAAGACCCCCAAGGCATCTGGATGAAGACGCCGTTGGGGGCCTCAAGGTAGTAGCCCTGCTCCTTGCTGGCGGAGGGGTCGGCGGCCGGTGCAGCATCTCATGCTCCCGCCGCCTCCGGGTCGGCGGTGCGGTCGCCGTCCCCCTCCCCGGCCGCTGCGTCCGCAGTCGGAGCGGTCTCCTGCGCGGCCGGCTCGGCGGCTCTCGCCGCGTCCTCAACGACAGGGACGTCGCCGCCGCCGCCCTGCGCGCCCTTCTCGTCCTCGATGTTGATGACCTCCGTCTCCATCGGTTCGGGAGGAGGAAGATCTAGAAGAAGAAGAAAAAGAAGTTCAAACAAAGATCCAAAAAGAGACGAAGCCAAGAAGACAAACTACAGAACATACCTTGGCGGACGTCCTCAGCGGCGGGCTCCCTTGCCGGGGAGCTCTGCCTTGGCGGAGTGGCCGCCCTCGCCGGGCTGCTCGCCCTTGGCGGGGTACTCTGCCTTGGCGGAGTACCCGCCCTTGGCGGAGCGCTCTCCCTTGCCGGAGAGTTCGGCCTTGGCGGGGACGGCGGGGCCTGCGGCTCCTCGATGACGGTCTCCGGGCGCTCTTCCCGCTGTGGCTCCACCTCTGCGCAAGAAAAGACAAGAAACATCAAGATATTAAGACAAGACTAAATCCCCAAGCGCGTCCCGACAAGCGAAAGAATAGACCCCAGACTTACGCTGGGGGCTGCGCTGGGGGCTGCTCCTCGGAGCAGCGCTCGGGTCCGGCAGGCTCGGCTCCGGCGCGCCTCCTGTTGCCGCGGCGGCTGAGTCTTCCGCGGCCTCAACCACAGGCGCCTTGGCCTTCTTCGCCGCGCGCTGAACCAAGGTCCTGAAATCAGAGCAACAAACAAAGTCAGCATCAACAAAAATCAAGACAAAACTCGAGAAGGTGTAAGATCCTGGATCCTTACTCCTGATCCTCCTCGTCGTCCTCGCTCAGGGCGGAGAAGTCGTACTCCACCGTGGGCGCGTCGGCGCGAGGAGCGGAAGATGAAGATTCCCTCGGGCGCTTGGCGAGCCCGGGGGCTGGGGGCTGCGAAGACCCAGCCCCTGTGGTAGCCGGAGCCCGGGGAGCGGGCGGAGCCGCTGCTCCGCTCCGAGAAGACCCCTGTCGGCTCGGCGCCGGCCTGCGAGGCGCCTCCGTCGTGGCCCGCGCGCGGGCCGCCTCTGCTGTGGCTGGTGCGCCGGTCGCCCTTGTCGCGGCTTGGCTCCCCCGGGGAGCTGCCCGGCGAGCTGGTTGTTGCCGGGGCGCTTGCGCCCTCTCTCCCGTCGCCGTCTTGCGGAGACGCTTCGGTGGAGACTGCCTTGGGCTGGCCGGAGGCGGGGAGCTCTCCGACGAGGAGAGGTCGTCGGCGTAGAGCTCCGTAGATCCGCCGGAGTCCTCGGCCTCCTCCTCCTCCTCTTCCCCGGCCGGCTCGCTGGGCCCAGCGCCCTGCGCTGCGGCCTCTTTTCCCTTGGCGCCTCCGCTCCCTCCGGTGCCTCCGCTCCTCGCGGCGCCTCTGTTCCCTCCGGCGGCACCCTCCATTGCCGCGGCCTCGGCCACGATTCCGTGGATCCCGGAGTGCCTCAGAGAGGGGACCCCGGCGAGCGCGTCGGGGGGGAGCTGCAGCAGTCTGCGGATCTCCGCCTCCTCCGCCTGGCTGGACGCATCCGCAGCCTCCGCCTCAGCAGGCGTGTACCCGAAATCTCCTGCCGCTGCGGCTGCAGCGGCCTCTTCAGCCCGAGAAGCCATATAGGCAATCTCCTGGTCGGTGGTGTCCCGCGTGTGCTCCTTGACGTCATTCTTGTTCTTCGCCACCTCCACGAGATTGTCGTAGAAATTGAGGACGTCGATGGGCTTGGGCGCAATCCACGTGCGGTCCACGCCGTGCGAATCGCATGCGGGCATCATGGCGAGGAGACGGTCCCGGACGGTGCTGTTGCAGAGCGGCACCACTCCCCGGGGAGCTCGGAACCACTCAGGGTGTGCCGGGTCGTACTTGAAGAGTTCCCGGACCATCCCCTTCAGCTCCAGCGTCGTGAAGTTGAAGTTGAGCCCGGGGCGCAGCCTCATTATGTCCGCCGGGCCGCCGTACTCCCAGGCCGGCCTCTTCCTGTCTTGGAGAGGGGCGATGCGGCGGCGAAGGAAGTCTGCGCCCACCTCAGCAACGGACAGCTGTGCCACCCGAAGATGAAGAATCCGGACGAGGGCGATGTCGAGCTTGATGTCGTCCGAGTCTAGCTCGCTCCAGTCCCTGCCGCGCACGATGGGCGTTGTGCGCGGCGCGGTGAAAGCTTGCGGCTGATCTTCGACGACCCAGCACCACTCCGCGCGCCATTCCTCCCACTTGCCGCGGAGCTCTCCCGGCAAGTAGGACCCCTTCTTGTTCAGACGGAAGACCCAAGAAATTCCTCCGGAGAGGGGGGCGTCGGCCTCTACTCTAGGAGTGAAAAAGTGCCTAAACAACGCTACGTTGGGCTGTATCCCTATGAAGTTTTCGCACATGTGTGCGAAAACCGCCATGGTGAGGATGGCGTTGGGGGTGAAGTCAAGGAGGTGGAGGCCGTAGGTGTGCATGACATCACAGAAGAAATTCGAGAAAGGAGGGCAAAGACCGCAGTGAAAGAAAGCTGCGAAGAAGTAGTACCCGTCGGGGTAGCTGTCCTTGGCGGCGGCCGGATATGCTCGCGTGCGGGGGTGCGCCTTGGTTTCCTTGGACCAGAACAAGTAGTACTTGTTCCAGAGCTCCCGCGCGCCGAGCCTCGGCGGGAAGACGAGATGCTGCTTCCGATACGCGGCGAGTTTTGCCGCTTGCTCCGACTTCTCCCTCTTGGACTTCTCCGCCTTCGCCTTGTCGGTCTTCGGGGCCATGGCGGACGCGGCGGAAGAAGGGGGGCGAAGAACTCAGCGACGCCGGAGATGCAGACGGCGGCGGCGGAGGTGTGGAGGCGGAGCGCAAGAGGGATCTCTGGAGGAAGAAGACGATGCAATGAAAGCGCAAGGAGGGGAACCGCGCCTGCTTCCTCTGCTTTTATGGGGGAGTGGGGGGCGTTTCGCCCTTTCCATTAAGAGATCGTGGGCACGTCCCATCCCACGACGCCGCAATCGACGCGTGCCGTTACGGTGGGGTGCGGCGGATACGGAAGTGGATTCGGCGCGCCGCGGGCCGCGGGTGCCCGTGCACTGTTTTGGGCCTGGCCCAACAGCGCTCGGCACCGTGTGTGGCCCAGGCCCGGGGGCTCCTGTCGGTGTACTAAGGTAGGGGTACCTCAGTACCCCAACTTGTGCACGGGCAGTTGCAGCTTCCCGCGGCAGGGTTTACCGCGTGCTCGCCGGAGACCTTCCTGCTCCCTATCAAACCATTCAAAAACAAAGTATACAAGACAGAAGATCGAGACCCCGGCAAGAGGAGCTTGCCGGGAAGGCCGTACCAGGCTCAAGACTGCCCCACTAGCACAAGGCCCTGGCAAGAGGAGCTTGCCAGGAAGACTAGAAGACACGCCTCGGCGCTATATGCGCCCCGGCAAGGGCCCGAGGAGCGGCAAGCTCCCGGGCCCGGCAAGATCAAGGCTCCGGCAAGGTGCTTGTCGGGAAGGCTGCGCTGTGTGCCCGCGCTCCAGCTCATCGGCCCACGCGTCGCCCTGGGGCCTATCCAGGGATGCGTGGCGGATGGCTGTGCAGCCTGGGGGACACGGTGGCACTCCACGGTGGTGGATCCATCGCCGTGGCAGACGGAGACGCAAGGGCGGGAGCTTTTGGGGTCGACGGCGACGGGCATTAAATGCCCTTGTCCCCCACTGTCAAAGTAGGTATAGACCACTGTTCTGCACTGTAGCTCCACTGTTCCCGCACTGTTACAACTACCACCTCTTTTACGTTTTTACCCCTTTCTCCTACGTTGACACCTGTCGGTGACCCCTTGCACTATAAAAGGAGGCCCATGCACAACGTGGGGGGGGGGTTCGGAACCTAGATCACTCATACGCTCGGTGTAGCTGCTTCTTCAAGCTCCCGAGCACTCAAACTCAATACACAACTAAGCAGGAGTAGGGTTTTACGCGTCCACCGCGGCCCGAACCTGGGTAAAACTGCCCGCGTGCTCGCTACGATCTGCTCTTCGTGCTCCCTCCGCCCTCGTACCGCACAGACAAGGGGCTCCGGTCCCATAGGTGTTCGTGGCGGACAGTTTCCCCCGACACCCGCATATGCTCGTTTCATGGCCCGACCATGTTACGTATATCTCAAGTTGTAGATGCCCGGACCGGCCAGAGCTGTGATCACGATCACTGGAAATGGGCAGAGAGCAGAGAAATGCCTCCAGAAAGGCTCAAAATAGCTTATGAGCATATGGCAGCCGTAGAGATGGAGGAATACAAGAAAACGCATATCCGAGTAATTTGTTACGATCCAAGAAGCCTGCCTCAGAGTCCGCATTTCAGTCGCCCGGTGAGACAAGTCCTGTTCATATCCACCCGGAAGACCCCATTGCGGCTCCGACTCACATCTCAACAACACTCGACAGCAAATAGGAAGCCGCGCTCATCCACTTCCTCCATGAGAACTGGGACATCTTTGCATGGAAGCCATCAGACATGCCAGGTGTACCCAGGGGGATGGCTAAGCACCAAAACCTGTGAAATAGCATCTCCGATGGTTCGTGTGGAAAAAAGGAAGGCGATTGGTGAGGAAGTGGCTCGGCTCCTGGCAGCTGAGTTCATCCGCGAGATATACCACTTTGAGTGGCTCGCAAACATCATCATGGTCCCCAAGAAAGATGATTCACTTCGTATGTGCATAGATTTCAAACATATCAATCAGGCATGCCCGAAAGACCATTCCCTCTCCACGCATTGATCAGATTGTCAACTCAACTGCGGGGTGTGAGCGTTTGTCTTTTCTGGATGCATATTCCGGGTATCACCGGATCCGTGTGTTTGGACCCGATGAAATAAAAACGGCCTTCATCACCCCATTCGGGTGCTTCTGCTATGTCACCATGCCTTTTTGGCTTAAGAATGTTGGTGCCACGTTCATGTCCATGATTCAGAAGTGCCTGCTCACTTAGATTAGTCGGAACATGGAAGCTTACATGGATGATATCGTGGTCAAGTCACACAAATGTTTTGACCTAATGACTGACCTCGCTGAGACCTTTGCCAACTTAAGAAGATATGACATCAAGCTCAATCTGTCGAAATGCAGATTCGGAGTCCCAGGTGGGAAGTTACTCGGTTTTCTCGTTTCCAAACGAGGGATTGACGCAAACCCAGAAAAGGTTGGAGCAATTCTCCGAATGAAACACCATGTGCGTGTGCACGATGTTCAAAAGCTCACACGTTGTCTGGCTGCGTTAAGCCGATTCATTTCTCGTCTCAGTGAAACGGCCCTGCCTCTTTACCGACTGATGAAAAAGTGTGACATGTTTTAGTGGACTCCTGAAGCTGAAGCAGCGTTTGTAGAGTTCAAATCCCTACTTTCCACCCAGCCGGTGCTTGCTGCTCCAGTCAACAAAGAGCCTCTATTGTTATATATTGCAGCCACTGGACATGCCGTCAGTGCAGTGCTCACAGTTGAGCGAGAGGAAGAAGGCAAAGCCTACAAAGTTCAACGCCTAGTGTATTACATTTCTAAAGTCTTGACTCCATCCAAGCAAAGGTATCCGCATTACCATAAGCTTGTCTATGGAATTTATCTGACTGTGAAGAAAGTCGCATATTACTTCGTAGACCACTCGGTTTCAGTCATCATCGATGCTCCATTATCAGAAATACTAAACAATCGAGATTCAACTAAGTGGGGGCTTGAGCTTCTCCCTCTGATATCAAGTTCGAAGCCAAAAAGGCAATCAAATCTCAAGCAATTGCCGATTTCTTGGCCGAGTGGATTGAGCAACAGCAATCGACTCAAGTTCAATCGAAACACTGGACCATGTTCTTTGACGGATCTAAGATGTTGAATGGATGTGGTGCTGGAGTGGTCCTAGTATCCCCAGAGGCGACAAGCTCAGTTACGTTCTCGAGATTCACTTTGATTCCTCCAATAATGAAGTTGAGTACGAAGCACTTCTATATGGGTTGTGTATGGCCATTTGACTCTGCGTCCGTTGCCTGATGGTTTAAGGTGACTAGGATTTGGTGGTCAACCAAGTAATGAAGGAGTGGGATATCAGGAGCCCTGCAATGATTGGGTACTGCAATGAAGTGAGAAAATTAGAGAAGAAGTTTGAAGGATTGGAGCTCCACCACATACCTCGACTCAAGAATCAAGCGGCTGGTGATCTGGCAAAAATAGGTTCCACTCGGAAGCCTATTCCCAGTAATGTGTTCTTAAAGCATCTCCACACCCTATTAGTTCAAGAAGATCCCTTTACAGAGGAACCCCCGCAACTGATAAGTTCGACCAGTCCAACTGAAATTGAGGTGCCAGCAGTGGTCGACCTGATCATGGAAGTTTTGGTAATCAACCCCGACTAGACAGTGTCGTACATTGCTTATCTACGCAGACAAGAGCTTCCAGGGGATGAGGATGAGGCTTGTCAGATCGTTTGCAGATCCAAAGCCTTCACAGTAATAAGTGGACAGCTCTTCAAAGAAAGCGTTACTGGCGTGGGTCAGCGATTTATCTCTCTGGAAGAAGGTCAATTGATACTAAACGAGATTCACTCGGGGACCTATGGTCACCATACGTCCTCTCGGACCATCGTGGCTAAAGCATACCGAGTGGGATTCTACTAGCCATGGGCAAATGAGATGGCAAAAGATATCGTCGATAAATGTGCAGGCTGGCAGTTTTACTCGAACATGTCCCATAAACCTGCATCGGCTTTGAAGACTATCCCACACGTCTGGCCATTTGCTATGTGGGGACTCGACATGGTTGGGCCCTTGAGAACTGGTAGAAGTGGATTCACCCATTTGCTCGTGCCAGTCGACAAGTTCACTACATGGATTGAAGCAAAACCTGTCAAGAACTTAGACTCAAGAACAACCATTAGCTTCATCAAAGAATTGGTGTTCTGATATGGAGTTCCGCACATCATCGTTATGGACAATGGCTCAAACTTTGATTCTGATGAATTCAGAGCGTAATGTGCTTCCCAAGGCACTCGGGTTAACTAAGCATCCGTTGCACACCCGCAGTCGAATGGGCAGGCCGAAAGAGCAAACGGTTTAATCCTTCAAGGGTTGAAACCTCGATTAATGCGCAACCTCAAGCATGCAGCCGGTGCTTGGGTAAATGAGTTACCGTCTGTTCTGTGGGGATTAAGAATGACCCCTAATCGGTTGACTAGTCGAACCCCTTTCTTTATGGTGTACGGAGCTGAAGCCGTGCTTCCAAGTGATTTACTGCATAATGCTCCTAGAGTGGAACTTTTCTCTTAAGACGAGGCAGAGCAAGCACGGCAGGATGTCGTTGATCTTCTGGAGGAGGAACAAGAGATGCCTCTGATCTAGTCGACCATTTATCAGCAAGACCTTCGTCGAGTCCACGCCCGAAACGTCAAAGGTTGAGCATTTCAGGAAGGAGATCTTGTGCTCCGAGTGCATGAGCAGAGGCCTCATAAGCTTTCCCCTGCTTGGGAAGGACCCTTCATTATCGCCAAGGTGCTACACAACAGGGCATATCATCTTTACAACGTGTCCAAGAAGCAAGACGAACCACGCTCTTGGAACGCGGATCTGCTCCACCACTTTTATACCTGAACATTCAGATCGATGAGATGTAATAAGAATTACTTTTCAGATTGTTTATCAAAGACATGATTCCTGCAATATCCTAATGATTGTTCTGACGGGTGCTTTGCTGCGAACTAGATTCATCGAAGTTTCAAAACACACTCCGACTGAAGAACAACCATCTCACTCGGGGGCTTAGCTGCGACCCCGTGCTCCCCTCAGTTTCAAACACACTCCGAATGAAGAGAAACGCTCTAACTCGAGGGCTTAGCTGCGACCCCGTACTCGCCTAAGTTTTAAAAAAAATCCGAGTGAAGAGCAACCCTCTCACTCGGAGGCTTAGCTGCGAACCAGATTCACCTAAGTTTCAAAAACACTTTGAGTGAAGAGTAACCCTCTCACTCGAGGGCTTAGCAGCGATCCCGTACTCACCTAAGTTTCAAACACACTCCAAGTGAAGAGCAACCCTCTCACTCGGGGGATTAGCTGCGGTCCTGTACTGGCCTAAGTTTCAAAAACATTGCGAGTGAAGAGCAACCCTCTCACTCGGAGGCTTAGCTGTGAACCAGATTCGCCTACGTTTCAAAAACACTCCGAGTGAAGAGAAACC
>LR738715.1:143078454-143125724 GCA_902687465.1 Secale cereale
TCGGGGGCTTAGGTGCGACCTCGTACATTCCTAAGTTTCGTAAACACTCCGAGTGAAGTGCAACCCTCTCACTCAAGGGCTTAACTGCGACCCCGTACTCGCCTAAGTTTCAAAACACACTCTGAGTGAAGAGCAACCCTCTCAATCGATGGCTTAGCCGTGACCCCGTACTCGCCTAAGTTTCAAAACACACTCCGGGTGAAGAGCAACCCTCTCACTCGGGGGCTTAGCTGTGACTCCATACTAGCCTAAGTTTCAAAACACACTCCGAGTGAGGAGCAACCCTCTCACTCGGGGGCTTAGCTGCGACCCCGTACTCGCCTAAGTTTCAAATACACTCCGTGTGAAGAGCAACCCTCTCACTCGGGGACTTACCTGCGAACCAGATTCACCTAAGCTTCAAAGAGGTACATCCTGAGCTGTGCCACAAGTACAACGTCCGGTCGCACTCTGAGCTGCACCACGAGTACAACATATGGTTGCACTCTGAGCTGCGCCACAAGTGCAACGTCAGGTTGCACTCTGAGCTACGCCACAAGTACAGCGTCTATTCCGAGTGAGGAGCAACCCTCTCACTCGGAGACTTGATAACCCACAAGTGTAGGGGATCGCAACAGTTTTCGAGGGTAAAGTATTCAACCCAAATTTACTGATTTGACACAAGGGGAGCCAAAGAATACTCTTAAGTATTAGCAGCTGAGTTGTCAATTCAACCACACCTGGAAACTTAGTATCTGCAGCAAGATAGTTTAGTAGCAAAGTAATATGATAGTGGTAGTAGCGGCAATAAAAGTAATGATAGTGTTTTTAGAGTTTTTGTAATAGTAGCAACGGAAAAGTAAATAAGCAACAAGCAATATGGGAAAAGCTCGTAGGCATTGGATTGGTGATGGGAAATTATGTCGGATGCAATTCATCATGTAGAATTTATAACCTAGGGTGACACAGAACTAGCTCTAGTTCATCAATGCAATGTATGCATGCATTCCGAATATAGTCATACGTGCTTATGGAAAAGAACTTGCATGACATCTTTTGTACTACCCTCCCGTGCCAGCGGGGTCCTATTGGAAACTAAGGGATATTAAGGCCTCCTTTTAATAGAGTATCGGACCAAAGCATTAACACATAGTGAATACATGAACTCCTCAAACTACGGTCATCACCGGGAGTGGTCCCGATTATTGTCACTTTGGGGTTGCCAGATCATAACACATAGTAGGTGACTATAGACTTGCAAGATAGGATCAAGAACACACATATATTCAAGAAAACATAATAGGTTCAGATCTGAAATCATGGCACTCGGGCCCTAGTGACAAGCATTAAGCATAGCAAAGTCATAGCAACATCAATCTCAGAACATAGTGGATACTAGGGATCAAACCCTAACAAAACTAACTCGATTACATGATAGATCCCATCCAACCCATCACCGTCCAGCAAACCTACGATGGAATTACTCACGCACAGCGGTGAGCATCATGGAATTGGTGATGGAGGAAGGTTGATGATGACGATGGCGACGATCTCCACTCTCCGGAGCCCCGAACGGACTCCAGATCAGCCCTCCTAGGAGAGATTAGGGCTTGGCGGCGGCTCCATATCGTAAAACGCAATTATTCTTCCTCTCCGATTTTTTCTCCTCGAAAGTGAATATATAGGATCTGGGGGTAGGTCGGTGGAGCACCAGGGGGGCCACGAGGCAGGGGCGCGCCCTAGGGGGGGTGCCCCCACCCTCGTGGACAGGGTGTCGGCCCCCTGGTCTGGATCTTCTTGCATGTATTTTTTATATTTTCCAACATAATTCTCCGTGGATTTTCAGGTCATTCCGAGAACTTTTTATTTCTGCACAAAAACAACACCATGGCAATTCTGCCGAAAACAGCGTCAGTCCAGGTTAGTTCCATTCAAATCATGCAAGTTAGAGTCCAAAACAAGGGCAAAAGGATTTGGAAAAGTAGATACGTTGGAGACGCATCAACTCCCCCAAGCTTAAACCTTTGCTTGTCCTCAAGCAATTCAGTTGATAAACTGAAAGTGATAAAGAAAAACTTTAACAAACTATGTTTGCTCTTGTTGTTGTAAATATGTAAGCCAGCATTCAGGTTTTCAGCAAGATCGTGAACTAACCATACTCGCAATAACTTTGAGGTCTCAAGTCTACTCATATCAATGGCATAATCAACTAGCGAGCAATAATAATAAACCTCGGATGACAACACTCTCTCAAAACAATCATGATATGATATAACAAAATGGTATCTCGCTAGCCCTTTCTGAGACCGCAAAACATAAATGCAGAGCACCTTTAAGGATCAAGGACTGACTAGACATTGTAATTCATGGTAAAAGAGATCCAGTCATGATCATACTCAATGCAAATTAATAGTAATACATGCAAATGACAGAGGTGCTCTCCTACTGGTGCTCTTTTATAAGAGGATGATGACTCTGCATAAAAGTAAATAGATAAGTCCTTCGCAGAGGGAAGCAGGGATTTGTAGAGGTGCCAGAGCTCGATTTTTAAATAGAGATAGATAACATTTTGAGCGGTATACTTTCATTGTCAACATAACAACCAAGAATCTCGATATCTCCCATGCTACGCACATTATAGGCGGTTCCCAAACAAAATGGTAAAGTTTATGCTCCCCCAATTACCAACAAGCACATTCCACGGCTAGCCCAAAACAACGGGTACCGTCCAAACCAGCAACAGCCCTGGGGAAGTTTTGTTTAATTATTATGATTTGAGCATGGGACTAGGCATCCCGGTTACCAGCCATTTTCTCATGAATGATGAGCGGAGTCCACGCATCGTGAGAATAACCCACCTAGCATGGAAGATATACACAACCCTATTTGATACATGAGCTGTTCGAGCATACAAAACAGAATTTCACTTGAAGATTTAGAGTTTGGCACATACAAATTTACTTGGAACGGCAGGTAAATACCGCATATAGGAAGGTATGGTGGACTCATGTGGAATAACTTTGGGGTTTATGGAAGTGGATGCACAAGCAGTATTCCCTCTTAGTATAGGTGAAGGCTAGAAAGAGACTAGGAAGCAACCAGATAGAGAGCAACAACGGTCATGAACATGCATTAAAATTAATCAACAATGAATGCAAGCATGAGTAGGATATAAATCACCATGAACATAAATATCGTGGAGGCTATGTTGATTTTGTTTCAACTACATGCGTGAACTTGTGCCAAGTCAGACCACTTGAATTGTTCAAAGGAGGATACCACCCCATCATACTACACCACAGCCATTTTAATATCATGTTGGGACGCAAGATAAACCATTATAAACTCCGGGCTAATTAAGCATGGCATAAGCAGCTATGATCTCTAATTGTCATTGCAAGCATGTTTCATTCATAACAAGCTGAATCAGGAACGATGAACTATCATATTTACAAAAACAAGAGAGGTCGACTTCATACCAGCTTTTCTCATCTCAACTAGTTCATCATATATCATCCTTATTGCCTTTCACTCGCACGACCGAACGGTGTGAATAATAATAATAGTGCACGTGCATTGGACTAAGCTGGAATCTGGAAACATTTAATAGAAGAGAGAAGACAAGGTAGTATGGCTCAAGGTTAAATCAACAATCAAGCATATGAGAGCCTCTAAGCAATTTTAATCATGGTCTTCTACTCTTGACCCCCAAAGAAAAGAAAAGAAACTATTTACACGGGAAAGCTCCCAACAGGCAAAAGAAGAACGGGAAATCTTTTTGGGTTTTCTTTTAATTACTACTACAGGGAAAGTAAACTAGCTAGAAGCTACAACTAATATTTTTGTTTTGTTTTTCTTAAGGTTTTTTCTAGCACACGAGAAAAAGTCTAAGAAAAAGAAATGAAACTAAACATGGATGGTACAGTGAAAGAGTGTGAGCACCGACAACTAGAATAAGTGTGTGAACATGAATGTAGAGTTGGTGAGAAACACGTACTCCCCCAAGCTTAGGCTTTTGGCCTAAGTTGTTCTATGGCCAGTATTGGCCTGACGGATATCCAAAATCATAGTTGGTGTTGTACTAGGATGCAGCAGCTATTGCATGCTGAGCAGCAGCTCGAAGGCGGGCTGCTTCTGTCATATTATAATACGCATTCGCCTCCTCCATAGTTATAGTGTATCTCCCTTTTGCCTGAACGTCCAACAAAGTAGGGGCAGGAAGAACAATAGGGATGGTATGCTGCCTGTTAAAGATTAGTCGATATTTGAGGGTTTGATCATCCCTCTCTATAAACCGGTGACTAGTCGTAGCATGGCAATCTAAATGAGCAGGAGGTAAAGGTTCATCATTCTCGTGCACAGGTACACCAAGAAAGCGGGCTATGCGGGTGGCATAAATCCCACCAAATAAATCTCGATTCATACCATTATGGTGTAGCCTACATGCAACAATTGCTCCTAAGTTATATTGTCTATCACTTAGTAGAGCACTCCTGAGAACACTGAGATCTGGGACACACATGTGACAAGCCTCATCTTTACCATTTATGCATCTACCAATAAAGAGAGCAACGTAATGAATAGCAGGAAAATGGATGCTCCCTATGGTAGCCTGTGTGATTTCTCTAGATTCCCCCACTGTGATACTAGCAAGGAATTCTCTAAATTCAGATTTCCGAGGGTCACCCATACTGCCCCACTGAGGGAGCTTACAAGCATCATTAAAATCCTCTAAGTCCATGGTGTAAGATTTATCATACAAGTCAAATGGGACAGTGTGAGAATTACGTGAAGGTGAAAATTTAAACCTTCTCACAAAGCTATCAGTTAAGCCACGGTATTGAGGGCACTTATCTTGTATGAAGCCCTCGAGGTCAGCATTGCGCACATATTCGTAAAATTCATCCTTGATGCCAACCTGATCTATAAAGTCATCTGACAGCCATTCACAAGGCCGCACGTCAGCATCCCTCGGTAGTTCATCGTCCGTCTAACGAAACGCAAGCCTCAGTTCTTGCTTCCTTGAAGAACCACCTTGGAAGTTTCTCCTATGCATTTTTCTGAAATTTTTAGTAACTCAAAATAAAAGTTAACCAAACTCAACAAGATTGATAGCAACAACTCCTACTAGTGCCTAGAGACTATATCATGCATTAGAACTACTTGGGACCAAGAAAATTTGACATGCAAGCTCAAGAACAAGGTCACCACAGCAGCTAAAATTTGCAATACATAAAGCACTAGAACAAAAACTAATTGGACCAATGGAGGAGTCACATAGCAAGGAAAAATCTTCCCAAACAGTTTGGTGAATGGTGCTTTGAGAAAGGAGATCGAAAATGGCAGCAAGATGAGCTAGAACTCGGGTTTGAGTTGGTTGGTGATTTTTTTGGGAGGAAGAAAGTGTGGGTGCAGGAATAAGTGGAGGGGGGCACGTGGGGCCCACGAGGCAGGGGGGCACGCTCTGGACCCTCGTGGCTAGGTGCTGGCTCCCCTCGCTGTGTGTTCTGTGCCATATTTTCTCAAATATTCCAGAAAAAATCATATCATTTTAAGGGCATTTGGAGAACTTCTATTTCCATGGTATGTTTTATTGCACGGATAAGTCTAGAAACAGACAGAAAATACTATTTTTTCTCTTTTTATCCTCATTAACAAAAAGTAAAAGGAGGGTACAGAAGGTGGTGCTATCTAGATTCACCTATCCCATGCTCATCAAAAGGAATCCATTAACAAGGTTGATCAGGTCTTGTTAATAAACTCTTTCCGAATAACATGAAACCGAAGAATTTTCGAATAACATTAGGTTACCTCAATGGGGATATGTATGTCCCCAACAATAAGAATGTCATATGTCTTCTTGATAGTAGGTAGAGGAAATTCAAAACCTCCAATAGTAATAGTTGAAAATTTTCCAATATAATTGATACTGTGGACCTGAGGTTGTTTCCTCGGAAAGTGTACCGTATGCTCATTACCATTGACATGAAAAGTGACATTGCCTTTGTTGCAATCAATAACAGCCCCTGCAGTATTCAAAAAGGCTCTTCCAAGAATAATAGACATATTATCGTCCTCGGGAATATCAAGTATAACAAAGTCCGTTAGAATAGTAACATTTGCAACTACAACAGGTACATCCTCACAAATACTGTCAGGTATAGCAGTTGATTTATCAGCCATTTGCAAGGATATTTCAGTAGGTGTCAACTTACTCAAGTCAAGTCTAAGATATAAAGAGAGAGGCATAACACTAACACCGGCTCCAAGATCACATAAAGCAGTTTTAACATAGTTTCCTTTAATGGAGCAAGGTATAGTAGGTACTCCTGGATCTCCTAGTTTCTTAGGTATTCCACCTTTGAAAGTGTAATTGGCAAGCATGGTGGAAATTTCTACTCCAGGTATCTTTCTTTTATTGGTAATAATATCCTTCATATACTTAGCATAAGGATTTGTTTTAAGCACATCAGTCAAACGCATACGCAAAAAGATAGGTCTAATCATTTCAGCAAAGCGCTCAAAATCCTCATCATCCTTTTTCTTGGATCGTTTAGGAGGAAAAGGCATGGGTTTTTGAACCCATGGTCCTCTTTCCCTACCGTGCTTCCTAGCAACAAAGTCTCTCTTATCATAACGTTGATTCTTTGATTGTGGGTTATCAAGATCAACACCAGGTTCAATATCTACATCATTATCATTGCGAGGTGGAGCATCATCATGAATATTATCACTAGGTTCATGTTCATTACCAGATTGTGTCTCAGCATCAGAAACATATATATCATTGGGATTCTCAGGTGTGTCAGCTACAGGTTCACTAGAAGCATGCAAAGTCCTATCATTTTTCTTTTTCTTTTTCTTAGAAGAACTAGGTGCATATAAATTAGCTCTCTGAGAATCTTGCTCAGTTCTCTTAGGGTGGCCCTTAGGATACAGAGGTTCCCGAGTCACCTTACCACCTCTAGTAGCAACTCTAACAACATAGTCATTATTCTTACTATTTAATTCATTGAGCAAATCATTCTGAGCCTTAAGTACTTGTTCTACTTGGGTGGTGACCATGGAAGCATGTTTACTAATGAGTTTCAGTTCACCTTTAGCTCTAGACAGATAATCACTCAAACGTTCAATCATATAAGCATTGTGTTGTAATTGTCTACCAACATAAGCATTGAAGTTTTCTTGTTTCACAATAAAATTGTCAAACTCATCTAAGCATTGGCTCACAGACTTATAACGAGGAATATCACCTTCATCAAATCTATAAAGAGAATTTACCTTTACTACCCGTGTCGGGTTATCGAGACCATGTATTTCTTCAATAGGTGGTAAATTCTTAACATCTTCATCTTTAATACCTTTTTCTTTCATAGATTTCTTTGCCTCTTGCATATCTTCAGGACTGAGAAATAGAACACATCTTTTCTTCGGAGTTGGCTTAGGGGATGGTTCAGGAAGTGTCCAATTATTTTCATTGGCCAGCATATTATTCAATAGTAATTCAGCTTGATCAACTGTTCTTTCCCTGAAAACACAACCAGCACAACTATCCAGGTGGTCTCTGGAAGCATCGGTTAGTCCATTATAAAAGACATCAAGTATATCATGCATCTCAAGAGGATGATCAGGCAAAGGATTAAGTAATTGGAGAAGCCTCCCCCAAGCTTGTGGAGGACTCTCTTCTTCAATTTGCTCAAAGTTATATATTTCCCGTAAGGCAGCTTGTTTCTTATGAGCGGGAAAATATTTAGCAGAGAAGTAATACATCATATCCTGGGGACTACGCACACAACCAGGATCAAGAGAATTAAACCAAGTCTTAGCATCACCCTTTAATGAGAAAGGAAACAACTTAAGGATATAGTAATAGTGAATCTTTTCATCGTTGGTAAACAGGGTGGCTATATCATTCAACTTAGTAAGATGTGCCACAACAGTTTCAGATTCATAGCCATGGAAAGGATCAGATTCAACCAAAGTAATTAACTCGGGATTAACAAAGAATTCATAATCCTTATCAGTAACACAGATAGGTGAAGTAGCAAAAGCAGGGTCATGTTTCATTCTAGCATTCAAGGACTTTTCCTTTAGCTTAGCTAATAATTTCTTAAGATCATATCTATCATTGCAAGCAAGAAAGTCTCTAGCAGTTTCTTCATCCATAACATAACCCTCCGGAACAATAGGCAATTCATATCTATTGGGAGAAGCTTCATCATCACTTTCATAAATATCACCAGTTTCAATATTTGCATTCTCCCTAACCTTAGCAATTTGTTCATCTAGAAATTCACCTAGTGGCACCGTATTATCTAGCATAGAAGTAGTTTCATCATACATAGCAGAAGTGGCATCATCAAGAACATACGACATATCAGATTCAATAGCATGAGTAGGTGTCGTAAATTACCCATAACAGATGGTGAATCAAGTGCAGAGCTAGATGGCTGTTCCTTACCTCCCACCATAGTTGAGGGTAAGATCTTGGTTTTTGTGTCCTTCAAATTCTTCATAGTGATCAACAGATATAAATCCCAAGTGACTTACAGAATAGAGCTATGCTCCCCGGCAACGGCGCCAGAAAATAGTATTGATAACCCACAAGTGTAGGGGATCGCAACAGTTTTCGAGGGTAAAGTATTCAACCCAAATTTATTGATTCGACACAATGTTGAGGATATCGCTTATCGTTATCGTCTCGGACAGCTGTGGATTAGAGATTAATAGGAAATCGGTCGATTAATTGGTTTTATCGGTCGTCTATTAATCGGCCAATTTTTTGGCAAATCTTAGGTTCCCAACACTGAAATATGCTATATTCAACACCAAAACAATATTGGACAGAAGTGTTACCTTCATTCCTAGCCTTTGAATCCTTGTATAATGACGAACAAAATAGGACAACACTACATATTGGGTAACAAGGTCCACAAAACGCAAATAATCATTGTTTTTTTGCAAACATAATGCTATGAATAGGCCCAATTTATCAGTAGATTCCGGATAAATTGCTTTTCCTAGTGATAAATCAGCCCAAACGATAAATGATGAAGATAAGTCATAATCTTATGGGTCACCCCAAGAGTAGCTATAAATCGGACGATTAATCATTAAATCGGAAGATTTCTTGAACAGTGATTCGACACAAGGGGAGCCAAAGAATACTCTTAAGTATTAGCAGCTGAGTTGTCAATTCAACCACACCTGGAAACTTAGTATTTGCAGCAAGATAGTTTAGTAGCAAAGTAATATGATAGTGGCGGTAGCGGCAATAAAAGTAATGATAGTGTTTTTGTAGTTTTTGCAATAGTAGCAACGGAAAAGTAAATAAGCAACAAGCAATATGGGAAAAGCTCATAGGCATTGGATCGGTGATGGGAAATTATGTCGGATGCAATTCATCATGTAGAAGTTATAACCTAGGGTGACACAGAACTAGCTCTAGTTCATCAATGCAATGTAGGCATGTATTCCGAATATAGTCATACGTGCTTATGGAAAAGAACTTGCATGACATCTTTTGTCCTACCCTCCCGTGGCAGCGGGGTCCTATTGGAAACTAAGGGATATTAAGGCCTCCTTTTAATAGAGTAACGGACCAAAGCATTAACACATAGTGAATACATGAACTCCCCAAACTACGGTCATCACCGGGAGTGGTCCCGATTATTGTCACTTCGGGGTTGCGGGATCATAACACATAGTAGGTGACTATAGACGTGCAAGATATGATCAAGAACACACATATATTCAAGAAAACATAATAGGTTAAGATATGAAATCATGGCACTCGGGCCCTAGTGACAAGCATTAAGCATAGCAAAGTCATAGCAACATCAATCTCAGAACATAGTGGATACTAGGGATCAAACCCTAACAAAACTAACTCGATTACATGATAGATCCCATCCAACCCATCACCGTCCAGCAAGCCTACGATGGAATTACTCACACACGGTGGTGAGCATCATGGAATTGGTGATGGAGGAAGGTTGATGATGACGATGGCGACGATCTCCACTCTCCGGAGCCCCGAACGGACTCCAGATCAGCCCTCCCGAGAGAGATTAGGGCTTGGCGGCGGCTCCGTATCGTAAAACGGGATTATTCTTCCTCTCCAATTTTTTTCTCCCCGAAAGTGAATATATAGGATCTGGGGGTACGTCGGTGAAGCACCAGGGGGGCCACGAGGCAGGGGGGTCGCCCCCCACCCTCGTGGACAGGGTGTGGGCCCCCTGGTCTGGATCTTCTTGCAGGTATTTTTTATATTTTCCAAAATAATTCTCCGTGGATTTTCAGGTCATTCCGAGAACTTTTTATTTCTGCACAAAAACAACACCATGGCAATTCTACTGAAAACAGCGTCAGTCCGGGGTAGTTCCATTCAAATCATGCAGGTTAGAGTCCAAAACAAGGGCAAAAGGGTTTGGAAAAGTAGATACGTTGGAGACGTATCAAGACTCAACTGCGATCTTAGATTTGCCTAAGTCAAAAAAATCCAAAGATGATAAAATTACTTGGGCATCAAGCCTGAAACAGTTTAACGATTACAAAATTACTCGGCATTCCGAGGCAAATAAAGTCAAGTTATCAAGTTTTTCACTCGGCAGGAGGAGCACTTGATGGCTCGACGAAAGTGTCCAGGTCGATGCCCTCTGCAATGCGAATGGCCGCGTGGATGAAGGTCTCCATGAAAGATTGAAACTGAAGCTTCTTGGTGTTGACAACCTGGAGAGCCTTCAGCTTCTCTTCCTTGGCATCCTTGCAATGGACGTGGACGAGTGATAGAGCCACATCAGCACCGCAGCGAGCAGCTGATTTCTTCCTTGCCTACACTCGGTCAGGGATGCTGTTGAGCCGATCCATCGGTGACTCGAGGTCATTCAGAAGCACATCCTCTGGCCATAACTCCTTGTCGATCCGCGATAGTGTGACCTTCAGTCGGGCAGTATAGTCCAAAACACTGGCAAGGTGAGATTCTAGTCGCAGCACGTTCATGGCAGCTTCGTCCTTGATGGGATAGTTGATGGGGTCTAGTTCTGTCTTGATCCGCCCAGTTTCCTCCTCAAAATTCTGACAGAACTCCGCATACACAAAAAGGAAATGAATTGGTAGTAACATGGTGAAGAAGTTTTTTGCAATCAGTCGGATAAGGGAAAGTACCTTCAAGCATGAGGAACATCTTCTTGGCAAGACCACCTAGATAAGTTTCAAGTTCATCCCTCTTCCGAGTGAGAACATCCACTTTGTCAGCCACAGCCATCTTCTCCTCCTTCAGTTGCACAGCCTCTTTCTTGGCCTCGTCAACAGCAGTTTTCATCTTGGCACTCTCCTCTTCCAACTTTCTGACCGAAGCCAGCTTCTGGTCGGCGAGTTCAGTCTTCTCACGCGCCGTCTTCTATGCCGCCGCAAGATCAAGGTCCTTCTGCTCTAGAGCCTGCTTCACTTTGTCTAAAGAAATAACATTCCTCAGACGAGCTTAAAGTTGACGGTTTTCACTATGCACATCTGCTCGAGTGGAGCCATTCGGTTCAAAGAATGGAAAGGAAAATATGACAAGGCGAATAGTCGGCGAATTATTACCTCCCATAACAGCTACTTCATCTTGGGCTCTCTTCAAATTTTTCCTGGCCAGATCCAAGTCAAGCTTTAGTTCGTTTCTCTCCCGTTCCAAGGAAGCATATTGAGTCCCAAGTTCACAAGATTTCTGCAATCAACAATAAGACACAGTAGTCGATAATTGATTACTTCCGAGTGAAAGAGTGCAAGATCAAGCTACTATGACAAAAGAGTTCTAAAGACTGTCGTCAAATCAAACATTCAACATCAGTCTCAGGGACTACACCCAGTGGGTGCACTTAGGGTGCCCCCACTGGTTCAATTTCCCACCTAGCATGGTCTGCCCAGCCCGAATGGAAGAAAAAAAACACCTAAGACCCCCGCCGAATCAAACATTCGACGGCGGTCTCGGGGGCTACACCCAATGGGTGCACTCAGCGTGCCCCCACTGGACCGAGATTTCATTCAACACGATCCAGTCGACTCAAGTAGAAGAACTACAAAGCAAAAATCAGAATACACAGTGGGTGAGCAGATACAACATGCAGACTCATGATAGATGCACATTAAAGGTTCCAAAACGCTCATCCACGGACGTCTAACGAATAATAAAGCAGCAGTTTTCAGGAAGCATACCCTAACAGAGAAAGGGTCGAGCTGAAAAAACCAATCAGAAAACAACTTACAATCCCACTTACTCGAACATTGGCTTGAAGGGCAGAACTGGCGTCGAAAGCAGCCTTGCTGGTGTCATACACCACCTTCAGTCGGTCCATCATTAGACCCGCCTGTATCATGGCTTCCTTGGCAGCTCCTACTTGGTCCTCCGGGACGTGGTGCAAGATAAATGGAAGAGACGATGGAACAAATGACTTGGCTGGTGGAATTGGAGCTTGAGGTGGTACAACCGGACCAGAAACCTGATCTGTCGATGCCGAAGGATGGTCTGTCAACAGTGGATCAGAAAAAGAGACTATAGCCCGTACTGGATCTTCAAGTTGATGAGCTACAGGCTCGGATACCGAGCGAGACATTCTGCTGGCAGACACCCTCTTGCTCAAAGTCTTGCCTCTCCTCCCGGTATTGCTCGGAGACACATCATCATCATCATCATCATCGTCAGAAAGCTGGATAACATTTGTCGGTACTGCATACACTCAACAATGAAATTTCAGTCGACCAGAAAGACAATTGACAGAGCATGGTCGCAACTATAGAACCATACCTGCCCGAGAGATGGCCACGTCCGCTGTTTCCGCATCACCACACTCCTCATCGGTATCCATGGATGTTGCAGAAGTAGCAGCACTAAAAGTTCCAGAGTTCACTCGGTCAAATAGGTGAACAAGTCCACGATAACACAGAAGAACAAAGGAGAAGAACTCTTACGTTAAAGCAACAGGCACATCCACCTTGATACTAGGCAGAGCCTTCCGAGGTTTGGGTGTGGTAACTTTGGCCTGCTTCGCAGCCTTCTCTGATGGCTCGAGAGTCAATGTCCGAGTGCTTTTCGAAATCTTCGCACTCGACGTGACAGCTTTGCCACATTCCCCTGCAGGGTCCTGCGACTATTTGGAACAACACTCCGAACGGGGTGGAGAATTGACTTCTTCGCTGCTACCAAAGTCCTCACTGTCATCTGCATACTGAAAATAACTTCTCTCACCTTCACTCTCAACTCCTTCTTGGTACTGCTCTCCGTTCGGCATCGAGTACATCCTGGTGAAAACCTGCAAGACACAAGTTACAAATATCAGTCGGATTTAAGAATAATTGCATATCAAAAGGGAAGAAACACTCGGTACATTGAGCCTGACCTCGTCTGGAGCATTGTTGGTGTCGAATGGCAGAATCCTCTTGGACCCCCTGGGGTTATCCTTGTTGCCGGTAATGCTCTTGATCCACTGGGACACCGTCTCCTCATCAACCTCCTCCGGGTGGGTTCGTGCGGTGTCCTCTGGACCTGAGTACATCCACATAGAATGGTCGCGGGCCTGCAAGGGCTGGATACGTCGACTGAGGAATACCTCCAACAGGTCCATACTGGTCACTCCACCTTGAACCAATGTAACGACCGCATCGACTAAACTACGCACCTCCCTCTTCTCCTCTGGCGCTACAATCAGAGAACGAGGGATGCGGAGTCTCTCCAGAGAGAAAGGAGGAAGACCAGTCGACTGACCGGGAGTCGGGACATCTTTGCAGTAAAACCAAGTAGATTTCCACCCCCTAACTGTCTTGGGAAAAGTCATGGGAGGAAAAGTACTTCTACCCCTCATCTGGAATCCTAAAACACCACACATCTGAATCACGTGCGTCTTTTCGTCGTCTGGGTTTGCTTTCTTCATGGACTGAGATCGACAAGTGAAAATGGGTTTGAACAAGCCCCGGTGCGGCTGGCACCCGACGAAGTTCTCACACATGGAAACAAATGCAGCGAGGTATGAGATGGTGTTGGGTGTAAAGTGATGAATCTGAGCACCAAAGAAATGCAAAAAAGTCGGGAGAACCCTCAATCGACGTGGGTGGCAAGGAGGATGCACTCACCCTCACGCGGCTGGGGCTCAGATTCACTCCCCGACAGCCTCCAGGACCCATGAGCTATCGGGCCATCATCGGCAAGATTCTCCAAGTCATTGCTGATGATGGTGGAGGGGATCCAGTCCCCCTGGATCCAACCAGGCGGCAGACAGGACCGCGACAACGACCCCCTCGCCGTCTTCTTGCCCTTCGCCGTTGCTGTCGCCTTCTTTGCCGCAGCCCTTTCCTTCACCATGGTGGCAGAGCTCGAACAGGCCGGGCGGAAGCGTCGAAAGCAGAGAGGAGCAAGGTGGAGAAGCAGAGAGGAGAGGATTGAATGGAGTGCACAGTGCATCGCATCGGCCTCAGTGCTCTTTATGGGACTACTTCCGAGTGGCTCACCCGTGGTCCCGAGCGATCTTATCGCATCCCGTAGCACACATTGGCCTAATACGTTGCGAAAAAGGTAGTGCAAAGATCGAGGAGTCCCTATCTGCTCGTTTCGTTTACTACGCCACGTCCCGTCCCGCGTGCCTCTCCAAAATTTCGAATCTCGTGTGATCCGAAGACCACAGAGCATTCAATCGCGTCAAAGATTTCACGGTCCAATTCACTCAAAGATTTACAGCGCAATTCACTCGGCGATCTCAGAAACCAGAATCGATCAAGGCGACTGATGCACGGTTAAAGTACCCGTGTTCCTTCTGGACCTCGACAAAATGCCTCTGATGCATGGAATTGAGTCGGAACCAACTTCAACCCCTCTTCACTCGTACCTCAATCCATTCGGGGGCTAATGACGATGACATGTACCTAGGGTATGGTCATAGGCCCGAACTAGACACCCTACCCAAGGACACTGCCCTAGAGTCAAAGACATTCAAAGTCCAATGGAAGATACCGACTGAAATCACCGTGAAGTGCAATCCATTCGACATAAGATTCAACTCGGATACCTCAATTCCACTTGACCAAAGTAGTGTCACTCGACCATATGAAGAAACACTCGGAGTACAGAAGATCAAAAGTCACCCCAGGATGGCAACGATCAGACATTCACTCCATAGACATAAAGGCCATTAATAGTTGGCGTTACCAGTAATGCCCCTCTCTTAACTCACATTGAACCCTGTGTAACCGAGGGCTGGAGGGTCCTGGCGCACTCTATCACTACAAAAAAAAGACACATCCATGACATTTTGGGCCGAACGAAACTTTTTTCTGTCATACTTATGACACTTCTATGACAATAATTGTGACAAAACACGGTATCATCATTGATGTGGTGGGGTCCTACTTCTATGACAAGAAATGGGATTTTCGTCCTGGGTGGGCCGGAGACGCAGTTGCATGACATTCTATGGGTCGTCCATGACGGAAAAACCGTGGTAGAAGCGAGGGCGAGGAAAATATCAGGGTGTTCCCGTTTACGGTGGGTGGTCGGGGCCGAGCGATGCGCGTTTCTCTCGTACACGCACGCGCATGGGTGTGAGGCGTTCGGCTCTAACTGAACCCGAGCGAGGCGTTCGGCTCTAACTGAACCCGAGCGATTGCACTGCAGGCTACGCGTTACTGAACCCGAGCGATCGATCGATGGCTATTAATTGAACCCGATCGAGCGATTCCTTCGCTACTGGTGCTAAATGAAGCTGATCGATGCTGCCTTTGCATGAACAGTGAGCGTTGCTGGGGGGTTTGGATGAACAGTTCCCGGTGGGGGTGGCTGAACAGGACCCGTTGGTGTTGCCTCTGCATGAACAGGACCCCGTTCGATCAAGCCGGTTGGGGCTGCATGAACAGGACCCGTGGAGGGCTGCATGAATAGGACCACCCCGTGGAGGGCTGCATGAACAGTAGACGGTGGAGGGCTGGATGAACAGTAGCCCATGGAGGGGTGGTTGAACAGGAGCCCGTGGAGAGGGCTAGTTGAACAGTAGCCGGTGGAGTTGCGCGCGGTGGAGGCTGAACAGTCGCAGGTGGAGGCTGGAGGAGGTCGATGGTGGATGAACAGTAGCACGTGGAGGCTGGAGGGGGTCGACGGTGGAAATGAACAGTATCTCGTGGAGTCCCGTTTTGTGGTACGCCACACCCCTCCCAATGAACAGGACCCCCGTTTCGATTGTCGCGCTCCAACACAAGTCTGTTTCCTCCGTTTTGCGGTACGCCACACCCCTCCCGATGAACAGGACCCCCGTTTCGACCGTAGCGCTCCAACACAAGTCTGTTTCCTCCGTTTTGCGGTACGCCACACCCCTCCCGATCAACAAGACCCCCGTTTCGACCATAGGAGGTCCGTTTCCTCCGTTTTGCGGTACACCAGACCCCTGTCGACGAACATGATCCCGTTTCGAACGTGGTCGGTCGAACACAAGGCCGTTTCCTCCGTTCTGCGGTACGCCAGGCCTCGTTTCCATCGGTTGTTCCGTCCAAGCCCTCCCGATGAACACGACAATGATGATGTTTCTCCGTTCCGACCCAGCCATGTACACGAGCCCTGGCCGTACGTATGCGCAAGTAGGCATTCGAGACCCTGCCCGTATGTACGTACGTGGCCGCATTTTCTTTCTTGCACACTTGCCGTTGTATGTACGTGTACATGCTACGTGCGCGCCTCTACATCGACCAGCATGTATGTACACGTTCGCGACTGGAATGACAACGCTACGTACGCTTCGGCCAAGTGGGTCCCGACTTTCAGGCACTTCCTTGCATGCGAAGATCTAGCTGGTGGGTCCTAGCAGTCAGGGGGGCGAATCGTTTTTTTTTTGCCCGGACGCACTTCCTTGCGTGCGAAGATGTAGCTGATGGGTCCCAGCAGTCAGGGGGAAACCTTTTTTCGCGAAATACGGTGGCCCATCCGGTGGGTCCCCGCTGTCAGGTGGAGAAATAATTATTTTGCGCGTAATAAGGAGGCACTTCCTTGCTGCGGCCATGGACCCAGCTGTCAGCCTCTCCACGTATAGTCCACGTCTGTCAGGACCCCGATCCTAAGTCACATAGGTCTAGCCTGTAACACATCATATCACTTTGCGGCCTCACGCACGGTATCCCCACGGGTGCCACCTTACCTGGCCCGGGACCGTTTGCGCATTTTGGCACACGTATATGATAGTGTTGCTAGCATCCATATGATAGAGAACCCGGGCCGACATGACCAGTTATAACCCAAAAGTGGCACTAAATTACAGAGACAGGCATACATGACCCAACAACGAACGTGTCGGTCATCAACGTATGATCCCAAGTCGTAGCAAGCTACAAGGACTTAAAGGATCAACGCGTGACATTTCCCCTAAGAAACAGACACAGGAATGAAGAAGGACACATGCCGGCTAGCCTAAGTGTTCCGGAGTAGTAGCAAGCTACCAAGGCTCAGTGGAAGCATCAGGAGACATTTCCCTGTAAGATAGGCTACCAAGGGTAAACAACTAGGTGTTGGATCCCACACATAGCAATACACATTACACGTACGCATAACATGCAAGTATGTGTTGTACAACATGGCATCACAACATAACTCAACAACTCATATAGATAAAGGCCCAGAAGAGCCATCATAGCATTTATTACAAACAGAGGTCACATGACCCAACATACAAAGCATACAGGCAACGGAAGCATAACATGTCTGAGTACAGACAACTACAAATAAAAAAGGCTGAGAAGCCTGACTATCTACAAGACCCTCCCAAGGGTACAAGATCGTTGCTGAGGTAACAAGCTAAACATCGAAGTCCACGCGGAACCACTAGCGAGACTGAAGTCTCTCTGCAAAAACATAAATTAAGCAAACGTGAGTACAAAGGTACTCAGCAATTCTTACATCAGAAGTAACTACATATGCATCAGTATCACAAAGGGGATGGTGGAGTTTGACTGCAGCAAGCCAGCTTTGACTCGGTGGCTATCCTAAACTATGACTGCAAGTAACTCTTTTGAGGTGGCGCACACGAGTCCACATATTCACCAATCAATACACCACAATGGATCCGCTCCCGTCTCCCTACGAGAAGGCCATCCATAGCACTCACGCTTATCTTGCGCGTTTTAGAGTATCCACTTTCACTTGTCTATGAACTATAGAGGTAACCCAGAAGTCCATTTCCGCGGACACGGCTATTCGAATAGATTATATATAACCCTGCAGGGGTGTACTTCTTCACACACGCTCTCACCACTTACCGCCGTTTACATGACATGTACTCGGCAACCTTCAAGCAGAAGCCCAGCAAGGGTGTCGGCCATAGCCTACCTAGACACTCAAGTCTCTAGTCCAGGTTTATCGCCTATTCAGGTTCCATCCGCAGGGAGTTCGGCCGAGGTTTCCACATACGGCCCCGAATGATGTGTACAAGGTTCCGCGACACCAAACGGGCGCCCGGCATACCCGGCCACGTGCCTACCGCATCACATCCCACCCCTTCGGTCAGTGCTGCGCACGGCCTCCAGCATACTACAAACACCAGAAACTACTTGCAACTCCTGGACAGAGGACAAGGGTGATTAAGAAGCCGAGAGAGTCAATTAAGGATCCCAATGTGTGGTAGTAGCTGTTTCATGGATCACAAACACAGAACTCAGTTCCTGAGGACGGCTGCAATGAGACAACCCACCATGTACTCCTACATGGCCTCTCATCGCTACCTTTACCAAATCGTGTTCACACACTTAGCTCTCAACAGTAGGACATGTTCACCACCCTTACAATTCATCCCCGATGAATCAGATCTGACACAACTCTAAGCAATAGCAGACATAACAAGAAAGCATGAATGAGTAGGCACAACATGGCTCAAACAACTCCTACTCATGCTAGTGGGTTTCAACTATTTATTGTGGCAATGACAGGTCATGCAGAGGAAAGGGGTTCGGCTACCGCAGCAAAAAGTAGTTCAAAACGTTGTTGTCCTAATGCAGTAAAGAGAGCAGGAGCGAGAGAGTGGGATTGTATCGGAATGCTCAATGGGGGTTTGCTTGCCTGGCACTTCTGAAGATAACATTGGGTCTTCATCGGTGTCATCAATCACATCGTCGGTACACGTCTACTGAAAGGGAACAAACACCGGCAACAGAGAAAGAAACACAATCAATGCAATGCGACAATATGATGCATGATCATGACATGGCAATATGCTGTTGATTGAGCTAATGCAACTAGCAACCATATTAAATGAAGTTGGTTTGAACCAAAGGTTCAAATTCAAACTCCATATGTGATTATTCAAATGCCATTTAATTGATTTGACCTGATCAGCAGGTTTAACTTGTTCAAACATGCATGAAAATGCCATAAACAGATTCCTCATATTTTTCTGATCATTTTTCATATATAAATTATTTTCATCTGAGCTACAGTTGATTTTATATGATTTTTAGAAGTTTTGAATATTTTTTGAAATAAATAAATCATTTCTGATTTATTTAAAATTCCAGAAAACACTTATTACGTCAGCATGACGTCACTATGATGTCAGCAGTCAACAGAGGCTGGTCCAGGTCAAACCTGACGTGTGGGGTCCACACGTTAGTGGCTCTGCTAATTAACAGGGTTAATTAGCACTAACTAAATTCTAAACTAATTTTAGACAGGACGGGGCCCACATGTCAGTGAGTAACTAACTAACCAAACGATTAGTATTAACCTAAGTTAATTAACAGGGCGAGCCCCAATTGTTAGCGAGTCAGGGTTTGACTAAGGGCGTGGGGCCCATACGTCAGTGACCCGGGGTGGTCAACCCACCGGTCAAAGAGGTCAAAAACGCTGGCGGCTCGTCGCCGGCGGCGACAGACGCGGCGGAGGGTTCGGGTTTCGTCCCACGGCGACCAAAACGACCGCCGTTTGGTCCTACGCGTAGCTAGGGCTCGCGCGCAGCTGGTAGGGCAAGCGGGAGGAGCTGGGGTGGCCGGAGCTCGCCGGAATCAAGCTCACAGCGTCGGCCGGCGCACGGTGGGGTGCGGGTTTGGTGTTGTGGTGCGCTAGGGGAGGAGATGGTGTGTGCGCTCGGCTCCTGGGAGCACGGTGAGTGCGATGAGATGCTCAAAAACGGACAGAGGCGGCTAGGGCCACGGCGGTGACAGGTTCAGCGGCGGCCGGAGTTTGGCCGCGACGGAGCTATGGCCTAGAGGTCGAACGCGACCAGGGAAGAAAGGGGAAACGACCCGGAGGCTCACCGCGAGTCTATTAGGAGGGTCAGTGCGCTCGGGGACGGGTCGGAGGCGGCGAATTGACGAGCGGCGTCCGGCGGGTGCCGAGGTTGAAGATGACCAGATGGCGGCGGAGTGGAGCTCTCCGGCTTGTTTCCTTCGGCGTGGAGGCGTGGTGCTCGGCGGCGGAGATGCCAGACACGGCGGTGCGGCGAAAGGGAGGCGATGGCCACGCGGGTGAAGCACAGCGACAGCGGAACATTCTCGGGTGAGCTCGGGGAGGGGGCTAGAGGGCGAGGGAGAGAGCAGGGGGTGAGGAAGGAGGAGCCAGGGGCTCTGGGCGTCTCCACGCGCTCGAACGAGGGCGGAGAGGAAGCAGGAGGTGGAAGCAGGAGGTGACCGCGGCTCGGCTGTGCGCGCGCCACGCGCAGTGCCAGTAGGCGCAAGGAAGACGACAGAGAGGGGGGGCTGCGGTGGTGGGCTGGGCCAGTGAGCTGGGCCGGCTACAGGTAAGTGGGCCAGGTAACTCTTCTCTCTCTCTCTCTTTTCTTTCTGTTTTCTATTTTCTTTCTTTGTAAACTTTAGGGCTTTATTAAAAATGCCAGGGCATTTCCAAAAATCATGAAACCAAGCATGGCTACTGTTTAGAATAAATCCAACAGTAAACATTTTAGTTTATGATTATTTGAGCATTTAAAATAATATATAAAATATAAATGCCCAAATGCAAATAAGATATGATTTAATTCAGTGCCCAAAATATTCTACAAAAATGTTCACTATTTTTGGTTTGGTCTCAAAGCCTTGCCAAAATTATCAAACATTGATGAAGGCATTTTGGGTCACTGGAAATGATTTTATTCTTGACCCTAGTTGAATTCATTTGGTGCTAGGGTTTGAACATCTTCATTTCCAGTTTTCTAAGGAGATTAAACATGATGCACATGAAGACCAAGCAAGATAGGCAAGGGCTGGTCTAGGGCTGTGACAACTCACCCCCACTAAACAAGAATCTCGTCCCGAGATTCGAGCGTAGGGTAAGAAATCGGAGGGGACACTAACTAACACAATCTTCATGAACCAAGTGCCCTTCATATGAATGTTGATTGCTAGCATCATGCTGATCTTGGAACCCTTGCTTTTTAGGTCTTTGTCCAACACGGTGACGACGAAAGAAACTCTACAAAATTGATTTTCTGAAAGATCGGCCAACTCGAGATCAACTCATGGAGTGAGACATTGAAACATCTCTTGAGCTGAGACACGGAGTACACATCCAGAGGGATGGAGTGAAACAAATGATGAAGGTTCACTTGATAGGCAATAATTCCACACTTAATAAGATAATGATCGATGTCACCAGACGGGGTACCTTAGAGAAGGTGACTCGTAGAGTTATTCCCTTAAGTGGCAAAAAGAATTACTTTTGATATAGAGATCATTGAAATTCTCTATATCGGCCTAAGGCAAATCACAATCGATCGTTTGACGGAGTCCGAAAGAATGACATTCTCGGCCAGAACGGATGATGTGGATTACCTTGTTGAAGACAACACAAGGGATGATTTTGCTTATCATCGGAAATGGATGGGACCCATGGCAAGTGGCACATTGGCGGTGCAAGCTGGGAACAAAATGCAAATGCTGGGAATGATTCTGGTAACTAGGGTGAATCCCAACAGTAGAGAGTAAATCTACTCTTGAGGGGTTATAGCATAACCGAGAACACTGGGAGCAATCCCGATTAGTGCCAGTGATAACACCTAGTGCATGTGCGTGCTCTCAAGAACTTGAGTATTCCCATATTCATCAAGGTTTTACCAATATCCGTGTTAAGGATCCTGGCAACACCACATACTACCATGATGAATAGCGATGGACAATGCAGATGCAAAGGAAGATAACACTTCTCAGATTTCACCTTAGCGGAGTCAAGGGCAAAATCTGGATGATCGACCGAGAGAGATTTAGCACTCCGCTTCTAATGTTCTCCTTAGTGTACTAGGTACCACGGTCAATGCTTAAAAGCATCAACATGGACATCAAGTAAAGGTCGGACTTCGGGAGCACAAAAGTCCATAAGGAACAACTAGGGAGTAAATCCTACAAAATCCTTATGGGGAGGTGGCCAACTTCTTCAGTCAAGATTCTACAACAATAGGTCTTCCGGCTGGGTGTGTTGGCCACGACATCCACTTTACCGGTTATCGTGAGACCAATATTATAGTTCTTGGAAAATTCTCCAACCATCATATCTGCCTGAGATTCAGTTCTGGTTGGTGTCAGGATATTCCAGACTCATCGAGTCTAGAAAGAAAAATGAAAGTTTGCAACACAATTCGATGAGACGGTGTTGCGAGATTCTCAGGGAGTGAACTACGATAGCAAGCTCCAAAACATGAGCTAGTTCTGCTACGTACCTGTGAACACGTTGTCCCAGACAAGCGTGGCCACATAGTAGTCTTATAATAAAATACTACCGAGTTAAGATTGGGAATCATCATTGAAGATAGTGAAGTCATGTGCATGACCTAGGATTAGCACAACAGACTTCTTTTTTTTGAACAACTCAATTAGTGGCTTGGTGTGCTAGGGACACATATGGAATGAAGATGATCAGTCTGCCACACCATAGAATACTTCGCACGTATGCATGACTGAATTGGGATGATTCCAGAGGAGGTAAAACAAGCTTTCTCAAATTCACGGCGGCAGCTTTCATCATTTTCACGTGAATTAGGGGAGATCACTTCTCTCATCCAAACATATGCCTCATGAACGGAACACGAGGGCCATGCTTGAAAAGTTCCCAATACCAACTTAAATGTTCAACATGAATCATGGTCAAGATAAACGATGTTGATGGGCTCAACAACGGGTCATCGAGATATCCATGAAGATGGAATTCCACAATTTATATGAACAAGGTGGTAGCATTGGTCGGACCAAGAGATATAATGAGGTATGCTCGAGGGACACCCACGAGTAAGACAACATTAAGAACATCGTTGGTTCTGATTTGATTTGATGATAGCCCACACTCAAATCAAAGTTTTGGCAAGACAATAGGTCCAACAACTGGTCACGAGGATCAATCGATGAAGATATCATCTCTCCTCAACACACAAATAAGATATCCCTTAAGATGAACTAGACCGGACAAGCTTCCATCTTCCAACTCTCCAAGTTGTTGTTTAGCTTGACCAACCAACTCTGGGGTATGCAACACAGATTCTTGGAGAAGGGGTGGTTTATATGAAACCGACTTGATCACGAGCTCAACGCATTGGTCAGGGAACAACCTGGTGATACTTCCGGGAAGATAACCGGAAAATCACGAACCACCGATATGTTACTAAGCTCGAGAACAATCTTGCTTTTCAAGGCAAGACGATATGATCAAAAGAGCGAGAGATTGACACAATCCTAACTCATTGATCAGAGAGTGCACCAGAAATAAGGACTAGGAAGCACGATCATTCTTAGAATGATGATTCCGTATCCAGCATACTAAGGATGAGATTACCGTCCATTAACTACCAGGTAACGGAGTTGCTAGGAGTATTGATTTCACACATCACAATTCACTTGTCAGTATTCCGGTTACAATAACACAGAGACCGAAGAATAAACAATGATGGTGAGAAGTATCACTGTATCAAGAGTTCATAGGAGGTGGAATTCCCATGACATTCTTGACATAAAGATGGTAATGCTCCAAGATAGAACAGATTAGAAGCTGTATTAGCATTCTTCATCTACAAAGTACAACTTCTTTGACCCAATCCTGGATATGGATAAGGTACTGGAGTTTGTTTCTCCTAGTCATTCCGAGATAGAATGGCTTGATGGACCACCAGAGTAAAAGGCATCGATGAACACGAATGCACGACTACTCCTGACTATCAACTGATAGGAGGGGGGCATAAAACAACTAAAAGGGACAACTCAAGGAACATTTAACTTTCTGAGTTGTGGATGCATAGATTAGTATGTCGAACTAGTTCAACATATTTCTTCCGGATAACACATGCAGAAAGGTAGGACTGGCAGAGTCACCATGTGGAATAGAGAACTCGTCAAGAGCACTCTGGTTGTGATCTTTCGGTTCAGCGAGGAACTTCTGCCATAAGCGGTTCATAGTATTTGGAAGAAGGAAATACCACGGACCTCGAGGACTATCACAAGGTTACTAATATCCTAAAGGGACGAGCAAATACTACCAAGATGAAGTAAATAGGGTGAATCTCGGGTTTAAAATCCCATGAGTAGAATGCCTACTGACTAAATGGCACCACGTGATGCTTTCGAGAATAATGGCCAGAATCATCACACTGAGAATATAAAGCATTGCTGGATTATTGGGTGATCCTCTAAAACAGCTAGGGTCATAATAATAACTCCAACGCATGTGTCGAGGTAACGGAGTACCTCCACACACCGACTAGTGTGATTAATCTGGCCTAAAAGGACATCGGAAACAGGGAGGAAAGGTTTGCAAATGCATCAGACTATTTAGAAACCTGGGATGAGTCGGACATCATAACGGCTGTAAATGCTCGAAAATACTTTCGAGATCCAAACAAGAGGGTAGAATAACCACTCAACATCATCATGTCAAGGTTTTGAGACCAACAGTTGAACAAACAGAAGTAGTAGAAACTGAACTGAGGGTTGAAACCACATTAACATGATCCTATTAAATAGAATGAGAATCCTAGTTCTTAATCCCCGTAGAAGAAGAAGGTGACTCAGATCAGAAGGTCATAGGGTAAAGAAGTAAAAAGAGCCTTACGTTCCCTTCCACAATCAATTTCCCTTATATAACTAAAGAGTTTCTAGACACGACTTCGACCAGTTTGGCTTACTAATCCTACAGGCAGTCAGGCTCTGATACCAAGGCTGCCAGGACCCCGATCCTAAGTCTCACAGGTCTAGCCTGTAACACATCATATCTCTTTGCGCCCTGACGCACGGTATCCCCACGGGTGCCACCTTACCTGGCCCGGGACCGTTTGCGCATTTTGGCACACGTATATGATAGTGTCGCTAGCATCCATATGACAAAGAACCCGGGCCGACATGACCAGTTATAACCCAAAAGTGGCACTAAATTACAGAGACAGGCATACATGACCCAGCAACGAACGTGTCGGTCATCAACGTATGATCCCAAGTCATACCAAGCTACAAGGACTTAAAGGATCAACGCGTGACATTTCCCCTAAGGGACAGACACTGGAACGAAGAAGGACACATGCCGGCCAGCCTAAGTGTTCAGGAGCAGTAGCAAGCTACCAAGGCTCAGTGGAAGCACCAGGAGACATTTCCCTGTAAGATAGGCTACCAAGGGTAAACAACTAGGTGTCGGATCCCACACATAGCAATACACATTACACGCACGCATAACATGCAAGTATGTGTTGTACAACATGGCATCACAACATAACTCAACAACTCATATAGATAAAGGCCCAGAAGAGCCATCATAGCATTTATTACAAACAGAGGTCACATGACCCAACATACAGAGCATACAGGCAACGGAAGCATAACATGTCTGAGTACAGACAACTACAAATGAAAAAGGCTGAGAAGCCTGACTATCTACAAGACCCTCCCAAGGGTACAAGATCGTAGCTAAGGTAACAAGCTAAACGTCGAAGTCCACGCGAAACCACTAGCGAGACTGAAGTCTCTCTGCAAAAACATAAATTAAGCAAGCGTGAGTACAAAGGTACTCAGCGAGACTTACATCAGAACTAACTACATATGCATCAGTATCACAAAGGGGATGGTGGAGTTTGACTGCAGCAAGCCAGCTTTGACTCGGTGGCTATCCTAAACTATGACTGCAAGTAACTCTTTTGAGGTGGCGCACACGAGTCCACATATTCACCAATCAATACACCACTATGGATCCGCTCCCGTCTCCCTACGAGAAGGCCATCCATAGCACTCACGCTTATCTTGCGCGTTTTAGAGTATCCACTTTCACTTGTCTATGAACTATAGAGGTAACCCAGAAGTCCATTTCCGCGGACACGGCTATTCAAATAGATTATATATAACACTGCAGGGGTGTACTTCTTCACACACGCTCTCACCACTTACCGCCGTTTACACGACATGTACTCGGCAACCTTCAAGCGGAAGCCCAGCGAGGGCGGCCACAGCCTACCTAAACACTCAAGTCTCTAGTCCAGGTTTATCGCCTATTCAGGTTCCATCCGCAGGGAGTCCGGCCGACGTTTCCACATACGGCCCCGAACGATGTGTACAGGGTTCCGCGACACCAAACGGGCGCCCGGCATACCCGGCCACGTGCCTACCGCATCACAGCCCACCCCTCCGGTCAGCGCTGCGCACGGCCTCCAGCATACTAGAAACACCAGAAACTACTTGCAACTCCTGGACAGAGGACAAGGGTGATTAAGAAGCCGAGAGAGTCAATTAAGGATCCCAATGTGTGGTAGTAGTTGTTTCATGGATCACAAACACAAAACTCAGTTCCTGAGGACGGGTGCAATGAGACAACCCACCATGTACTCCTACATGGCCTCTCATCGCTACCTTTACCAAATCGTGTTCACACACTTAGCTCTCAACAGTAGGACATGTTCACCACCCTTACAATTCATCCCCGATGAATCAGATCTGACACAACTCTAAGCAATAGCAGGCATAACCTGAAAGCATGAATGAGTAGGCACAATATGGCTCAAACAACTCCTACTCATGCTAGTGGGTTTCAACTATTTACTGTGGCAATGACAGGTCATACAGAGGAAAGGGGTTCAGCTACCGCAGCAAAAAGCAGTTCAAAACGTTGTTGTCCTAATGCAGTAAAGAGAGCAGGAGCGAGAGAGTGGGATTGTATCGGAATGCTCAATGGGGGTTTGCTTGCCTGGCACTTCTGAAGATAACATTGGGTCTTCATTGGTGTCATCAATCACATCGTCGGTACACGTCTACTAAAAGGGAACAAACACTGGCAACAGAGAAAGAAACACAATCAATGCAATGCGACAATATGATGCATGATCATGACATGGCAATATGCTGTTGATTGAGCTAATGCAACTAGCAACCATATTAAATGAAGTTGGTTTGAACCAAAGGTTCAAATTCAAACTCCATATGTGATTATTCAAATGCCATTTAATTGATTTGACCTGATCAGCAGGTTTAACTTGTTCAAACATGCATGAAAATGTCATAAAAAGATTCCTCATATTTTTCTGATCATTTTTCATATATAAAGTATTTTCATCTGAGCTACGGTTGATTTTATATGATTTTTAGAAGTTTTGAATATTTTCAGAAATAAATAAATCATTTCTGATTTATTTAAAATTCCAGAAAACACTTATTGCGTCAGCATGACGTCACTATGATGTCAGCAGTCAACAGAAGCTGGTCCAGGTCAAACCTGACGTGTGGGGTCCACACGTCAGTGGCTCTGCTAATTAACAGGGTTAATTAGCACTAACTAAATTCTAAACTAATTTTAGACAGGACGGGGCCCACATGTCAGTGAGTAACTAACTAACCAAACAATTAGTATTAACCTAAGTTAATTAACAGGGCGGGCCCCAATTGTCAGCGAGTCAGGGGTTGACTAAGGGCGTGGGGCCCATACGTCAGTGACCCGGGGTGGTCAACCCACCGGTCAAAGAGGTCAAAAACGCCGGCGGCGACAGACGTGGCGGAGGGTTTGGGTTTCGTCCCACGGCGACCAAAACGACCGCCGTTTGGTCCTACGCGTAGCTGGGGCTCGCGCGCAGCTGGTAGGGCAAGCGGGAGGAGCTGGGGTGGCCGGAGCTCGCCGAAATCAAGCTCACGGCGTCGGCCGGCGCATGGTGGGGTGCGGGTTTGGGGTTGTGGTGCGCTAGGGCAGGAGATGGTGCGTGCACTCGGCTCCTGGGAGCACGGTGAGTGCGATGACATGCTCAAAAACGGACAGAGGCGGCTGGGGCCACGGCGGTGACAGGTTCAGCGGCGGCCGGAGTTTGGCCGCGATGGAGCTATGGCCTAGAGGTCGAACGCGACCAGGGAAGAAGGGGGAAATGACCCGGAAGCTCACCGCGAGTCTATTGGGAGGGTCAGTGCGCTCGGGGACGTGTCGGAGGCGGCGAATCGACGAGCGGCGTCTGGCCGGTGCCGAGGTTGAAGATGACAAGATGGCGGCGGAGTGGAGCTCTCCGGCTTGTTTCCTTCGGCGTGGAGGCGTGGTGCTCTGCGGCGGAGATGCGAGACACGGCGGCGCGGCGAAAGGGAGGCGATGGCCACGCGGGTGAAGCACAGCGACGGCGGAACGCTCTCAGGTGAGCTCGGGGAGGGGGCTAGAGGGCGAGGGAGAGAGCAGGGGGTGAGGAAGGAGGAGCCAGGGGCTCTGGGCATCTCCAGGCGCTCGAACGAGGGCGGAGAGGAAGCAGGAGGTGGAAGGAGGAGGTGGCCGCGGCTCGGCTAAGCACGCGCCACGCGCAGTGCCAGTAGGCGCGAGGAAGACGACACGGAGGGGGAGGGCTGTGGTGGTGGGCTGGGCCGGCTACAGGTAAGTGGGCCACGTAACTCTTCTCTTTCTCTCTCTCTCTTTTCTTTCTGTTTTCTATTTTCTTTCTTTGTAAACTTTAGGGCTTTATTAAAAATGCCAGGGCATTTCCAAAAATCTTGAAACCAAGCATGGCTACTGTTTAGAATAAATCCAACAGTAAACATTTTAGTTTATGATCATTTGAGCATTTAAAATAATATATAAAATTTAAATGCCCAAATGCAAATAAGATATGATTTAATTCAATGCCCAAAATATTCTACAAAAATGTTCACTATTTTTGTTTGGTCTCAAAGCCTTGCCAAAATTATCAAACATTGATGAAGGCATGTTGGGTCACTGGAAATGATTTTATTCTTGACCCTAGTTGAATTCATTTGGTGCTAGGGTTTGAACATCCCCATTTCCAGTTTTGTGAGGAGATTAAACATGGTGCACATGAAGACCAAGCAAAACAGGCAAGGGCCGGTCTAGGGCTGTGACAACGTCCGATGGAAGCCGTTCATTGACCACGTTGACCACGCCACGCCGAGAGCACCAGGGCGGTGGACGACGGCAAGGCCTAGGAAGGGGACGAAGCGGAGCCGGGGAAGACGCGGCAGTGGATGCCCACGCGTAGAGGAGTACGAGGTTTCACTGGTTCGCTGCGGTGTGAGGCTGCCGTCGCCGCAGAATAACAGGGGGTGTGGGTGAGTAGAGGATGGCCGCGCCAGCGGTGGGAGTAGTAGGGGGCGGTGAGGCCTCCGTGGCATCACAGCCGGCCACGGGAGGCAGGAGCACGCGGCACGACCGGCGCTGCTTTGGGCGGCTGGAGCAAGAAGACCAGAGGTTGAAGAAGCACTACGGCCGTTGGATGGACATCTGATACGTCCAAAACGTATCTATAATTTCTGCTTGCTCCATGCCTCTTTTGGGTGATATTGCTATGATATTTATACACTTCCATACACTTTTGATCATATTTGGACTAACCTATTAACTCAGTGCACCCCAGTGCCAGTTTCTGTTTTCGGCTGTTTTTGTATTTCAGGTTTTCACATTACGAGAACTGCCAGGAAAAATCCAGAAAAATTATATAAAAAATCAGCGTTCCAGAAGCTACCGTGCCCCCGAAGTACAGTCGGGGGGGGCACCAGGGCTCCAGGAGCCCTAGTGGCGCGCCCCCCCTGGGCCGCGCCAGGGGGGCGCCTGGGGCCCCCGAGGCTCCGCTGATGCCCCCCTTTGGCATATATTTAAAGCGTCTCCCGAAACCCTCGAGACGGGAACTCTTTTTCGCGATCTCATCTCTGTTCCGCCGCTGCCGCCGCTTCCAAGATCGGGAGCACCATGAGAACTCTTCCCGGCACCCTGCCGGAGGGGAGGATCACCACTGGGATCTTCTCCACCACCATGGACGCCTCCCGGATGAGTTGTGAGTAGTCTCCCTTGGATCATGGGTCCATGACCAGTAGCTATGTGATGTTCTCCTCCCGTTCTTGTGCTTCACTAATTAGTCCTCGTGAGCTGCCCTACATGATCGAGGCACATATGTAATCCTTATGCTATTGCTATGATGAGTTTGCTGGGATCCGATGGATTATGAGATTATGTTCAGATTGTGTTCGAGTAATATATTTGATTCACCTCTTTTATATTTATGTTCGTAAGTAATTCTTGCATGTTCTCCGTTGTTACTTATTGCTTTGGCCAAGTAATAGGTAGTGACTCCAAGAGGGAACGTTATGCTTGATTGTGGGTTCATGCCCCTCGATGACTAGCTTGAGTGACAGAAACATGAGTCTAGGGGATGTGCTGTTGCCACAAGGGGGAAAACAACGGTGCTTGTGCCCGCGGGTGCAAGGATTGTTTACTTTACGCAAAGTTCTTTTAATGCAGTTGTCTGTTGCTTTGAGTTTACACTATGGGTGGGACTCGCAACTTAATACCAGCGAGATGTTCTGGATAGATATCTCAAGGTGGATGATTAGTAGTAGATGCAGATGGATTTTGGTCTACTTACCTCGGCGTACCACCCATGCTTTGAACCTCAACCTTTCTTGCAATGTAGTCAGCATTGGTTTGCGCACATGGTCCTGTCAATTGCCCAGCTATAATTAATTTACCTCACATAGCTGTTTTATCGTCTTTTGGGAGAGAGACATCACTAGTGAACATCATGAGACTCCGGTCCAAATTACCATCATTGATCACATCCGCTATTTACTTTTCCGCATTTTACTTACTATTGCAATTATACCTATCACTATTATCACTTGCGTTTGATCCTTTGTAAACTACAAGGCCGGAGGGATTGACAACCTCTCTGTACTCGTTGGGAGCAAAGTTATTTGTATCTGTGTGTAGGTCCACGTTGATTGCTAATATCTGGCGCCGTTAGCAGTTGACACCTTCTTGTTGAAACTGGGAGTCTCAGGGAAAACGATCCTTGGTATTGCCAAGGGAAAACTTCTGCTACACTGCATCTCAAGCCTTCCACTTGGGGTAACCAACGAGGGGTGAGAAGCCACCTAGCAAAGCAATTTCTGGCGCCGTTGCGGGGACTCCACTCTTCAGGATAGGGGAGTTGCACGCTATCTTTTATCTTTGCTTTTTAGTCTTGTTAGTTTACCTTTCAGTTTTCTTTATGTCTTTTCACTAGTTATGCTTATGGACAACCTTGCTATTGGATCGTTGCTTGCGGGAAGACGCCCCACACCTGTGGTGGTTGCTCCTCCCCCTACTGAAATTGTGCCCTATAAAATACCAGCTGGTATTATCGATTATGTCTTGGCTAATCGTTATGCAGGAGACAGACATCCCGGTGAACACTTGCTATATTTGTCACAATTATGTTCATTATTTAAGCTTGCACGAGTATCAAGGGAGTTTGTCATGAGGAAATTGTTTGCCGTATCACTTATAGATAAGGCTTCAGATTGGTATAAGCTTCTCGATAACTCGCACTTGCTTGATTGGCAAGAGCTTATGTCTCTCTTTTATACTAAGTTTTATCCTCTTCATGAAATTCATCGAGACAGGAACTATATCTATAACTTTAGGTCTCGTGACGGAGAGAGCGTAGCTCAAGCTTGGGGGAGACTGAAAATGTTAATGCTAAAAAGTCCTAACCATGGGCTCCCCAAAGATGCTTATGTCGAGAGTAAGAGTACCTTTTTGCATGTGGATCATGGTAACAATGCTTTATGTGATGCTTATATTGTTGAGTTTATTCGTGATCCCACTGAAAATTATTATGATAAGGGAACATATGCTTATAGATATTTCAATAATATCAAGTTCCCTCTCTTTATGTTGAAGGTTTTGAAGCGGCACTTGTTTTGTCTTCCTATGCTTATTGCTTTGTGCTTCAATGAATTATTCTATTGCAATATTCCTATGCATAGGAAGCATGTTAGGCTTAAATGTATTTGGTATTTGCTTCTTGATGCTCTCTTTTGTTCTTCAACTCTTATTCCTACGAGAGCATCATTAAAGTCTTATGCCTAGCTTAAAGGCATAAAGAAAGCGCTTTTGGGAGGCAGCCCAATGAATAAATTTTTATTTTGCTTTTGTTGTGTCTTGATGTTGTTTACTACTGTAGCATCATCATTGTATCTTTGCTTTTCAATTTTGTGCCAAGTATAGCCTCTAATTGCTAGAAAGTTCAAAAGTTGTGACGTGCTGTCCAGGAAACAGATTCTATCCTTGGATAGAAAAATTCGTATAAAATCACCAGATCGTCTTTTTGGTCTGAATTTTTTCGACAGCGTGCTCTATATAATTGTATTTCATGCTTCTGTTTTGAGTTTTTTGATAGAGTTGCAGAAGTGCCCCGGAAAAATCATTTACTACCTGCTGTTCTGTTTTTCACAGATTCTGTCCTGTTTTGCCTTTCCTTCATTTTGCAAACCTAGAGCTTGCTTTTTCTTTGGAAAAACCTTTTGGCAATCTTCAGAAACAGTAGATATTCAAGAATATCCTTATTTCCAGCAAGGTACAATTATTTTATTATGGGTACTAACCTCGCTAATCAGATTATGATGAGTTATGTATGAAGGGAGTTTTCAAGTGTGCGAGGGAAGATGATAAAAAGATCCAGGAGTGTCAAACGCTCAAGCTTGGGGATGCCCCCATGCGCCCCCAAGAAATATTCAAGGAGACTCAAGCGTCTAAGCTTGGGGATGCCCCCGTGCATCCCCTTCTCCAACAACATTATCAGTTTGTCTTTCGTTCCACTATATTTTAATCACTTCATGTGTTATGTGCTATGCTTGGAGCGTCTTGTTTTTAGTTTACTTTAGCTTTTCATAACGAGTCGGAACTCAGCTTTGTTTATGTGGGAGAGAAACACGCTCCACTTCTACCTAGAACATAACATAGAATTTTCATGTCTATCTTCGCTGTGTGTGTTCTTTGTCTTTTAATAGCTACTATCATGTTCAGCTCTTAGTATTCATGCTTATCTTTTCAAAGAGCTTTCGTTTAGTTGGTTGCTTGAACTCTCTTTAGTTATCATGCTTACCTTATTAAGAGAGTTTGCTTCCGTTGCATTGGTTGATATGTCTATGATAAAGATGCTACGTGCATAATGGCGCTTAGTAGTTCATGTTTTCTTATGGTTAGTCTCAAATAGCTGGGGAATTCCCAATGTGTTATTGGAGTACCAACATGGTTTGTTTGCCTATGATGTGGTATGGTTTAGTAATATCTTCCTTCAAAGAATTTATTTTGATTGACTTGGCGTATGCTCACGCATATTTAAGACTGTAAAGAAAGTCTGTCAAGCCTTGATGATCTTTTATTTCTGAGTAGCGATATAACTTCCATGCCTGATTCAATGTTGCTTTGTCGCTCTGCATGATTATGACCGTCATTGCTCTCTTAGTTGGTCGCTCCCAGTCTTTTGCTAACCTTCGCCTGTACTAAGCGGACTGACTGCTTGTGCATCCACATCCTTTTAATCCAGTTATGCCATATGAGTCCACCATACCTTCCTACATGGTATTTACCTGCCATTCCTAACGGAGACTTGCATGTGCCATCTCGAAATTATTCAAAGAAAAAAAAGCATTCCTATTTTGTGCCTCTGTTGTAAGTTCATGAGGAAGTAGTGGTTAATTCATGATCTTTTTAAGTTGGACAAGCTTCACCCCGGGATTGCATGTATAATGTGCAAACCCATAATACGAGAAGGAACTGGCATTGAGTGCGCCCGGCTCAAAATTAATATAACAAACAAACCCTCCTTCACGCTTTGTTCATGAGAAATCAGAAAACTTTGGCAGTGATAAACAAAGGAGATTAAGAGGATGTGATCGTCCTCATTCGGGAGCCGTTCCTCGAAACTTATCCATCTCAAGAAGTGATGAGTTGTCTGCTAGCATTCGTTGACAAAATATGCATGATCTAAAAAAATTATTACCTCTGTTTTAAAACCAAGAGCTCTGGTACATGTTTTGTCTTTGTTTCCGATTACGGGTTTTCAACCTTGCCAACAAAAGCCACGGTTCGAGAGTCTCTACCTTCTTTTAAAGCACCAACTACTGAGAGCATGATTGTCATTCTGAGTGCAATGTGCATTGTCCCAAAGTAGCATTGTCTTTTGCAAGATTGTGATATCGTTTATTTTCAAATCATTGTATCTAGTCATCACTTAAACCTTGGAGGTGCCCCTGCATTTATGTTTTGCTTCACTAAAGGGGGCAAGCGAGATATCACTTTATCACATTTGCACACCATGTTCATTACAAATCTATTTGATGTTTCAATATCATATTGTAAAACTTTCAGTCCTTTGTGATTTTCTCATGAGGCAACTTAATTACTACAGATTCATTGTCTCAGTAAGCTTTTTTCATATGACTATGAGTAAGTCCTATATGGTTAATAGCATGTCACCACAAAAATTATTCTTGTTATCATTTACCTACTCGAGGACGAGCAGGAATTAAGCTTGGGGATGTTGATACGTCCAAAACGTATCTATAATTTCTGCTTGCTCCATGCCTCTTTTGGGTGATATTGCTATGATATTTATACACTTCCATACACTTTTGATCATATTTGGACTAACCTATTAACTCAGTGCACCCTAGTGCCAGTTTCTGTTTTCGGCTGTTTTTGTATTTCAGGTTTTCACATTACGAGAACTGCCAGGAAAAATCCAGAAAAATTATATAAAAAATCAGCGTTCCAGAAGCTACCGTGCGCCCGAAGTACAACCGGGGGGGGCCACCAGGGCTCCAGGAGCCCTGGCGGCGCGCCCCCCCTGGGCCGCACCGGGGGGCGCCTGGGCCCCCCGAGGCTCCGCTGATGCCCCCCTTTGGCACATATTTAAAGCGTCTCCCGAAACCCTCGAGACGGGAACTCTTTTTCGCGATCTCATCTCTGTTCCGCCGCCGCCGCCGCTTCCAAGATCGGGAGCACCATGAGAACTCTTCCCGGCACCCTGCCGGAGGGGAGGATCACCACCGGGATCTTCTCCACCACCATGGACGCCTCCCGGATGAGTTGTGAGTAGTCTCCCTTGGATCATGGGTCCATGACCAGTAGCTATGTGATGTTCTCCTCCCGTTCTTGTGCTTCACTAATTAGTCCTCGTGAGCTGCCCTACATGATCGAGGCACATATGTAATCCTTATGTTGTTGCTATGATGAGTTTGCTGGGATCCGATGGATTATGAGATTATGTTCAGATTGTGTTTGAGTAATATATTTGATTCACCTCTTTTATATTTATGTTCGTAAGTAATTCTTGCATGTTCTCCGTTGTTACTTATTGCTTTGGCCAAGTAGTAGGTAGTGACTCCAAGAGGGAACGTTATGCTTGATTGTGGGTTCATGCCCCTCGATGACTAGCTTGAGTGACAGAAACATGAGTCTAGGGGATGTGCTGTTGCCACAAGGGGGAAAACAACAGTGCTTGTGCCCGCGGGTGCAAGGATTGTTTACTTTACGCAAAGTTCTTTTAATGCAGTTGTCTGTTGCTTTGAGTTTACACTATGGGTGGGACTCACAACTTAATACCAGCGAGATGTTCTGGATAGATATCTCAAGGTGGATGATTAGTAGTAGATGCAGATGGATTTCGGTCTACTTACCTCGGTGTACCGCCCATGCTTTGAACCTCAACCTTTCTTGCAATGTAGTCAGCATTGGTTTGCGCACATGGTCCTGTCAATTGCCCAGCTGTAATTCGTTTACCTCACATAGCTGTTTTATCGTCTTTTGGGAGAGAGACATCACTAGTGAACATCATGAGACTCCGGTCCAAATTACCATCATTGATCACATCCGCTATTTACTTTTCCGCATTTTACTTACTATTGCAATTATACCTATCACTATTATCACTTGCGTTTGATCCTTTGTAAACTACAAGGCCGGAGGGATTGACAACCTCTCTGTACTCGTTGGGAGCAAAGTTATTTGTATATGTGTGTAGGTCCACGTTGATTGCTAATATCTGGCGCCGTTAGCAGTTGACACCTTGTTGAAACTGGGAGTCTCAGGGAAAACGATCCTTGGTATTGCCAAGGGAAAACTTCTGCTACACTGCATCTCAAACCTTCCACTTGGGGTAACCAACGAGGGGTGAGAACCCACCTAGCAACATCGTATGGTCACTTCAGCTAGAATCGTTTATATTGACTAAGTTGACAAAGCACTCCGTCCCCGTCAACTTAGTAGGCCCACAAGTTAGCCTCCCACCAAGGTGGGTCCCAACCAGCAGGGGGAGAATTCACTTTTTTGTGCGTAATAAGGAGGCGCTTCCGGTGGGTCCGAGCTGACAGTGGGGGAACGTTTTTTTCGCCCAATACGGTGGCCCGTCCGCTGGGTCCCAACAGTCAAGGGGGGAACATTTTTTCACAAAACACGGTGGCTCGTCCGGTGGGTCCCTGCTTCCAGGTGGAGCAATAATTATTTTCCGCGTAATAAGGAGGCACTTCCATGCTGCCGTCATGGACCCAGCTGTCAGCCTCTCCACGTACAGTCCATGTCCGATGGAATCCGTTCCTTGACCACATTGACCATGCCGCGCCGAGAGCACCAGGGTGGTGGACGACAGCGAGGCCTAGGAAGGGGACGACGCGGAGCCGGGGAAGACGCGGCAGTGGATGCCCACGCGTAGAGGAGTACGAGGCTTCACTGGTTCACTGTGGTGTGAGGCTGTCGTCCATGTAGAATAACAAGGGGTGTGGGTGAGTAGAGGGATGGCCTGGCCAGCGGTGGGAGTAGTAGGGGGCGGTGAGGCCTCCGCGGCATCACAGCCGGCCACGGGAGGCAGGAGCACGCGACACGACCGGCGCTGCTTTGGGTGGCTCAAGCAAGAAGACCAGAGGTTGAAGAAGCACTACAGCCATTGAATGGACATCGTACGGTCACTGCAGCTAGAATCGTTTATATTGACTAAGTTCACAAAGCACTCCGTCCCCGTCAACTTAGTAGGCCCACAAGTGAGCCTCCCACCAAGGTGGGTCCCAACCAGCAGGGGGAGTATTCATTTTTTGTGCGTAATAAGGAGGCGCTTCCGGTGGGTCCGAGGTGACAGCGGGGGGGACATTTTTTCGCATAATACGGTGGCCCGTCCGCTGGGTCCCAGCAGTGAGGGGGGAAACATTTTTTCGTCAAATACGGTGGCCCGTCAGGTGGGTCCCTGCTGTCAGGTGGAGGAATCATTATTTTCCGCGTAATAAGGAGGCACTTCCTTGCTGCCGTCGTGGACCTAGTTGTCAGCCTGTCCACGTACAGTCCATGTCCGATGGAAGTCGTTCCTTGACCACATTGACCACGCCGCAGCGAGAGCACCAGGGCGGTGGACGACAGCGAGGCCTAGGAAGGGGACGACATGGAGCTAGGGAAGACGCGGTAGTGGAAGCCCGCGCAGAGAGGAGTACGAGGGTTCAGCGGTTTGGCTGTGGTGGGACCGTGTGAGGCTGCCGTTGCCACGGAAAAACAAGGGGTGTGGGTGAGTAGAGGGATGGCCTGGCCAGTGGTGGGAGTAGTAGGGGCGGTGAGGCCTCCGCGGCATCACAGCCGGCCACGGGAGGCAGGAGCACGCGGCACGACCGGTGCTGCTTTGGGCGGCTGGAGCAAGAAGACCAGAGGTTGAAGAAACACTACGGCCTTTGGATGGACATAGTACGGTCACTGCAGCTAGAATCATTTATGTTGACTAAGTTAACAAAGCCCTTGGTACGCGTCAACTTAGTAGGCACACAGGTCAGCCTCCGAAACGGTGCGCCCCAGATGTCAGGGGGAGGAATCATTTTTTGGGCGGCTGAAGCAAAAATATCCGAGATTGAAGAAGAAGCACGACATCCGTTGGATGGACATCCAACGGCCACAGCTGCCAGAACCGTGTGTTGTTGACAAAGCCTTGCATATGCGTCAACTTAGTTTTTCTTAGGGGACGCGTCAACTTAGAAGGCCCACAAGTGTGTGGCACAGAACATATAGCCCATTTGCAATTTGTAAGAATGTACGACCCATTTTTTAATTCTAATGGAATTTACTACAGCTCATTTACAGTTTGTTAAAAGTACAGCACATTTTCTAGCTAGGACAACGATTAATAATTTCAACCAACCGCTCGAACAGAATTCAAAAAAAAACCCACATTTTAATGGGATCTGAAATATTTTCGAAATTTCTAGTCAGATGAAATATAACTTCAAAATAAAGTTGTATTACGTTAAAATCCAACGAAATATTGCGCGCGTAATAAGTAATGAAATTAAAATTTTCAAATTCAGAAAATAGTATATTTTTTAAACTAATTACGCGTTTGGTGCATTTTTTATAGTTATTGCCCAGTTATTATAATTACATCCCATTTATTGTTTCTTAAAGTCCATTTTCTTTTTGAGCCTAATGCATACCTCCTAGAAAAGTTTGCAGCCCAGCGGGCGAAGAATAACAAGTTGACCCGCATATTGTGTACAACTTTCGGCCTAGTTGCATTGCTGATGTTGAAAAAAAGGTATGTGTAGTACAGTACAACCTAACATGGCTACTTAGCCCACATTCAGCGACGCCGGAAAGGCCCAAACAAGGCTTCTGTACAACTTTTTTAAGTCACTGAGCTCAATTAATAACATAAGAAAAAAGTTACTCCCTGTGTAAACTAATATAAGAGTGTTTAGATCACTATTTTAGTATTCTAAACACTCTTATATTAGTTTACAAATGGAGTAGATTACAGTGGAACCTAATTAAAAGATGCCATGAGCAAATAAATAATTCAACGGGTCCCACTTGTGCGTGTGTGTGTGTGTGTGTGTGTGTGTGAGAGAGAGAGAGAGAGAGAGAGAGAGAGACCCATCGGTCGATACTCATAAATACATCTTTAAGCCATATGCATTGCTGATGCTCAGTAAAAACTTATATAGTTGACACAATCATATAGAACATCATAGCACACTGAACTTGCATACAAAAATTTCACGCAGGCGATACAATCAGGATGGAAGTAGTGGATCGCTACGGGTAGGGCTATGTTGAAACCAACGAACTCGTACATAATGGTTCATCGTCTTTATCAATGACAGGAAATATCTTGAATGTTGTGCAAAGAAAACAGACAGACAACACAATAAGTTCTGCTAGCACATTAAGTTGACGTACAACCCTTTCTAAAAAAAGTTCAGGTACAAAATTAGAATAGGTCACAATCAAATGTACTGCCACATCAGTGCTTCACACCCATAGCTCGGATTTAACTAGTATCTGACAAGATTCAGTTGTTACCTCAAATTAGAGCACATCGAGGCAGCCAGCCATGCCTCTTCTCCCAAAGAAGCAGTGGCCTCCGCCGCGCGATGGAGTAGGCCATGTGCCATCCATTGTTCCGAGCAACACGGGGAAAGTCTGACGTTGACTCTTGTAATGGACGTCGTCGACGGACCCTGGCACCAGCGGCGGTGGCATGACTTCGATTGATGGATTGACCACTTCTTCGACATGCACGAACACTCGATACAAGTACATCCCTAACGTGGTCCGCGGCGGCCTTGGTGGTGACGAATAGAACAAACCCGGTTCCTGCACCGGTATCTCAACACCAATCACCTTCGGTATGGTGGACGGCTTCTTCATCCATGCCATAACCGTCAGAGCCCAGCTGTTTGGAGGAACAAACATACTTACGAGCTCACCTCCAAGGTCGTTGATAAGCTCATTCATGGATTCGCTGTTCCAAGCACGTTGAGGCATGTCGTGGAAGGTAAGCTTTGTTAAAAACTCAAGCTCAGAGGGCACCGAGCCCCATCCTGGGTGCCACCGATCAAAGCTCACCAGCGCGCCATTGCAGAACAAACGCCGGGAAGATTCGAACATATGACTGCAGTCGAAAGTTGTCCGGAACCTGACGAAGAAATCAGCCGGTGGCGGATAGACTTCGACGAGCAATTTACTTATTTGGATGTCGTGCGCAATGCCAAGAGCTTTGACAAGGTCGTCCGGCGAGATGCGAGGCCGGTCGCCGTTGATGGTTACCATCAGCACTTTGTCGGCAAACTGGTCGTCAAGCGCCGTCATGCCACTGTTGAGCGACAGCACGCAGCGACCGAAGGAAGGACGGACCTCAGCATCTCCGGCTCGGAGATCCGCATTGACCGGCGACATGATAGTGAGATTGAGTACAGGGAGTATAGGAGGGGGATTTAGGGGAACTGGAGTAGGAATCGAGATTCCAAAGGTGGGGGAGGGGGGAGATTGGGGATGAAAAGGTAGCTAGAATTTCGAACACACGCCAATATGCTCTCTGTGCGCAAGCGCACGAAAACATCGGTGGCGCCCACATGTCGGCGTAAGAGTCCTTATTCATTCTTTTTTGGAGAGCCCGGCCTTTTTTTAGGATCTTCTGAGAGCCCGGCCTGAGAGTCATAATTGACTTGTTTGGCATTGCGTTACTACTCGGCCCATAATCAATGACACCTCACTGGCCCAAACAAGTGTACATCATCGAAAAGACACTGAGCTCAAATTATATAACTTGAAAAAAAGGAGATACACTCTGAACACTTGAGAACGGTGATGCCCTCATTTAGCCCACCAGTAGTTCGAGACAATAAACAGTTCGAAACAACGATATATACAACATTCAAAAACTGGCTAGTGACTACTACTGACATAAACAGCAAGACATGATAGTTCATAAGAAGTCTTGCTACACCACCAAAACGCACCCATCTGCAGCGCTCAGACTCTCGTGATCCAGACGAGAATGACATTCTAAACAGAGCCAACTATTACATAGTAAGAGTGACATAGACGAGGATGACCAAATGACAAAGAATATGCATAACAAAAGAAAGAACTACCCATCCAAAACAAGCAGGAAAGACAACAAAGTCATTCGAAGAGATGATCCAACACCATCATAATTTGCAGCCCCACTTCAGCGACCAATGATCCGGAGACACCAGTACTCCACCCTTTCGACGCAACAGCCAAATTACCTATCAACCTAAAGGCTTGAACCACATCACTGCCTATCGTAATTGAGACATCCAAGGATTAAAGTTAATCCGGATGCCTTTGTCATTCTCACCTTCTTTTGGCTGCAGGCTGTATCGTTGACAATCAGGGGAGTTTGCTCCCAAAATCCTAGGGCTCGCCGTGTAGACACAGTTTTCCATAGCAAACAGAGACTCTCTGCCATCAAGGTCCTTGCCAACGGTGATCTCCTGGTTAATCGCATAATTGAGTCCGAGAAACAGAGAGTGTGAACCAAGGCTATTTACCCGCCTCCAACTAAAAAATTCTGAAGGACCCAACAAGATGGTATCCTGCTCATAGACGTAACAGCCACTGTCCAGATACTCACGTATTTCATGGTGCTTGTATACAGTGGAGGTTTTGCAATATAACTTTTCCGGCTCATGTGTCCGAATAATCATCAATATTTTGCCGTCGTCTGATCGAGCGAGGAACCGGTTGTGCTTCGCAGTTTTTGGCAAAGGTGGTGTGATTACAAAGGGCAGTAATTGTAGGGACACTGCATCATATCAAAAAGGACAGGCATTGTTAATGTAAGATCAGCATTGTTCAGAGTATGAGTAGGATAATGCAAGAAACAGCATTGATATGTCCCTGTTGGAACTGGGAGGAAAATACAGGGAAATGTATACTAGGTATAGAAGTGCCATGCATGGTTATACTTATGTTATCTCGCAATCGATTCTTCAAAGGAAACTACCATGTCATGCACATTATGGAATCATGTTATGTCCTCACAAACAAATTCTTCAAGGTAACTAACAGACCATGCATTGTTATATACTCGTGTTCTGTGGGCAAAAATTTTCTGAGGATATTATTCTAGCCATTGATTGCTGAAGGGCGAATATAGGTATGTACACATGGTAAGCATTACATGATTTCACTACTTCCAAATATAGAGTTCTCCATATGCACATTTACTTCCCTAATGTATGGTTAGATGAAACCAACAGTGTGGTGCATGTTTCTACATCATGAAAATGAGGAAACTAACATGGCCATTGATACACACTCATATTTAGTAGTAGTATATAGATTACTGTAAAAGAAGGAGAATATCCATATATTCCTAACCGTTTGATTATTCAGGGGTACAAATTGGTTGTAATGACATGATCACAATCGCATGAATTAACTCATTCCAAATATAGCTGATTTACGGCGTCTCTAATACATTGCCATAGTTCTACTCAAATTCTACTCAAACAGGGATATGCCAATCATCACAAAAAGTTCAAACCGTGTCATGGCGTCATCATTAACATGAGACGGGAACAACTTACACGCGTCGTCCCAGCAATACATTGTGCCATCTGCTTTGTCGATCGTGTAGATGGTGCCATTGTGTTCAATAGCATCACAGAACTGTGTATCAGCTTTGACGATGATCCACTGCGAGCTGAGTTGTCTCCAGCTAAAGAAGGCACCGGCGTAAAGATAGGCGAGTCCGTGGTCGAACAAGGCAATTAGCTTGAAGTCTGCGTAATTCGCATGTCGTGTGGGCACTTGGCAGATTACAATCTTCTGCAAAACAAGGTCCGTCCAACTGACATGGTAATCTAGATGACTAGGACCGCAATGGTAAAACTCTATATAATCCAACGGAGGAAGGATAATCTCATGGGAGGTCTGGAAGTTCACGAGCACCAACTTATTACCGTCTTCTCTGAAGGAAGCCATCTAGTGGGAGTTCATGCCGACCCAGTACATACCTGCCAAGAAGTTTCGGGCGATGGTGATCGGATCGAAGTCGAGGGAAATAATGTACGGCGACCCACTACATACCTACAAAGAATTTTCGGCTAATGGAGATCGGATTGAAGTCAGGGGGCATCACGTACGCCTCCATATCATGGTGAGCCAATCTCACAAGACTAGATAGCAGCAAGCAGGGTGTCTTGAAAAGCTTTGGCCTCGCTTCGATGATGGCCGTGTGCATGCTCCTCGAGCATGCAGCCAGCCGCAGGGGGCTCAACATATCCATACACGAACAACAGAGGTCGAGGACGTCAGTGGGGAGATTGCTTCAATCGCGGCTCATATGGATCCTGCGCGGTTCGCGTTCGTCCATGGTGGAGTTTGGAAGGTGGGGTTATGGGGGGGCTTGATTTACGGGGGAGAAGGCTGTCGGTGCTGGAGCGGGTAGCGAGGGAATAGTGGTACTGGGGGAGGCGAGCGAGGCGAGGGTATGCGGGGGCACAATGAGATAATGAAGAGTGACCTCTGGATCTCTCTCCACTGAGATGGAGATGGAGATGGAGTGGTGCTAGGGGAGAGGGAGACGAGGCGAGGCATGCTATACAGCGGCGGTGACAGTGACTGCACAGTGCACAAGGTGAGGCTGACTTTGGTAACCTAGACACGCCGCCTGGACTGGTGTCACCTCGGGCGCAGGGTCTTGTCACTTCACTGTGAGGACCGGATGAATATTAGTATTTTGACCATCAAGTGTACCACAGTTGTACTACTACTAGTAGTAGGAGTAGTAGGAACATAAGTAGTAATCCCGTGCTAGCATGCCTCTGGGTTCACTTCATCCTCCAGGTATCATCCATATTGCAAGCAGAACCAAATTCTCGTTTGCATAGGTCCCACTTGTCAGGAGGGGTGCAGAAATAAAAAGGAATCATAAAATGTCTCGCCATGGTGATTCGAAAGAGTGACCTCAACTAGCCAGTGGCAGTTGTAGCGCTGGAAGGATGCGCGCGTACAGGGACAGGCCCCACTCCTCATCCTACTCGCGTAGCCTTTTCGGTTAGTCTACCTAGCCGTCTAATCAACTGCCTGCAGGCCACTTCTACCATTTACTTCTCCATCGGGAACCGATTTTCCTCGGCTTCTTCACCACTCCTTGATCTTCATTTGCATCCAAACCACACTGCATTCACATAGTTTTAACCTCTTCACATCCTCCTGGAGTGATTCTGAAGCCCCTATAAATAATCATCTTCTTCAGTTAGACTAGCCATCTAATCCTAATTCTCCAAACCATAGCCCTTCGGTCCAGCGGTTCCAAATGGCGAAAGAGATCGAGATGCAAGTTTTTAGCGTCCAACATGTCCTCGTCGAAGGCTCGTTGAGCATAGTTGCCACAGTCATCGACCACCCAAGAGTTGTATGGAAGTGGATCAACAATGTATCTAACTCCCTCCAAAAGGTGGAGATGAATGTCATCGGTCTCGATGCAGAGTACACGGAGCATGCCACTGGGAAGATCCAACGTGCCACCGTCCTTCAGTTGTGCCTCGAAGATGATGTTTTGGTGTACCACATCATACACATGCCCTCCATACCAGGTGAGCTTCACAATTTCTTGTCTCGGGAGGACATATACTTGTATGGGGCAGCCATCGCAGGGGACAAATAGAAGTTGGAGCCGTACAAGCTTGATTTGAATAGCATCACTGACCTATAAACCAGAATAAAAATTTTTGTAGAAGATTGTGATAAACCGACACCATCCCTATTCGACGTAGCAAATTTTATGCTAGGAACAAATCTTTAGAAGGGTGACGAGACACTGGCATTAAGGTTGTCTGGATGGGAGAAATATCCCTTGACGTACGAGCAGATAAAATATGCTGCCCTCGATGCCCGTGTGAGTTTCGAGATAGCTGCAAGGTCCAGAGAGCTTGTTGCAAAGCCGTCTCCCACAAAAAATGAGAAGAAGAAGAAGAAGAAGAAGAAGATGTTGCACCAGCAGCAGGGCATTATGGATGGATGAACTATTTCCTCTCTTGTAAAATATATATTCCCACTCTATGTATATTGATATAGATGGACTATTTCGATGGTGTGCATGTCTTTGGAACAAGTAGTAGCGTGGGTCCGCATGACTATAAGGAACTATTTATCCGCCTAGCTTTCTCTACTACTCCTTCCAGTGATCGGTATGCAATGCATGTGTCCGTAGACATGGCAGCTTGTCCATGGAAGTTCAACTACGGCGACCATCACGTTTCATCCACTGCCACTCGCGATTCCCACGACACCGCTCCAACCCACGGCACCACGTCCCCCGAGGTGTGCCTCACCCCTCTCGGCAGCACCGCCCCTCTACCTTTGTGTGCTTGACATGTGAGCCACCTTAAATGCGGTGAGCATCAAGTTTCTAACACAGCCACACGCGATTCCCACGACGCCGCACGAACCCATGACACCACACGTCCCGCACCATCGAATTTTCATCCAGCGGCTGTGACACATTTTGTCCCGGGCATCAATCCTCAGCTGGAGTACTTCTGTACTACAGGTAGTACCCGCCGGTGTGGCCATCTATGCCTCGTAACGCCCCGACGCCCAGCTGTGGCACCCTCGCCATGGCCACGCCACCACCGGCCGGTTCATCTCGAAATAGCAAGTCGCGAACCACACCACCAGCATGAGAATGACATGTGGGCCAGCCGCGTTTAAGGTCTGCATGTCATTGACTCATAGGCCGGGCACTAACCACTGAAGTTCGGTCCCGTGGGCCCCGAGAGGGAAATGTAACTCCTACGGCAGGCCTTGTGGTGCTCCGCAGTACGAGCTCGTGCCAAACCCGGAATTTGTTTCTTACTACTACCAACTACGTACTAGTAAGGTACACGTGCATTGCACGCATGAGATTCTGGTGGTTTGTGCATTATGCTTCTACATGTGGAGTCTTCTAGATTCTACATGTGGCAGAATCTGGTGGAATGTATAGATGATATCCAACGGCCAGTAGTGCTCGGATTTGCCATCTTTGTACCATCGGATTGGCTTCGACCAATGACCAACTTTCAAAGTTATTCACACACTATATAGGGGGTATAGATATAGATGCGCCGGCCCCTTGCAATGGATCCAAAGTATATTTGTTTAGTGGAGTGCACTCTAAACACATTATCTATTTATTTTTCTCTAACCTTTCGTAGCCATGCAACCAAGCCACATAAGCTTCATGGGTGCCCCCCACATCATATTATTCATACTACGTTGACAGAAAAAAAGATAAATCACCCAAAACAAGATCTTCCCGTTTTTTGTTCCTACGATGATGTGCCGTGCACGTACCTACTAGTTGTATAGTGGTAGTACTAGTTGTATAGTGGTACTAGTAGGAGTAGAGTAGTATGGAATGCTCCTACTCTATCAATGAGCCCTATCTGACACCAAATTTCTTGGCTTCCGTGCTACAGCTAGATCTTCCCCTCATTTCTGTTTTCCAACCCGGCGGCGGGCGGGGTGCGGTTTGCCAATAGTCGGTTAGCTCAACGGCGGTCCCACATGAAAGTGAAAATGCTAGACAACACGCCTTCCCAAAGCTATATGTCGTGCCGGGCTGCCCATGGAGTACTCCCGATTCTCGGGCATGTGTGGGGGGGGGTGCGACGCGAACGCGGCATGCCTTTTCCTTTTACTAGCAATGTGCCCGTGCGTAGCGACAGATCCAAAGTAGTAGAATAGTAGTACTTGTTCACAAACTTGAAAGAAATCACTCTTGTTTTGATATACTCCTAATATATTACTCCCTCCGTTCCTAAATATTTGACTTTTTAGAGATTTCGAACGGACTATCACATACAGATTATATAGACATATTTTGAAGTGTAGATTCACTCATTTTGCTCCGTATGTAGTCACTTATTGAAATCTCTAGAAAGACAAATATTTTGGAACGGAGGGAGTACTTTTCACTCAAAATATATTTCTCGGGCTGTTTTGATGAGGTGAGGGAGGGATGTGGTTGCTTTCGAGATAATAATGGGTTTTCTGCAAATTGGAGCAGAGAAGTGGGCTATAGTTGCAAAAATGCCACAACTTACCTCACAACCGTTATATGCAGATCTAATGGTCAGAAACGACGGAAGGCAGACACACTACCATCACCAACTGTGTCTTTTATAAGAGTATATATATTTCTCAGGCTGTTTTGATGAGGTGAGGGAGGGATGTGGTTGCTTTCAAGATAATAAGGGGTTTTCTAAAAATTGGAGCAGAGAAGTGGGCTATTGTTGCAAAAATGCCACAACTTACCTCACAGCCGTTAGATGCAGATCTA
>LR738715.1:143126676-143138239 GCA_902687465.1 Secale cereale
TTTCAAGATAATAAGGGGTTTTTTGTAAATTGAAGCAGAGAAGTGGGCTATTGCTGCAAAAATGCCACAACTTACCTCACGGACGTTAGATGCAGATCTAATGGTCAGAAACGACAGATGGCAGACACACCACCATCACCAACTAAGTCTTTTATAGGAGTATATATATATTTCTCACGCTGTTTTGATGAGGTGGGGAAGGGATGTGGTTGCTTTCAAGATAATAAGGGGTTTTCTGTAAATTGGAGCACGGAAGTGGGCTATTGTTGCAAAAATGCCACAACTTACCTCACGACCGTTATATGCAGATCTAATGGTCAGAAACGACGGATGGCAGACACACCACCATCACCAACTGAGTCTTTTATAGGATAATATATATATATTTCTCGCGCTGTTTTGATGAGGTGAGGGAGGGATGTGATTGCTTCCAAGATAATAAGGGGTTTTCTGCAAATTAGAGCAGAGAAGTGGGCTATTGCTGAAAAAATGCCACAACTTACCTCATAGCCGTTAGATGCAGATCTAATGGTCAGAAATGACGGATGGCAGACACACCACCATCACCAACTGAGTCTTTTATAGGAAATATATAGGAGTAGAGAAACATGTAGAAGTTGTAACATTTTGGTTCTGCTCCTTGGCACGATCGATAGATAGAAATAACGATTGGAAACGGTAGGGCGGAGCTATTTCCGCCAGATAAGCAGGGTACGTAGTAGCTAGATCGTCGGTTTGGTCACATGCGGTCTGACATGTTCTAGTGTTTCTAGCAAGATGCCTGCACATTGCACGAAGTTGATGGAAAAGGTAAGCACAACTTATAAATTGACAGATGGAGTACTAGTTACAGTGATGCATTGCGGTGACCCAGCATACCACTGCATGGTGTAGTATGCCTGTCGTTGATATAACGCCCATAAGACACCGTCTTATGAACCTTATATCCCTCAGAGTGTACAACAGAAACATGGCGGGTCCAAACCATCATTATATTACAACCTTTATTCAAACAAAGATCCAACGTTGAAACGATTCAAACTACTGGTACCAAAATGCGGGGTACCACTATTGATCCTGCGATCACTTATTTGGTTTAGATCATGTCACACATGATCAAGCTGGCTGCTACTACTATTCTACACTACTCTTGTTGTTGCTGCTGCTCTGATCCTTCTCCTTCGTTGTCGGCCCCATAGGCGATGATGTAGTCGACTCCTTCAATTCCTCCGGAAAGGTCTGGCTCTTGGTAGAAGTACTCCCCAGCAACATAGGGATCCTCCGGCAGCTCCTCCAAATACTCACAGTCTGGAGGGAAATAGTACAAGGGATGAGTACAGGAGGTACTCAACAAGTTCATAGATATTGTGGGTGGAGATGCACTATAGCTACTACTGATTCCAAATAGGTCTCAGCAATGGTTTTGGAAAATATTTGTAGCACCAAGTTTTACTTATAACATTTAGTCATCAGACTTCACGGGTTGTTAGAATCTCCAATAGACTCCTTTCCCGCCGCGTTCGCAGATCTTTCCCAGATCAGGGAAAGACAAGCCACAATTCATTACACTCTGCAGAGGTGCGCTACTTTACCCACGAACGATTAACTTAGCCCTTTTGCCTGGTCCGTAACCTTGCACATCCATGATGCGTGGCCGGGTCTAAGATCCGAGTCTTTCACTCTTCCATGTTTACCAATGCCCCTGCCCCTGGCTCGAGAGGTATTCCCTCTTTTGCCCAAAATCTGCTACAGGTAGGGTTTATACGGCCCCGTGACCGATGAGCATTTACGCCGCCCTGGCGATAAAGGATTGACGGCCCTCTGCCGATAGGGTATTTACGGCACCCATAGCCGACAGGATATATCGACTCCCTGGGCCGGTTATGCGGATTTACGCCCCGCGGCGAACCTGTGCGAGGGCACATCAGTATAAGGAAAAGTTATTTACTCGCCCGTCCCATTCCAGGCTCCGTGGTCAACGCTATCGCTACGGCGCTGGAATGTCTGCTGACTTTGGTTGTTAAGCCCGGTGCAATGGAACTCTACCACCGTGTTACCATCCTGAGTTCCACCGCCCACCAATGAATTGATAGTAATGAATATAATTTTATTCAATGCAATGAATAGATTATGCAAGTAGAGAATTTTGTAAAGATGCTTTTACGAAAGCATAAACAAAAGACATGCAAGGTATGAACTTGCCTGATGATTGATAGGTAGTGTAACTCGAGGCTTCGAGACTCGCGGTTGCCTCGGGTTCTGAAAACGACATATAGTCCGATAAGGACTAATGTTGCAAGAAAAACTGCAAGATGCTATTATGCATAGGATGATATGGTTTTTCTCCCCATTTAACCCTCTAAGAATTTATTAGCACCTTTCTTTTATTAGATTATTATGGTCAACTCTTATTTCCATACTTTATATTTTAAGTGTTTAATTAATTTATTATTATTATTATTATTATTATTATTATTATTATTGAAACTTGGGGCATTTGATAATAATACAAAGAAATTGGACATTTTATAATTCAATTTAGTTGAGTCATACTTGGTATTCAATTCTATGATTTTATGTGCATTATTTATTCTTTTTCCTTTTATTATTATTTCTTAATCAACAGAATATTATTTTTAATTAACATAGTTGAAATACTTGATTTTAAGATTGTATTAAATATTTTTAGACGTGAATTTGCACTTTGTCTATATTTATTTATTTTACAATTTAAGCTGAATTATAATGTTAACACACGTATCGGTTTTGGTTTAGTCTAACACACACGTGATGTACTAGTACTAATTAGCACATATATGTGTAGGTAGGAGTGCACAGGGGATTGTACGTGAATTAATCCAAGAGCTTGAGATAACACACACGTGTATCGTTCTGGAGGCCTCGTTCAATACTAATGTATGCACACCATGGTTTGGTTCGGCCCAACACGTACGCAAGCTGACTAGAGTAGACCGAAGCGTACACGCACGCACACAGCTCACCTGCGCTCGCTCGTTCCTCCCTCTATCTATCCCGAGCTCCCTCTGCCTGATCTCCTTTGCCGCCGCCGTGGTCGCCCGGCTGTTCCGGCCGTCTCCCGCGGTCTCCGGCGCGCCCAGCACATCTGCTGCTGCTCCACGGCGAGCTCTACCAGCTCCACCGCGTCGATTTACTTTTCCTCACATACTTCTCTCGCTCGATCTCCACTGCCGCCGCCTCGGTCGCCGGCCGATTCCGGCCGTCTCTGGCGGTCTCCGCCGACGTGCTGGCCCTCTACGGCTTCCTCTCGAGCCGCGCTATCCATCTATCCGACCGGTTCCTTCGATTGCTTTCTCATCATCTGGTTCCCTTGGCCTTTATGTTTTAGGTCTCTGTGGTGATGGCGGATCTTGTCGCCGACGGCCCTCCGGTGGTCGTCGAGGTGCATCCGGCGCCACCAGCGGCTCACCGTGGTGCGGTGGTGCTCCTTGGGTGGCGGCTCAGTGTGGTGTTGCCCTCAGGGTGGCGCTGTCGTGCCCGGCGCTCGCCCTGGTCACCGTGGTGGTGCCCCGGCGGCTTCCAGATCCTCTCCTGGATGTGGTGATGGTCACACCACAGCCCTGGTGTGGCTGAGCATCTGCTACGGCTACAAACTTCCATGGGTGAGCTCCTCCCTATTCCATCTTCATTGGTTTTGCTCCAGCATGGCCTTGGCTGTGATTTGGGTTAGATGTGGGGTTCTATTAGTTGCTGCTAGATGTTGTAATTAAGCATCAACTCCTACTGGAGCTCTCTGGTGGTAATTCATGTTGTTCTAGTGTATGTCAGTAGATGCCCATGTGTATTTGCTTTATTTATGTGCTCATGTGATGCTCTCGTGATATGAGCTGCTCTAGATTTGCTAAGTTGGTCAGTGGCAGTACTTAATCTGTTGTTTCCTCCTATGCGGATCTGCTGTTCCTGTTAACTGAAGATTTCTCTATTGATGAAGCTTCTTGGTTCAGTACAGTAATCATATAATCTTTGACTATTTTATTTAACTCGCTGTAGTTCCCACTACAAGTTGATTTACTCACAGATTATAGAGTGTTTGGATTTAGTTAATTGAAAAATGCTACTCTAGTTCCTGGAGTTGTGTTGTTTAATTTTGTCTATTCCATTGGTCTGGCTGACCTTTGGGTACTAACTTTTTATACGTGTTGTTACAAGTTACTGCTGCTATACATACTTACAGTAGCAATTGCTAAAGGTACTAGCCCATGTTCTTGTGGGTGTGGTGTCCTATTTGCAGAAATATAGCATGTGTAAGTGGAGTGCAGTGTTCTGCAGAAGCAGATGTTCAGTTGGGTACTACACTAACTATTTCTTCTATGCTATCTTGACTCTAATTAAGAACAGATACTACTTGTCTTGGCTATATCTTGCTTTATTGTCTATATTTGATATCCCTCTCCCTTCTATTAAACTTATAAGAACAGATGTTGCCTGATCTTATTGCCTATGATGCTGGTCTGAGGCCTCTCTGGGTTCTAAACTTATTTTTGTGGCTCTATGAATTCTTATAAATCCTATGATGCATGGCACAGCATCTCTGTGCAAGCCTGAGGATTCTATCCCACCAATTTCTACCTTTGGTGTTGAGTAGCTTGGTCTTGAGGCTCAGATTATCCTTCTTCTTGTGGTTAGCCTGCACCTCCTCGCTGCTTCACTCTAGTTCTCAGCTTTGGGTTTGGTCCAACTCCTGTTTGGTATGGTTGTACCAGTGGCTATCAAACTCTCTCTAGTGTTGAGTTGCTTTCTTTATAGTGCTCTGGATGGGTGACTCAGCTGTGTGCTTGTTGTGTGTGCTGCTTGTGCTGTCCTTGCGTGAGTCTTTGGTGCTGGTGGTGTTGACAGCAGCTGCTTGCTGGTGTCAAGCTCTCCTTCATGCTTATCTTGTAAGCTGCTGGGTGGCTAATTGCTTGGTACTTGGTCCTGGCCGGCTGGGTTTGGTATAATATCTACTCATGGCTTTTATTATGAGGTTGAACAGTGGCTCATATCTATTGTCATTGGTCAAAGGGTATGCTACGTACTAATGCTAACCCAACACTCTCTCTAGTGTTTATGTTTGCAGGTTGTGAAGAAAAGAAGGAAAAGAAGATCAAGATTAAAATCAAGATCTTAGATAAGATAGTATAGGAATAATAATTTAGTTTAGGTTGTCTTTCCTGAATTCTTTTGTAATTTAAGAATGTATTCTTTTATTAAATATTTATGTGTTTCACATGTAATATAACTCTGTGATATTTATCCAATTATCAATAAAGCTTTAATTTTCTTTATTGTTCCAGGTTTATATTAAATGCAATTCCAATTCATAATTGATTGGAACTTATGCACTTAAGTCCTTTTATCTTATTTGAATTTAATTTGAACCCAAACCTCTAATTAAGAGCAAAGGTCATGTCCAAATTATTTGAAATGCAAATTTAACTTAGTGATTTGAATGCAAGTTTGTTTTGTTTTTTTTGAGATGCAAGTTGATAATAACCCCAACTTATATGCATGAATGCAAATAACATTCGAAAAAAAATTCCCCGCTCTCTCAAACTACGGGTCGTTACAGGCTCCCCTTCTTAAAGTAATTCCGTCCTCGGAATTGATAAGATCATACCTGAAGAGATACGGGTAATCTCTTCGAAGATCATCTTCCATCTCCCACGTCGCTTCTCGAGCTGGGTGATTCTTCCATTGGACCTTGCAATACTTAATGGCTCTATTTCTCAACCTCTTCCAGTTCTCGTCAAGGATCTTTGTTGGTTGTTCCACATAGGTTAAGTCTGGTTGCAGTTCAATCTCTTGATGGGGCAATGGTTCTTCTGGTGGTCTTAAACACTTTCGGAGTTGTGAGACGTGGAATACATTGTGTACTTGTGACAACTCTTGTGGTAATTCCAACTCATATGCTACTGCGCCTTTACGGCTTAAGATGCGGAATGGTCCAATATACCGGGGACTCAACTTTCCCTTGATCCCGAACCTTCTTACTCCTTTCATCGGGCTTACTCTAAGATAGACTAAGTCCTCCATCCGTGGTTCCCATTTCCTTCGTTTTAAATCAGCATAACTCTTTTGTCGACTTTGAGCTACTTTCATACGATCACGGATGATATTGATAATGTCCTGTCTCTCACAGATGTAATCTGGCTCAAACTCTTTGTTTTCTCCTGTTTCAAACCAACATATCGGTGATCTACATTTCCTTCTGTATAATGCCTCGAATGGTGCCATCTTGATGCTGCTTTGGTAACTGTTGTTGTATGAAAACTCTGCTAATGGCAAATGTTCATCCCACGATCCTCCGAAGTCTAGAGCACAAGCTCTTAGCATGTCTTCGAGAATCTGATTAGTCCTTTCGGTTTGCCCTCCAGTCTGTGGGTGATAAGCAGTGCTATACTCCAATTCCGATCCTAAGGCTGCTTGCAACTTCTTCCAAAAGGTGGAGGTAAAGATCGATCCTCGATCCGACCATATCTTCTTCGGAACTCCATGCTTGCTCACAACTTCATCAACATACCGCTGGATTAACTTCTCTCCGGTATCAGTCTGTTTGATGGCCAAGAAGTGAGCACTTTTGGTTAGTCGGTCTATGATAACCCAAATTGCATCCTTGCGTTTCTTGGTCATTGGTAATCCAGTAACAAAATCCATTCCTATCTCATCCCACTTCCATTCTGGTATCGGTAACGGCTGTAGCAATCCTGCTGGGTGCTGGTGCTCAGCCTTGACTTGCTGACACGTATGACATTCAGCTACATACTTGGCTATCTCTCTCTTCATGTTGTTCCACCAGAATGTACTTTTCAAATCCATATACATCTTGGTACTCCCGGGATGTATTGTATAAGGGGTCTGGTGAGCTTCCTTCAGTATCGTATTCTTGATCTCTGGGACATTGGGCACACAAATTCTTCCCTCGAACCATAATGATCCATCTTCCTTCAGTGTGAATACTGATGGTTTCCCATCAGTGATCCTTTGGATTTCCTCTGTGATGAATACATCTTCCTTCTGCCTTGTCCTGATGATGTCCGGTAATTCTAGTTGTATTTCCATAGCCAACAGACTTTCTCTCCTTTCAGGGGTTATGAACTCGAAACCGAGTTGCTCCATTGCCTGTGGCATTCTCACAGACAACATTATGGTATTGGCGTGTTGATCTGCTGCCTTTCGACTCAATGCATCTGCTACTACATTGGCTTTTCCTGGGGTATGTTCGATAGTCAAGTCATAATCCTTGATCCATTCTACCCATCTTCGTTGTCTCATGTTGAGTTCCTTCTGAGTAAAGAAATACTTCAGGCTCTTATGATCCGTGTATAACATACACCTTGCTCCATAGAGATAATGCCTCCATGATTTGAGTGCAAAAACAACTGTTGCTAGCTCTAAATCATGTGTCGGATAGTTGATTTCATGAGGTTTCAACTGTCTTGATCCGTATGCAATTACTTTCTGATCTTGCATCAACACACATCCAAGTCCTTGCTTGGAAGCATCACAGTAAACTGTATAATCCTTCTCACTATCTGGCACCGTCAAGATGGGTGCAGACGTAAGTCGATGCTTTAACTCTTGGAAACTCTTTTCACAATCGTCTGACCATATGAATTTCACTCCTTTCCTAGTCAACTGGGTTATGGGAGCGGCAATTTTCGAGAAATTCTCGACAAACTTCCGATAGTACCCTACCATTCCTAAGAAACTTCTAATTTCTCCCACATTCTGGGGTGATTTCCAGTCAGTTACTGCTTGGACTTTGCTAGGATCTACTGCAATTCCATCCTTGGTAATGACATGCCCAAGGTACTTCACTTCATCAAGCCAAAATTTACACTTACTGTATCGGGCATAGAGTTGATGTTCCCTTAAAGTTTGCAAAACAATCCTTAGATGCTCTGCATGTTCTTCCTTGTTCCTAGAATATATCAGGATGTCGTCAATGAAAACTATCACAAACTTATCCAAATATGGCATGAAGATCTTGTTCATCAAATTCATGAAGATAGCTGGTGCATTCGTTAACCCGAACGGTACCACGAGGTATTCGTGATGCCCATATCGAGAAACAAAACCAGTCTTGGGTATATCCTCGGGCTTCATTTTGATCTGATGGTATCCTGATCTCAGATCCAACTTGGAAAATACTCCGGCTCCCCGTACTTGATCAAACAAATCCTGAATCCTGGGTAACGGATACTTGTTCTTGATCGTCATGTTGTTGAGATTTCCGAAATCTACACACATCCTTTTGCCTCCTTCCCTCTTGTCCACAAAGATAATGGGTGCTCCCCACGGTGATACACTTTCTCTGATGAATCCTTTGGCTAATAGATCATCTATCTGTTCCTTTAATTCCGCCATCTCCTGGGGTCCTATCTTGTAGGGTCTTTGTGCAATTGGAGTTGTTCCTGGTTTTAGGTCAATTGTGAACTCCACTTCTCTGTCTGGTGGCAAACCTGGTAACTCGTCCGGAAAGACGTCCGGAAATTCTTTTACCACAGGTATATCTTCAAGTTTCACTTCCTTCAATGCATTGGACTGATAACCTTTCCCAGTTTCCACATACTGATCTCCAAAATACTTGATACGACCTCCATAGGGATCTCTAATGGACACACTTTTCTCCTCACAGTTGATCATAGCTCCATGGTTTGTTAACCAGTCCATTCCTAGGATAACATCTAATCCTCTTAAAGGTAAGATAAGGAGATCTGCATAATATACACAGTCACAGATGGTAATCATCTGCTCCATAGCAATGCGAGTAACAACCACTATTCCTCCAGCAGACCTAATGTTAACGGGATGTTGCAGTATATCGTATTGGTTTCCTAATCTCTCCGCAAAACTTGCCGAAATGAAAGATGTAGTTGCTCCCGTATCAAATAAGACTTTGCCATGTAAAGGTAGTATGCTGAGCGTACCCATTACGACGTTGTTGGCAGCGCTGGCTTGCTCCATGTTGGTGCAGTTTAGTTGTCCATAAGGCTTCCCTTGAGTCTTTCCTCGGCTACTACTAGGTCCAGGGTTCTTATTTTTCGGTGGATTTGGCATTGGTGGCCTACTTCCTCCAACTGTTCCTCGATTTGCATTAGGACACATGGGTCTGGTATGTCCTGCTTGTCCACAACCAAAGCATATGATCTTTGGCCTCGTACAATCCTTAGTAGCATGATTGAACATACCACAATTCACACATTTGCTCTGAAAACAGTTGGGCCCTGGGGCTCGATATTGTGGTGGTCCTGGAGCTGGCCTAAACTTCGGCTTGAAAACTAGATTCTGTGGTGGACGTTGAATTGCAAATTTGCGAGGTTCAAGTCTCGCCCTCTTCCTCTTGTCCTCGACAAGTTCTCCCCTGAGTCCTTCTAGGGTGATTGCTCGGTTCACAAGATCCTGGAATTCCGTGATATTCAACAAACTCAGTTGGATCTTCATGGCTGGCTGAAGTCCTCTTAAGAATCTCTTGCGTCGCTTCTCCTCAGTGTTCACCTCGTCTGGTGCATATCTTGCCAAACGGTTCAACTCTCCGACATACTTCAAAACTGAGTAATTTCCTTGGATCAGAGTCTCAAACTCTCTCTTCTTCATCTCAATGACACTGGTTGGGACATGTGCCTCACGAAACTTCTGCTTAAACTCCTCCCATTGAATTATTCTTCCAGTGGGTTGTACCAGTTGGACATTCTCCCACCAAGCTGCGGCAGGTCCAGTCAGAAGGTGTGTTGCATATCGAAGCTTCTCATCCTCACTGCATCCAACAGTGTTCAGCTTCCTTTCCGTATCTAACAACCAATCTTCTGCCTCCATTGGTTCTATGGCAATGGAGAAGGTTAGGGGTCGAGCTTGCTGGAAATCTGACAAGCTTACCCCCTGCATTGGTCCTTCTCGGCCTCTATCCTGGTTCCTACCAAGCACCTCTTGGAAAAACTTGTTCTGGGCCTCTGTCTGTGCTCGATTCCTCTCTTCCACCATGTTGATGTAGCGTAGAAATCCCTCCTCCGATACGAGTCTTGGAGGTGGTGGTGGTATAACATTTCTAGCAGCTGCATTGGCGGCATCTTGATCGGCTTTTTCCTTATTCTCCTGTCCCTCTCTTACTCTCTGCGCCGCTTCCTCACGTGGTTCCATTTCCCCCTAGATCTGTGACATTTAAGATGAAACTTCATGATACAACATGCATTTGTACATCAAGCTCAACTTTAATGTACAGATCTAGTCACACAATAAAATCCAAGAAAGCCCAAATTCAAAGACTTTATAACACATAATTATACACTCATAAGTTTATTACAAACCCTTCCAACTATTCCATAGAGTCGCAGACTCGGAACAAGTCGGGAATTTATTAGTACGTACACTACTAGTTTGATATATATTACAAGGTAGTACAAGATCATTGCTTCCCCCCTTGATAGCTTCGTCTTCCCTACTTCTTCTCCCGAAACCTCCCTGGGATCCACCCATGGAAACGACTCGTACGACGGGTCGGTGCTGAGGTGGCGGTGTCGCGTAGAGCGGATGTTCCTGGGTTGTAGTCACTATCATCCTCAGTGCTCCTCATCAGTGTACTGAAGTCAAAGCGATCTTCAGTCTCAATATCCTCTTCCAGCTTCTCTCCGTCAACCTTATCTTCCTGCTCCACTTCCAATGGATTATCATACCACTCAGTTGGCATACTGCCGTGCTGAGGATAACTTCCATCATCAGATACCGGAATAGGATCACTCATAGTTCCAGCATATGGTTCAACCTCTTCCTCTACTCCAGCCCATGCTCCTGAACATGCACCTTCCTCAAAGTGTATAGGGTAGTTCTGGCTACTGAATCCAAAATAGTTTAGCTCTTCCGGGGTGTGAGCACTTGGTACTGGTGACTCTGTGGGTGTATCATAGTATGGCTGGGGTGGTGTCTCAGCTACGTAAGGGTAAACAGGTGTGGTTGGTGTTGCTGGTTGTGGTGCAGGTGCTTGGGATTGTCTCATCTCATGTAGGTGCTTTAGTGTGGCATGATCAGTGCACCAAGCTACAAGGTTATCGACTTCTCCCTCCATACTCCGGAATAATCCTAAAAAGGCGTGAATCAAATTATCACTCCTTTGCATATACTTCAAGGCTTCATTTGGTCTTACCTGCATAAGACGAAGATGATCTACTCCATTGAGGTCACCATAATCATTCAGCGGCAGTGCCCTGAATGATGTACCACTCAGTGATCTAGCTCGTTCCTGACGGATCGAGATGATCGCGTTCATCATGACCATCCTCCAAGCTACATGGGCATGACGAGCCTCACTTGAAAAGCGAGAAACTCTTAGTCCTAGGGTTTTTGGTAGTATAAGTTCTACTACGTTTTTAGCCTGTACGTTTCCATCGTAATGGCTAGTTCCTAACATCCTTGGACTCTCCATTTCACCTAGTATCCATAGCATATCCCTCAGCTGGTCGTGAAGTGGTCCTGCTAGTGCATCAAATGATATCTCGTGTGTCTCCATGACACGGGGTGGTATGTAAAATGCCATCCTGAATCAGGTAAAAGG
>LR738715.1:143142060-143155732 GCA_902687465.1 Secale cereale
TGGTCCTGGCCGGCTGGGTTTGGTATAATATCTACTCATGGCTTTTATTATGAGGTTGAACAGTGGCTCATATCTATTGTCATTGGTCAAAGGGTATGCTACGTACTAATGCTAACCCAACACTCTCTCTAGTGTTTATGTTTGCAGGTTGTGAAGAAAAGAAGGAAAAGAAGATCAAGATTAAAATCAAGATCTTAGATAAGATAGTATAGGAATAATAATTTAGTTTAGGTTGTCTTTCCTGAATTCTTTTGTAATTTAAGAATGTATTCTTTTATTAAATATTTATGTGTTTCACATGTAATATAACTCTGTGATATTTATCCAATTATCAATAAAGCTTTAATTTTCTTTATTGTTCCAGGTTTATATTAAATGCAATTCCAATTCATAATTGATTGGAACTTATGCACTTAAGTCCTTTTATCTTATTTGAATTTAATTTGAACCCAAACCTCTAATTAAGAGCAAAGGTCATGTCCAAATTATTTGAAATGCAAATTTAACTTAGTGATTTGAATGCAAGTTTGTTTTGTTTTTTTTTGAGATGCAAGTTGATAATAACCCCAACTTATATGCATGAATGCAAATAACATTCGAAAAAAAATTCCCCGCTCTCTCAAACTACGGGTCGTTACATGCATATAATTAAGCAAAGGGATCGCACATGTCGGTATTGACTGGAACGAGAATGCAACGGCACAATAAGAATTAAGGCCACGATGATGATGCGATCGCAGTGGTGGTTACAGAAGGCAAGAAGAAAGATGCATCCATCAACGTACGACCTCCTCCTCCTCAACTTAGTGCGCCGGGCCGCCGACCGGCGGCTGAGGAGCGACGGCTTTTGTGGCGAGGTCGAGGTGCTTCTCAGCAAAGGCATCCAAGGCTTCCAGCCGGTTGAGGAAGGCCAACGTCATAGTGTCCTCACTGGCCTTGTAGATACCTATGTACACAATTTGCTTGTACATGTGGATGTGTAGGTCGACGAATTCTTGCAGGGCGAGGTGCCTCGCGGCGAGTGCGACCTCCAGGTGGACATTCTTCATGGCGTCGGCGGGCAGTCGCAGGGCCACCAGTGCTTCAAAGAGGTTCCGACCATTGAGGCTGATTAGGGTGGCAGGCAATGAGGAGCCCGGGCGCGCAGGCTGGAGGAGTACGGCGATGTCGTCCGCGAGCTTCTTGAGGACGGTGATCTTGTTGGTGGTGGCAACGATCATCTGGTCCAACTGAGAGTCGTAGTTGGCGTCGACGGCGGCCATCCACCAGCCGGTTTGCAACACCGTCTGGAGACGAACCTCGGCGCCATGCCATAGGCCGATGTCGTGGACCATCTGGCACAGCCGCTGGCCGCTCGCGCGCATCACCGCCATGGGTCTGGAGTGAGCTCTTTTGCGCTTAGTGTAGGTGCTTAGGCAAATGCTTAGGTGCGTACGATGTGGTAGATGCATTGGAATGGAGGGGCACCTTTATATGAGGGCAAACTGCGTTGCATTCACATCATGCAGCCTCTTTTCCCGGTCCTCCTCCCATTACTTCCCTCATGCATTAATTGAAGGAGGATGCATTGACCGTTCAACATTTCGGGAACCGCTACTCCCTCCCTCTTCTGCATTAAAGCCGTATCGGGAACTGCGCCGCCCGCTGTCAAATCGAATAGTACTGCGCCGCCCGTTGCACGCCCGGCTGAACACGCCTCCTCGCCTCCATCAAACCCCTCCGTTAAACCCGCATGTAAACCGAGAAACCTACTCCGGCCACACGTCCGTTCCTGAGCGGGCCGGAATTAAACGCAACACCGGCCGAGCTCCTCCTGTCCGCCCTCAGTTTAAGAGCAAGTATAAGGCCCTGTTCGGGACGAAGGAATTTTACGGGAATTGTGGTGGTTTCCTTTCCTTCAGTATTTTTTTTCTTTAGGAGCGTTCGGTACAAAGGAAACAACCCAGTCGATTTCAAAGGAAATGCTTCTTAACCTGAGCTTTTCACGGGAACTCAAACATCTACCGGAAGCTCATTTTTCGCGTAGGCCCGAGGCAAACTGGCCCAGTGCAGGAGCACTGGATTTGACATGTCTGACTCCAGAAGTGGCGTACACCTGGTTTACATGGACCATGCATGGACCTGTGTTGCTAAAACGGTGGTGGTGTATGTGGTCTATGTTCACATGTAACAACGATTCACCCAGTCGCACACAGCAGGTTGCCCTTGATTTTTTTTAATCCAGCCATAAGTGCATTCTATCTCCTGTACAGCTAGCATAGCTTCCTACGTTCCGAGCACCACTAGTTAGAAAAATTCCTCCAATTTCAAGCCTGTAGGTTTTGACTTTGTCCTCCACCCTGTTCATACATGGCCTAATAGGGTGATGTAAGCGGGCTGTAAGGATTTAAATATTGTATTATTGCTTAGTTGGAAGAGAGAGAAGAGGAGAGAGAGGGGAAGCGGGCTGTAGACTTACAGCCGGCTGTAGCACGAGGTCCAAGAAACTTTGTGAGAGTGGAAGGTGAGCCATATATTGACAGGGTGGAGTACTTTCTTATAGCCAACTATTACGTGTTGCCTATTACATTGGCTGTAAATGACATGGCAACATGTTATAGCCAGCAGCTGGATATATTATTAACCATGCTCTAAACGAGGCCAGACGCCGGCCAAGCTCCTACCGTCCGCCCTCTATTTACACGAGGCCAGACAGACAGCGGGCAAGAATCGCACCCCGCCGCCGCTCCCCCATCTCCTCCTGCACCATTTTCTCCACTCTTCCGATGGCTTCCGAGGAGCCGTTCACCGGCATATTACCCAGCTGGGTGGCCTGACGAGCCCTTCGGATACGGGAGAGGCCGCTCGGTGCTTCACCAAGCTTGCTTGGCACGACGGAGCCAGTTGCCGCCCCAAGCAGGCACGTGGTTCAGCAACTCGCCGCTCCAATTCAGCTCGATGAGGAGTGGCGAGTTGCTCCACGCCGGTACGGGCGTCGTCGCTCCCGCATCGTACCGCACCACCAGTGTATGCGGTGCCATGCCTCCCGTGTCTGTGGGCGTGCCTCCCGTGCCTGCGGCAGCTCCATGCAAGCAGAGACAGAAGCCGAGTGCGTGGAGAGCGACGAGTCGGTGGCCAGCTTCTCCGTGTCTGCCGCCATCATCGAGGAGAAGTAAAACATAGGAGGCCGCCGCCACTTGGGTCCCATGAAGGCCACCGCCGAGGCGACGACTGCGCATTTAGGTGGTTTCTTTGCTTCTTCGTCTCTTCCGAGGACCTTCGTCGACCCCGCAAAGTGTCTGCCCGACATGAGGAAGATAAAGGGATCCGCGGGCGGCCATTTAGATTATGTACTCCCTCTCCATTTAGATTATGTACTCCCTCTCCAGCTGGCGGAGGGAGTATTAATTATACCTACAGAGCCGGATTGGCACCGCTTAGTTCATGTAAATGTAACAAAATCCATCTTGTTTATATGAAGATCCGGCTTTTTTATACGAAATCCTTCATGCTTATATGAAATCAGTCCGTGTTTGCACGAATTTCATCTGGTTGGTTAGATTTGTGAAAATGTATGCCGCTGGCTTTTGATGTCTTCCTCCACGGAAGGAAGCGGGAGGAAATTTGCCGGCTGCCGTTGGAGATGGTCTTATGCTGGAAATAATAGAGTGGCATCCAATCCATTTGAGTTAATTGTGTGTATGATTGTCGCTCTATAAAAAGATAATTGCATGTACAGTGTACACGTGACTTACAGGGTGGCTACAGCTTCGTACAGAAAGTTAAAAAGAAACAAGTCCATCCTTAATCTTGTATTCTAAGAATTTTTGATTGTTTCATGCTATTATTTATGAAGTCTTGGATGTTTAATGGGCTTTATCATTCACTTTTATATCATTTTTGGGACTAACCTACTAACCCAAAGGCCCAGTCCAGATTGCTGTTTTTCCCTGTTTCAGGGTTTTGCAGAAAAAGAATATCAAACGGAGTCCAAACGGAATGAAACCTTCGTGAGAGATATTTTTGGAGAAAATCACGCACGCGGAGCTTGAGAACCACGTCGGCGGATAGAGGGCTGGCCCTCGAGGGTGGGGGCGCGCCCCCCTTCCCAGGGAACGCCCCCTGCCTCGAGGCTCCCTCGAGCGTCCCCCGGTGCCCTACTTCTTCCTATATAAGTCCACGTACCCTGGAAACTCCGTGAACAGAGAGAAAAGCCTAATTCCACCACCGTAGCTTCTGTTCTCGTGGAGATCCCATCTTGGGGCCTATTCCGGAGCTCCACTGGAGGGGGATCCATCGCGGAGGCCTTCATCATCATCATCATCGCCCTCACCATGAGTTGTGAGTAGTTTACCACAGACCTTCGGGTCCATAGCTAGTATCTAGATGGCTTCTTCTCTCTCTATGGATCTCAACACAAAGTTCTCCTCGGTCTTTGAGGAGATCTGTTTGATGTAATCTCTTTTTGCGGTGTGTTTGTCGAGATCCGATGAATTGTGAGTTTATGATCAAGGTTATCTATGAAAGATATTTGGTTCTTCTCTGAACTTTTTATGTGTGCTCATAATATCCTTGCAAGTCTCTTCGAATTATTGGTTTGGTTTGGCCTACTAGATCTATAGTTCTTGCAATGGGAGAAGTGCTTGGCTTTGGGTTGAATCTTGCGGTGTCCATTCCCAGTGACAGTAGGGGCAGCAAGGCACATATTGTATTGTTGCCATCGAGGATAAAAAGATGGGGTTTATATCATATTGCTTGAGTTTATCCCTCTACATCATGTCATCTTGCTTAAGGCGTTACTCTGTTCTTATGAACTCAATACACTAGATGCATGCTGGATAGCGGTCGATGTGTGGAATAATAGTAGTAGATGCAGGCAGGAGTCGGTCTACTTGTCTCGGACGTGATGCCTATATACAATGATCATGCCTAGATAGTCTCATAATTATTCGCTTTTCTATCAATTGCTCGACAGTAATTTGTTTACCCGCCGTAGAATATCACTATCATGAGAGAAGCCACTAGAGAAAACTATGGCCCCCGGGTCTATTCTCAACATATCAATCTACATCTACTTTACTTTTACCGCTTTTATTTGCTGTTTTGTTAAACCAAAAATACCAAAAATATAAACTATCATCTCTATCATATCTCACTTTCGTAAGTGATCGTAAAGGGATTGACAACCCCTTATCGCGTTGGCTGCGAAGTTCTTATTTGTTTGTGCAGGTGCGAGGGACTTGTGCGTGGTCTCCTACTGGATTGATACCTTGGTTCTTAAAAACTGGGGGAAATACTTATGCTACTGTGCTGCATTTGCCTTTCCTCTTCGAGGGAATACAACGCAAGCTCAAGAGGTAGCAAGAAGAATTTCTGGCGTCGTTGCCGGGGAGGCTTACGCAAAAGTCATATACCAAGTACCTATCACAAACCCTTATCCTTCGCATTACATTTATTTGCCTCTCGTTTTCCTCTCCCCCACTTCACCATTGCCGTTTTATTTGCCCTTCTTCCGCCGTGTGTTTATCGTTTGCTTGCTTCTTGTTTGCTTGTGTGTGTTGGATTGCTTGCTTGTCACTATGGCTCAGAACAATACCAAATTGTGTGACTTCTCCAATACCAACAACAATGATTTTATTAGCACTCCGATTGCTCCTATTACCGATGCTGAATCTTGTGAGATCAATGCTGCTTTGTTGAATCTTGTCATGAAAGATCAATTCTCCGGCCTATCTAGTGAAGATGCCGCTACCCATCCGAACAACTTTGTTGATTTGTGTGATATGCAAAAGAAAAGGTATACGGATAACGGTATTCTTAAATTTAAGTTATTTCCGTTTTCACTTAGAGATCGTGCTAAAACTTGGATTTCCTCTTTGCCTAGAAATAGTATTGATTCGTGGAATAAGTGCAAAGATGCTTTTATCTCTAAGTATTTCCCTCCTGCTAAGATAATCTCTCTTAGAAACGATATTATGAATTTTAAGCAACTAGATCATGAGCATGTTGCACAAGCTTGGGAGAGAATGAAATTAATGATAAGTAATTGCCCTACACATGGTTTGACTCTATGGATGATTATTCATAATTTGTATGCTGGCTTGAATTTTGCTTCTAGAAATCTTTTAGATTCGGCCGCCGGAGGAACTTTCATGGAAACTACCTTAGGTGAAGCTACCAAACTCCTAGATAATATTATGGTTAATTATTCTCAATGGCACACCGAAAGATCTACTAGTAAAAAAGTGCATGCTATCAAAGAAATTAGTGTTTTGAGTGGAAAGATGGATGAACTTATGAAATTATTTGCTGCTAAGAATGCTTCTTCTGATCCTAAAGATATGCCTTTGTCCACTTTGATTGAGAATAACAATGAATCTTTGGATGTGAATTCTGTTGGTAGGAATAATTTTGGTAACAATGCTTATAGAGGTAATTTTAATCCTAGGCCTTTTCCTAGTAATTCCTCTAATAATTTTGGCAATTCCTACAACAACTCTTATGGAAAGATGCCTTCTGAATTTGAAACTAGTGTTAATGAGTTTATGATCTCGCAAAAGAATTTCAATGCTTTGCTTGAAGAGAAATTGCTTAAGGTTGATGAATTGGCTAGAAGTGTGGATAGAATTACTCTTGATGTTGATTCTTTGAAACTTAGATCTATCCCACATAAGCATGATATCAATGAGTCTCTCAAAGCCATGAGAATTTCCATTGATGAATGCAAAGAAAGAACCGCTAGAATACGTGCTAAAAGAGAAGATTATATTATATCGTGTTCTTCTAGTTATCATGAAAATAAAGATGAAGATCTGAAAGTTATTGATGTGCCCCTATTAGATCCTTGTTTTCTAGTATAAATCTTGATGAAGATAGGATTGGAGATGATTCTTCTTTAAAGTGTCCCAATGATTCGGAGTTCTTAGATCTTGATGCTAAAATCGCTAAAAGTGGGAGTGAAGAGATTAAAACTTTGCATAGTGATGAACCCACTATTTTGGATTTCAAGGGATTCAATTATGACAATTGCTCTTTGATTGATTGTATTTCCTTGTTGCAATCCGTGCTAAATTCTCCGCATGCTTATAGTCAAAATAAAGCTTTCACTAAACACATAGTTGATGCTTTGATGCAATCTTATGAAGAAAAACTTGAGTTGGAAGTTTCTATCCCTAGAAAGCTTTATGATGAGTGGGAACCTACTATAAAAATAGAAATAAAAGATCATGAATGCTATGCTTTGTGTGATTTGGGTGCAAGTGTCTCCACTATCCCAAAAACTTTGTGTGATTTGCTAGGGTTCCATGAGCTTGATGATTGTTATTTAAATTTGCATCTTGCGGATTCCACTATTAAGAAACCTATGGGAAGAATTAATGATGTTCTTATTGTTGCCTATTGCAATCCTTCATGCCCTATTATTCTTGGTAGACCTTTCCTTAAAACGATTGGTGCAATTATTGATATGAAGGAAGGAAATATTAGATTCCAATTTCCATTAAGGAAAGGCATGGAACACTTTCCTAGAAAGAAATTCAAATTACCATATGAATCTATCATGAGAGCCACTTATGGATTGCCTTCCAAGGATGGCAATACCTAGATTTATCTTGTATCGTCCCTAGCTAGGGGCGTAAAATGATGGCGCTATTTGGGAGGCAACCCAATTTTATGTTTTTTGTTTTTGTTGCTATTAGGGAATAAATATTGCATATATCCTATGATTAGATGTGGTTTCATGTTTTGTTTAGTGTTTGTGCCAAGTAGAACCTTTGGGAAGACTTGTGTGAAGTTTATGTGATCTTGCTGTGAAAAACAGAATCATTAGCGCTCGCTAAAGTAGTCTTCAGATTTTACTGCAGCGTGCTTTTTAGTTGATTCTTTTTGCAGATGATTGGCAGACGAATTCTGCAAATTTACCAATTTAGTTTGAAGTTTTTGGAGTTCCAGAAGTAGGCGAAACCTGCAGATTACTACAGACGGTTCTGTTTTTCACAGATTCTGTTTTTCGTGTGTTGTTTGCTTATTCCGATGCATCTATGAGTAGTATTGGAGGATATTGTGATGGCCTGGCTTATTAGGGATGATAGACTACTCATATCAATAAGGAATTCCTTCTTTTTCGGGAGCCCATTCGGATAGAACTCCAAAGTTAAGCGTGCTCAGCTTGGAGTAGTTTCAGGATGGGTCGTAGTTTCAGGATGGGTGACCGACCGGGAAGTTGCTCCCGGGTGTGCACGAGTGAGGACAAAGTGCGCAGAAAAGACTAGTATTGATATGTGAGGCCAGTCTAGATCCCGCCAGGAGTAACGACCACCGACGGGTGTGTTCGGGGCGTTACAAGTTGGTATCAGAGCCGACCCTCGCGGTTACACGGATGTTTGCGGACAGTTTGCAGTCATGTTGTGCATGACGTTTGTGACCCGTCATGGCACACGGCATGGCACATGTGCTGTCCTGGAAGCACAGACGATTGTGCCAAGAGGGAACATTCCTGTGGTCCGACGAGGACGTCGATTCCTCTGAGTGAGGGTGTATGTGATGGCCTGGCTTATTAGGCATGATAGACTACTCATATCAATAAGGAATTCCTTCTTTTTCGGGAGCCCATTCGGATAGAACTCCAAAGTTAAGCGTGCTCAGCTTGGAGTAGTGTCAGGATGGGTGACCGATCGGGAAGTTGCTCCCGGGTGCGCACGAGTGAGGACAAAGTGCGCAGAAAAGATTATTATTGATATGTGAGGCCAGTCTAGATCCCACCAGGAGTAACGACCACCGGCGGGTGTGTCCGGGGCGTTATAGATATGAACCATAGAGAAGTTGGAATACAGTAGGTTTAACACCAATATAAACAAAGAATGAATTCATTGCTGCACCTTTCAGTAGTGGTTTGCTTTCTTATACTAACGGAGCTCACGAGAATTTTTCTCTAAGTTTTGTGTTGTGAAGTTTTCAAGTTTTGAGTATTGCTTTGATGGACTATGGAACAAGGAGTAGCAAAGGCCTAAGCTTGGGTATTCCCATGGCACCCCATGTAAATTCAAGATAATCAAAAACCTAAGCTTGGGGATGCCCCGGGAAGGCATCCCCTCTTTCGTCTTCATCCATCGGTAACTATACTTGGAGCTATATTTTTATTCGCAACATGTAATGTGTTTTGCTTGGAGCGTCTTGTATAATTTGAGTCTTTGCTTGTTAGTTTTACACAATCATCCTTGCTGGACACACCTATTTGAGAGAGTTAAATATGGCCTAGAAATTGTTAGCACACTCTATGTGCTTCACTTATACCTTTTGAGTTGAATAGTTTTTGCTCTAGTACTTCACTTATATCTTTTAGAGCACGGTGGTGGTAATATTTTGTAGAAATTGCTGAACTCTCATGCTTCACTTATATCCTTTTGAGAGTCTGTTAAAACAGCATGGTAATGTGTTTAGGCTAAAGAAACTAGTCTTCACATGAAGACATCCAATGTTAATGTAGTAACAAAAATCACACTAAGTGTATTGAATATGATGAGATGTTGGATGCTTGATAATTGTTTTGAGATATGAGGATAGTGATATTAGAGTCATGCTAGTGGAGTTATTATGAAATTGAGAAATACTTGTGTTAAGGTTAGTGATTCCTGTAGCATGCCCGTACGGTGAACCGATATGTGACGGAGTTAGAGCATGAGGTATTTGTAGAGTGTCAACCTTTGTGTGGAGGTCGGGGGCGCGCGATGGTTAACTCCTACCAACCTCCCCCCTAGGAGCATGCGTTGATTGCTTTGTTTTGATGACTCATAGATTTTTGCAATAAGTATATGAGTTCTTGTGACTAATGTTGAGTCCATGGATTATACGCACTCTCACCCTTCCACCATTGCTAGCCTCTCTTGTACCGCGCAACTTTCGTCGGTGCCATAAACCCACTATATATCCTTCCTCAAAACAGCCACCATATTGTTCCTCAAAATAGCCACCATACCTACCTATCATGGCATTTACATAGCCATTCCGAGATATATTGCCATGCAACTTTCAAACGTTCCGTTCATATGACACACATCATATTGTCATATTGCCATTGCATGATCATGTAGTTGACATCGTATTTGTGGCAAAGGCACCATGCATAATTTTTATACATGTCACTCTTGTTTCAATGCACATATCGGTACACCGCCGGAGGCATTCATATAGAGTCATACTTTGTTGTTGTAGTATCGAGTTGTAATGAAAGTGTGATGATCATCATTATTAGAGCATTGTCCCATGGGAGGAAAGGCTAAATCTATAAAGCCCCTCCACACAAAAAAAGAAAAAAAGAAAAAAAAGGGAAGGCCAAAGAAAAAAAAAGGAAGGCCCAAAAAAGAGAAAAAAAGGGGACAATTGCTACTATCTTTTTCCACACTTGTGCTTCAAAGTAGCACAATGTTCTTCATTGTAGAGAGTCTCATGTTTAGTCACTTTCATATACTAGTGGGAATTTTCATTATAGAACTTGGCTTGTATATTCCAACGATGGGCTTCCTCAAATGCCCTAGGTCTTTGTGAGCAAGCAAGTTGGATGCACACCCACTAGTTTCTTCTGTTGAGATTTCATTCATATTTAGATCTAGTGCATCCGTTGCATGGCAATCCCTACTCACTCACATTGATATCTATTGATGGGCATCTCCGTAGCCCGTTGATACGCCTAGTCGATGTGAGACTATCTCCCTACTTTTTGTCTTCTCCACAACCACCTCTATTCCACCCATAGTGCTATATCCATGGAACACGCTCATGTATTGCGTGAAGGTTGAAAAGTTTGAAAAGATAGAGTATGAAAACAAATGCTTGGCTGAAATCGGGGTTGTGCATGATATGAATATTTTTGTGATAACGAGTGAGCATAGCCAACACTATATGATTTTGTAGGGATAACTTTCTTTAGCCATAGTATTTTGAGAAGACATGATTGCTTTGTTAGTATTGCTTGAAGTATTATTATTTCTTATGTCAATATAGACTTTTATCTTGAATCTTTCAGATATGAACATTCATGCCACAATTAAGAGAATTACATTGAAAAACTATATTGGTTAGCATTCCACATCAAAAATTCTTTCTTTATCATTTACCTACTCGAGGACGAGCAGGAATTAAGCTTGGGGATGCTTGATACGTCTCCAACGTATCTATAATTTTTGATTGTTCCATGCTATTATTTTTGAAGTCTTGGATGTTTAATGGGCTTTATCATTCACTTTTATATCATTTTTGGGACTAACCTACAAACCCAAAGGCCCAGTCCAGATTGCTGGTTTTTGCCTGTATCAGGGTTTTGCAGAAAAATAATATCAAACGGAGTCCAAACGGAATGAAACCTTCGCGAGAGATATTTTTGGAGAAAATCACGCACGCGGATCTTGAGAACCATGTCAGGGGACAGAGGGCTGGCCCTCGAGGGTGGGGGGCGCGCCCCCCTTCTCAGGGCGCGCCTCCTACCTCGAGGCCCCCTCGAGTGTCCCCCGGTGCCCTACTTCTTCCTATATAAGTCCATGTACCCCAGAAACTCCGTGAACAGAGAGAAAACCCTAATTCCACCGCCGTAGCTTCTGTTCCCGTGGAGATCCCATCTTGGGGCCTGTTCTGGAGCTCCACCGGAGGGGGATCCATCACGGAGGAATTCATCATCATCATCATCATCGCCCTCACCATGAGTTGTGAGTAGTTTACCACATACCTTCGGGTCCATAGCTAGTATCTAGATGGCTTCTTCACTCTCTGGATCTCAATACAAAGTTATCCTCGGTCTTCGAGGAGAACTATTCGATGTAATCTCTTTTTGCGGTGTGTTTGTCGAGATCTGATGAATTGTGAATTTATGATCAAGGTTATCTATGAAAGGTATTTGGTTCTTCTCTGAACTTTTTATGTGTGCTCATAATATCCTTGCAAGTCTCTTCGAATTATTGGTTTGGTTTGGCCTACTAGATCTATAGTTCTTGCAATGGGAGAAGTGCTTGGCTTTGGGTTCAATCTTGCGGTGTCCTTTCCCACTGACAGTAGGGGCAGCAAGGCACGTATTGTATTGTTGCCATCGAGGATAAAAAGATGGGGTTTATAACATATTGCTTGAGTTTATCCCTCTACATCATGTCATCTTGCTTAAGGCGTTACACTGTTCTTATGAACTCAATACACTAGATGCATGCTGGATAGCGGTCGATGTGTGGAGTAATAGTAGTAGATGTAGGCAGGAGTCGGTCTACTTGTCTCGGACGCGATGCCTATATACAATGATCATGCCTAGATAGTCTCATAATTATTTGCTTTTCTATCAATTGCTCGACAGTAATTTGTTTACCCGCCGTAGAATATCGTTATCATGAGAGAAGACACTAGAGAAAACTATGGCCCCCGGGTCTATTCTCAACATATCAATCTACATCTACTTTACTTTTACCACTTTTATTTATTGTTTTATTAAACCAAAAATACCAAAAAATATAAACTATGATCTCTATCAAATCTCACTTTTGTAAGTGACCGTAAAGGGATTGACAACCCCTTATCGCGTTGGCTGCGAAGTTCATATTTGTTTGTGCAGGTGCGAGGGACTCGCGCGTGGTCTCCTACTGGATTGATACCTTGGTTCTCAAAAACTGAGGGAAATACTTACGCTACTGTGCTACATCTCCCTTTCTTCTTCGAGGAAATACAACGCAAGCTCAAGAGGTAGCAAATAAGTAATATATAATATAAAAATCTAAAGTTAAAGACAAAATTCGAACTCATGTCATCGCGTTGCGAGCATCCGGCGCTAACCAGTCTAGCACATTTTTGTTGTAGACCATGCTGGAGATATGTCTCCATGTCTACTCTTGTACTCCATCCGTTCCTAAATATTTGTCTTTTTCAGATTTCAAATGGACTACCACATATGGATGTGTATGTACACATATTTTAGAGTGTAGATTCACTCATTTTGCTCCATATGTAGTCACTTGTTGAAATCTCTAAAAAGACAAATATTCATGAACAGAGGGAGTACAAAACAGAGTTGGTGATGATGGTGGGCGTGCCATCCTGCAATATAGGCCGTCGGATTTATATCTAACGGATAGGAAGAAAACTATGGCAATTTTGCAAAAATATACCCACACCCCTCTCCACGTTCGCAAATACGGCCTTCCCTCATTCATCCTTTTCTCTCACAAGATAAACTACTCATACAAATGCATCTTGATGTTCCGTGCAACATACGGGCATCTAGCTAGTTTCTTTTAAAATAGTTACTGCGATAATTGGGTTGAAGTGTTATATTTTATGTCTGCCCCGAATTATTTTAGATTCACTAGTAGTAACAAAGAAAAGGTTGCCTTGTTAATTAACAGAAAACAGGGTAACAACTATCACATGAGGCCAGTACAAACGAGGCACACTGGGTTCAGCATCATCGTCACTACAGCTGTGCGCGCGCGAGAAGGCTACATATCGAGGGGGCTACTGAGCGAGGCACAGAGACACAATGTTCGAGAGAGAAACCAATTGACAGATTACGATTAGATTGAGTTGTCACCCTTCTGCTGTCATTGTTGGGGTGGGGGAGGGGGAGGGAGAGAAAGACGTATCAAGAGTGTGCGCGGTCGACACAAAGGCACAACTAGCGAGTGTGCGTGTGTGTGTGTGTATGTGTGTGTGTGTGTTTGAAAGAGTA
>LR738715.1:143156212-143241246 GCA_902687465.1 Secale cereale
AGAGAGAGAGAGAGAGAGAGAGAGAGAGGGAGAGAGAGAGCGAAATCTCAAAACAAAAGGTGCTCTATTGGAATCCCACTGTATGTATTCATATGGTTCCGGAACTCGAGTTAACCTTAGGCATATGTGTGAGAGACATTATTATACTTTGAGACAATAGTGGCTGTGGGTGGGCGGAATTAAAGGGGTGGGTGTGTCCAATAGAGAGAGCGTGTGTGTTTCTATGTGAGAGACTTGTAGGACGGGGTAGAAAGACGAATTCTAACCTTGACGGAGGGAGAACACGAAGTGCGCGTGTGTGATTCCGATGCCCACGGGGAAATGAGATATGTATGCGTGTGAGAGAGATTGCACAATTCATTCACGTATCACTATCTAGCGATCATGGACGTGCATCGCTTGAACATAAATCAATATCTACTTCGTATTGTGGCCAAAGGTACAATATCGATTCAACGGTATAAAGATTGGACACTCACATATCACATTTTTTTTCTATTTTAATAAACCTTTTTAGTTGTGCATGCCAAAGTTACAGTGATGTTTCTTCAAACAACCAATGTAGCTATCATGTACATGCACCATTGTTACTCTTGCAATGAAAATCATTAGCCTGGATGGTTTAAGGTTCTATTATGAAGTAATATATGTAATATTCATATATGAATTCAACGGGTACGCATTTTATGAAATGGAGGCTATGTAATCATATGCGGTAACACTTTTAAGTAGCGGACTACAATATCCATTTCTTTTTGTGCGCCTCTACACTAACACATCAATGCATTATGTTTAAAGTAAATAACCAATTGCACTAAATTATCTATTTACACGAGAAATACATAGGCTGAGCGTTTGATCCTTTTTTTGTGAACGCGCCACTACACCAGTACGATTGGCCGCGCCCGTGTGAACATCCAAGTTATCGGCGCATCATCCCGAATTATTGTCTTTTTTTCTGGGGTGGACTTCACACCAATTATTAACTGCTGACGCGTGCCCCGTGTACACAGTCTTGCATGACCTTCCCGCTAGCACGGTCCAAAATTAGTTGAAACTGGATACGAACGATCCCGCGGGTGGCAAAATCTCCCGCCTCCTTCTAAAATTCCCGCCACCTTAGTCTTTAGCATGCGAAATTCCCCTTTTGTCCTTGGTGCACGGAGACCAACAGTTACAATACTGCCCTCATCTACATAATAGGTCGGGGCTGCTTTGGTAACTTCCGGTTCCCCCCACTACACAGCACCCCCATTTCCTCTCCCCCTCCCGCAAAAACGACTAACTCCACAGCACCAGAGCATCTCACATCACGTCATCCGTACTTCATCGGCCTTTCTCCCTTCCCCTCTCGAAACACTAGACTGCTCACCCATCGGCGTACCAAAGCCCATTCACTACCAGCGGCGTCCACCTCGCCGGATCTGCTTCTGTGGCCGCATCTACCCCTCCCACCTCCCCTAGAAACAAGTAGACTGCTCATCCACCACTGTACCACAGCCCATTCAGTGTCGGCCTTGTCCACGGCGCCGGATCTGCTTCGCCGGTACTCTCGTCAACCGCAGCGCATCTGCAGCAGCTCATTCATACTCCCCACCGGAGACGCTTCGTCCACACCCCCCAGGAGCCACCCCACCGACGCCCCGGTCGACGGCCTCTGATCCTCTTCGCCGACACCTTCCTCAACCCTACCGGAGCCGCTTCGCCGACACCATCGTCAACCCCACCGGAGTAGCTTCGCCTATACCATTTTCAACCCTACCGGGGCCGCTTTGCCAACTCACAAGTCCACGGCCTCAGATCCGCTTTCTCGCACCCTCATCCAACCTACAGGAGCAGCTTCTGACGCCCCGTCCACAGCCGCAGATCCACATCGTCGACACCATCCTTAACCCAACCACCGGAGCAGCTTCACCTACGCCCTCGTCCACGGCCACAGATCTGCTTCGCCCACACCGTAGTCCACCCTACCAAAGCCGCTCCACAAACACCCTACTCGACGGTTCTAGATCTCCTTACCGGACCCCGACAGCCAGCGTAGTGTCATCACCCTTGACGTTTCTAACCTGATTCCCACCGTCTGGCAATATGCCAAGCACCCGCCACAGCCTAGGTACTTGTCACCTTTAAACCCGTCCAGCATCACCTGCCCGATGTACTTCAAATATACTAACAGGTCGCTGTTACCTATTATGCAGCTGGCAAAAACTACAAGGACGATGTTTCTTCTGGATCTAACAGCTTGGCCAACCAAGATCCTGGACCGAGGCATTGCTATGATCTTGTAAGCGTGTCTCTCTCTTGTATTGTTCTGTGCCTGCCAGCGTGCTTTGCTAGGATTTTTGACCAGTAATCCCTTTGTGCAGACAATGATTTCTATTACTGGCTGCTAAATTAGATATGTAGATGTCATACATGATACTACATCGTACCTCCGTTCCTAAATATAAGTCTTTCTAGAGATTCCACTATAGGCTACATACGGAGCAAAATGAGTGAATCTACACTCGAAAATGCATCTATATACATATGTATGTGGTCCATACTGGAATCTCTACATAGACATATATTTAGGAACAGAGGCAGTACATTACACAAAATCGTAGGTGGCATGTAGGAATTTCAGTACACTACATTAGGCTCCCTTAGAGTGCCTGCTAGTCCAGCACACAGAGTCATGGCTAGTTTATGCTACGCACACAATGATTAATTGGTGGTTTAAATATGCGCAAGGGATATGCAATGTATTATCATGTAGAGATGTCTGAAATTAGCCGTGTCAACTTGCAGATAGGGTTACACAGTGAAAAAGTACAAGATGTATGTGGCAATTTCATGCAACATCGCAAAAAAAGGAGAGCCAGCGGTGAGCCTATATAGTGTGCTATGGTACGTCACTCCTCCATTGCAATCATCGTGACATGTTATTTGTATGTCAGTTCTATTGGCCAAGTTTCTTAGGGACATTTATTACGAGTTATCCTAAGAAAATAAGCACCTGTGAATATAAGCTCCATGTAATAAGCCAACGAGTTCTTTTCATTGCGTTTTCAGCTTATCTTTGGTATGATCAGTGAAAAGTCTAGATTGCATTATATTTTTTCATTTTGCTGCCCATATGAAAATTAATTTGACTTGAAAACATCACAAATTGAACCCGGTGCAGTAATTAATATGATAGGAAAACATACCATCACTATTTGCTCAAAATGCAAATACAAAGATACCATCTACTTGGCACAATCTACTTTGGTTAATGTTTTCCATAGAGATCCCATTGCCTAATTTAAAAAAACGCATGATCATCATTGTTTGCTTTGATTACTTGTTGTTCTTGACCTAACACTCTAACAGAGCTTGTCAATGATTTAAACACTAAGGGCTGTTGTAGTGGGGCCTTTTCTAACTCATAGGTGACATAAAGGTTTGGTTGTACACTGAAGTAGGCTCTCCAAGAGTACCTAGAGAGCCAGTTCGAAGGTATGCCTAGTTTTTACATAGTGCATACATAGTAAATACTCATTTCATTGTGTGCAAGTGCAAGAGATGCGGCATGTTTCATTATGTGGTGTTGTTTTGTTATAATCTCATCATTTTGTGTTCACAGACTGGAAAGTATTCATATTTATCGTCCAAGAAGACGAGTAACTAGTTTGTGTCACCTTGCAGAGGGGGTGCAATGAAGATAAGATTGAGGATTTCCAAGTACAAGATGTTAGGAAGGAGCCTTGCAGGAGAAGTGGGAGCTGCGTTGAGCCTCTTCAACCTGTTAAGGTAAGTCACTGTATCCAACTCAACAGTTCAATTCCTTGTTTGTTTCAGGCATAGTTAATTTGCTCTTTTCAATTGCTTTATTTGTCCTCGGTTAATGAGATGCCCAAACAATGATGCCTGATGTTGGGTACTTGTATAACTATTAGTTGACATAATTAAAGGCCTTACCATTTAAATACTCTGTCGAAGTGTGACTGAAGCTTTGAAGTGTATTAACCAACTATTATTGAATGAGGCTCACAATCTAGTTTATACTAGGCTAATGATTGCATAGTTTTGCTTGCTGTAGTATGTTTATATGAAATCCTCTGTTGTTCATTATGATCCCTAAGACTTTAATTGAGCTACATAATGGCCAACTGCTTGCTTACTTCTATGCAACGTGCTGTCTAAATTTGTAAATTGTCTGTGTTTTCGATTGGGCCCCAACATCATGCTCCTCTGGTGAGCTAAGAGAGATTTCTGTATGCAGGCTGCATAGACTACCTTTTTTATAATTTTTAAAATATCACCTGCTTATGCTTCATGACGTGTAACATTATTGTTAGTCCTGTTTTGCCATGTACTCCCTCCGTTCCTAAATATAAGTCTTTTTAGACATTTCAAATGGACTATAACATACATATGTATGTAGACATATTTTAGAGCGTAGATTCACTCATTTTGCTCCGTATGTAGTCACTTATTGAAATCTCTAGAAAAGACTTATATTTAGGAACGGAGCGAGTACAAAATAGTCTGTCTTGCTCGCTTCACTGTTGTAACTATATTTTTGCCTAGTCATGAGTACTTACAGAAACATTTCAGGATGAAGTGCATCAACACAAAGATATGCGAGCAGTGCGGCATGGCCGTTACCGAATGATTATGGATTGGAATTGAAATGTGCTGATGTTCTCGAGCATCAACTAGAGGTGGCAAGACAACGTGTACATGATTCTGAATGTACCATCAATAAGTTGAGACTGGACATGCAGGTATTAGATGCAGGAGTCAAAAAATGAAACAAGACACTGAGGTAACTGAAGGAATTGGAGATTTGCAGACTAAAATTTGTGCTATCTAAATCCGGCCAATCCTATTTTCTGAAGAGATTATAGTTCAAATGGTAAGTTATGTTGATGCGCGTCCATGATGTATGAGTTGTATTTGCCCAGTGCATGTAATTTGATCTTTGTGTATGCTTTATTATCACTGGTGCCGAACCATAATGCCCAATGGGTATAATCGGCTGTAATTTCTTTATTGTATAGTGTAGGATTATTCTATGTTTCTATGCCTTAGGCTATTTATTGTATAGTGTAGAGTAGGATAATTCTTTGAATATGCTATATCGTTCAAACGGGGGCCAACTCGCCCAAACGTTGTAGTGACCATGGCCCTCCACAGGCCGTATGATCCATGGGCCATCTACGGGACGGACGACCCATGGCCTTCTATGGCCGTCGGATTCATGGGCCTTTTATAGGTTGTCGGATCCGTGGGCCTTCTATCGGCTGTCGGATCCACGGGCCTTCTATGGGCCAGCGGATCCATGGGCCGTCGGATCAATGGGCCTTCTATGGGCCGTCGGGTCAATGGGCCTTCTATGGGCCGTCGGGTCAATGGGCCTTCTACGTCCCGTACGATCCATGGGCCTTCTACTAGTCGTCTCATCTATGGGCCTTGTACGGGTCGTATAAGGGGCCGTAAATGGGCTAGAGTGGAAATCGTACGTTTTATGGGCTGACCATAACGAGCCGTTAATAGGCCGTATTTGATGATGCTATGAAAATGGCCCAACGGATTAACGGGCCACAAACGGGCCGACTGTAACCACGGGCTGAATTTGGCCCACAAGCAGAAAATGACAGTAACTGGCCGAAATTAAACGAATGCTGGAAATGAGCCTAAGAATAAATGGGCCCTGAGAAGGCCGAAAGATAACATGGGCTGGTAATGGCCCAACAGAATAATGGGCCGTTAATGGGTATAAAGTGATACATTGTTCATTACGGGTCAGTTTTACCACGGGCCGTTAATGGGCGACTGTTACTAAGGGCCTCATATGGGCCAAAAGACGTCATGGGCCATACATGGGTCGGAAGTTAAACGGGCTAGAATTATATTGGACGGCCCAGATGATGCTACTGGGCCAAATTCGGATAGGCCGTAAACGGGCCCTGGTTTAGCGGGTTGTAAATGGGCTATACGCGAACAGGCCGTTAACGGGCTTGCCGTGGGCTGGCCCGCCACCTTTTGACCAAGTCAAACGGGCCGGCCTTTTCACAGGAATGGGCCTCTGTTGGGCCGTGCCATGTGTCGACGTATCATAGGCGCTTTGGGTCCAATGAGTAGATGACGCTACTGGGCCTAATTCGGATAGGCCGTAAACGGACCCTGGGTTAGCGGGCTGTAAATGGGCTATATGCGAATAGGCCGTTAACAGGCTTGCCGTGGGCCGGCCCGCCATCTTTTGACCAAGTCAAACGGGCCGGCCTTATCACAGGAATGGGCCTCTGTTGGGCCGTGCCATGTGTCGACGTATTATAGGTGCTATGGGTCCAATGAGTGGATGAAATCTGTTCCAACGGCGAGCCAACACGTGTTCCCTCAAGCCAATAATGATTTTACACGTGGAAAATCCCCATTGGTCGGGGCTGTTAACGGGTTATCGGATCCAAAACCGGACCCGATAGCTTAACGGCGTTCCGTTACGGTGGATGCCACGTGTCGGTCACTCTTGACGAAAGCACTTCTGTGACGCGGGATTTATCGTCATGGAAGTGGACACTTCCGTGATGATATTTTTGGTAATGTCATGGAACACTTCTAAGACAGCACAGGTATGACTATCTTGATTCTTTCATAAAATCGTCATGGATGTACATGCATGACAGAAAACGTGACCTACTGTGACAAACACGTATCATCATGGAAGTGTATTTTTTTGTAGTGTATATAAGCCACTGTAACATCCCAATTTTACCAAATTAGGATGTTATTAGATCATTCATATGCACCTCATATTTATATTGCATCATTTGCTATTCTTAAAATTTTGGATCATTATGCAACTAAAGGCAATTATTGGAGTGGAGATAACATGACTTCTCCCCTGTTTTAAAAATGTTCATAATGTCCAGAATATTATTTCCAGTTCATCTGTTATGTTCTGAAATTTTTATTAATCTCCAAAATATTTTATTTGTTGTTTTATTGCTGTTTGAGTGGACAAATGCATCAAAATGATTTTACAAAATTGCATTAGTTTTGGAACTAGTGTTCCTGTAGTTTTATTGATAGGGATATTTTTACTGTATGTCTAGGTATTTTTATTTAGATTTTATATTGTCTATTTTATTTTATTTATTTTGGTTTTGCTGCTGGATGAAAAAAAGGGCCAGCTAGCCAGCCCGCAGCCAGCCAGCCAGCCCACAGCTGCGGCCCACCAAACGCCGTCGCCCGCAGCCCACCTTCACCCTACCGAATCGGTACGCACCCGCACGCCACCCGACTCGCAGCGCCTCATCCGACCCGCCGCCCCATCTCGCTGACCCGTGGACCCCGCGCCACTTCTTCCACCTCCGACCGGACTGGAGCGCACGGCGCGACGCCGAGGCTGAGCCGGATCGACTCGGCGCCCTAGTTGATCCCTTGCACCCTGGAGACGCCAGGCACGAGCTAAAACCCTAGGGAGATCCCGCAGCCCCTTCCGCCCTTCTCCTACTGCCGCACGCAGGCGACCGCGCGAATTGGATCTCGGGAGGAGCTCCGCCGACCATCGCCGTTCGCCGGAGGAATTCGCCGCCGTAAGGACACGCCGGGCCGCTCCGCTTGTTCCCCTAGAACCTTCTCTCAGTCTCCCGCTCGTTTGACATCTCTGGGTGACCTGCAGATCCCCAGAACATCGCCGCCACCAACGTCCGACGCCGCCGGAGCTCACGCCATCACCGCCGCCGCTACAACCCTCCCCACCACTGTCCGACACCACCACCACCTCCGCAACTCACCGCCGCCTCCGCCCGTTGCTTCACCCTCACCGGAGACCCACCGGAGAGCCGCCGCCGTCGACGCCCGAGCCGCCGCCGCCATTTTCCCTCTGTTCTGGTGAGCACGCGCGCCCAGCCAATGGGCTGCTGCCACGTGGCAGTTTGCTACAGGAGTAGCTACAGGAGTTGCTACGGGAGCCAGATGTTTTCTGTTTCCTTTTGTCTTTTTCTTAGTTTTCCTCAATTCTTCAATTAGCTATATCCTTTATTCTGTAAATCCAAATTAGGTGATTCTTTTTCCTGTGCACTCACAAAATTCATCTCTTCATCACAGTACCAATTTTGCACATGTTTACACAATTCAAATTTGAATTCAATTGAATTTGAATTATACCTTCCGGAGGCCGTATCTTTTAAACCGTTTATCGGAATTAAGCGATTCTTTTTGCATTGTGACCGTAGTGCAATATAGATGATATGTGCATGTTGTTTTGCTGCTGTTTTTTAGTTTTAAAATGTTTTTCTTGCTGTTGGCTTTATTTTGGTTTTATTTGAGTTCGGTGATTGATTTGTTATATTGTGTGAAACGTGTAGATTGTCCGGAGTGCGACGCGAGCTATTGTCAGGAGTGTGACTTTTTGAACCAGAACCAAGGCAAGTTACATGTTGATCATCCTTTACCTATTGTTTTTCTATGCATTGTAGGTTATGCCACACTATAAACTTATGCATTATAGGATTGTTATAATTTGAGCTATATTGTTGAACTATCTCCCGTCTTTTGCAAATCGTGGTAGGTATAGTTTTGCTATGCTTGTAGACGGGGTTGGTTCCTGTATACATTGAGCTTATGTGAGGATTATTAATATTTAACAAACTGAGTAGTAATTTAGGACTTAACTCACCTCTGGGTGGAAGTGGTATTGATGGGTGGTCTTAAGAACATCATGGTTTATACCCTCTGAATGTAAGTGGACGGCCGACCAGGCTCTAAAAGATCAGACAGACTTAATGACTAGTAGCTTCCATGCGCGACCACTAGCTAAATGGGCTCTGGCTTAGTTGAGTAGGTTGTGGGATCCTCGCCCAGGTATGCTAGCAGATGTAGATATGGATAGGTGTATCGGCTGCCGAGGGTGGAGGTGACTACTTCTGAAAGGCTTCGTCTCAATCTTCGGGTTGAGTCTAGTGGGTAAAGTGTGCAAAACACTGCAGAGTAATAAAACTAATCATGATTAGCCGTGCCCCCGGTTATGGGTAAATTTGAGCGACTATGCCATTACAGTTGTTGGATGATCTTGACAGATGTGATACTTAATAATATTTGTGGGCAACTTAATAAATGGGTTGGTTGGAGTTGATTTTGCCAACTCAACCTTGTGCATTCAATTGTAGTAATAAAAGAACTAAATGAAAAATTGACTATTTATTAGGTAGTTATGAGGACAAAATCAGCTTTCTGCAAAGTAAACCCCCAAGCCTTCCTTTGTTGTTCTATGCATATACATGTAGGTCTGCTTATTACTTCTCCTGTGTAACTTGCCAATACATTCAATGTATTGACCTATACGGCTGCAACGTCTCATGTTGCAGGATTTTCAGACGAGGAGTAAGGTACCGTTAGGGTCGCGAGTCTGCACTCAGCATCGCCAGTTGGGCTATGATGGGACTCATCGTTATTTTCTGCTACTTTCCGTTGTGTGATTGAATAATAGCTAGCCATGAGCTATGCAGATTGTTTTATTTTATATACTCTGGATCATACATTGTAATAAATGATGCACTTGTATTCTGGTATTCATCTATACTGTGTGTACTAGCGAGTTCGATCCAGGGACTAGCACGATAAGCACAGAGACTCAAATCCTTCGAGGTTTGGTCATTACAGATGGTATCAGAGCAGTGTGTTGACTGTAGGACGTGACCCTAGAAAATGGATTAGAAAAGCCATAGGAGTGAAAATTGTTTTATAAGCTAGTTATACTTTTTACTGTTTATTAGTTAACCCAAGTATCTTGAACAGTTAAGTAGGAACTAGAGCTGAGACCACCATATATGCTTGTTTTATTTTGCAACGTTATCGTGTTAGCGTATCTGATTATGTCCACTTTTGTGGTATGAAGATACTAGATTGTTTGCTTGATTGGTAGCTTGCTTGTTAAATTTTATCTCGTCAAAATTATTTGACTATATATATATATATATTATTGTGATTGTTTGTCTGTTTGTTTGTTTGTGTTATTCGTTGTTGTGTTTTATTGCCTTGATCATATATGCATATGGGTAGAATATATTTATATCTATGGCTTTGGCCCTATTATGTCTATAACTCTTCTATGCTTGCCCACCAGATGCCGCCGAGGCGTGATAATAGGCGCAATGCTGCAGGAGGAGAGAACAATGGAAATGACATACCGCCATACATGCAACAGTTGCTTCAGGGGCAGACGCAGTTGATCCAGTTGCTTGTGCAGAACCAGTACAACCAGAACAACAACAACAACCCACCACCCGTGGATATGCTTACCAGGTTCCTGAGGTTGAATCCTCAGAGGTTCTCCAGTTCCCCTAAACCTATTGTGGATGATGATTGGCTCCGTGGAGTCAATAAGAACCTGGAGACGGTTGGATGCACATATGCAGAGAGGGTGAGGTTTGCCGCACATTTGTTGGAGGGTCCTGCCGCAGCTTGGTGGGACAACTACTTGGTCTCTTATCCCATTGCTGGTATCACTTGGACTCAGTTTCAGACTGCTTTTCATGCTGCACATGTGTCTGCTGGTGCTATGAGTTTGAAAAAGAAGGAGTTTCGCAGTTTGCGACAGGGAGGACGCACAGTTAATGCGTATGTGGATGAATTTAATAATCTTGCACGCTATGCTCCTAATGATGTTAACACTGATGCAGCTAGGCGGGAGAAATTCTTGGAGGGCCTAAATGATGAGTTGAGCCTTCAGTTGACAGTGGCCACTTTTGATAATTGTCAGCAGCTGATTGATAAGGCTATTATGCTAGAGGGGAAGCATCAGGCCATAGAGAATCGCAAGAGGAAGTACAACAACAATAACAGGTATAATTCAGGACCACAACATAAGCCACGCACTTCATATCAGGGTAATGGAGGTAATGGGCATCATCATCATCATGGAGGTAATGGACATAATCATCATGTAGGGAATGGCCACAACCATAATGGCCATCATAATCACAATGGGCACAAGAGTAACAATGGCAATGTCAAAGGTAATGGTAATGGTAATGGAGGGAGTAATAACCAGAGCCACCAGAGTGTGCCTGTGCAGAGGGACATTAGCCAGGTTCAGTGCTATAAGTGTAGACAGATGGGCCACTACTCCAACGCTTGCCCAGAGAGCAAGAACGGTAATGGAAATTCTGGAGTCAGCAAGCCAAACTTCTTCCAAAAGGGTCATGTTAACCATGTTAATGTGGAGGAGGTTTATGATGAACCTAATGCCGTGATTGGTAAGTTCTTGATTAATTCGGTACCTGCACTTGTTCTTTTTTATTCTGGTGCATCACATTCATTCATCTCACGGGTATTTGTGGATAAACATAAGTTGCCTACCGTAGCACTTAAGTCACCTATTCTAGTAAGTTCTCCGGGGGCTGAGATGGCAGCAAGTTTGGGATGCTTTCAGATGCCTTTGTCCATTGGTAAGCACATTTTTCCCACAGATTTGGTTATATTGAAGTCACAGGGTATTGATGTTATTTTGGGTATGGACTGGTTGACTAAATATAAAGGTCTTATTGATTGTGCCAGTCGATCTATTACTCTCAGTGCACCAGGAGGTAAGAGGATCAGATATGTATGTAAGTATAAGCATAATCAGGTGCAAGTGAACTCTCTTAAGGGGGGTAGTCTGGAAGATGTGCCAGTTGTGAGGGACTACCCAGATGTGTTTCCAGAGGAGTTGCCAGGTATGCCACCAGACAGAGATATTTAGTTTCTCATTGATTTAATACCAGGCACCGGACCTATTGCAAAGAGACCGTATAGAATGCCTCCTCGGGAGTTGGAGGAATTGAAGAAGCAGATAAGGGAATTGCAGGAACAAGGATTTATTCGCCCAAGTTCATCACCTTGGGGAGCTCCAGTTTTGTTCGTGGAGAAGAAAGATGGTACCTTGAGGATGTCTGTTGATTATCGTTGAAAGGATCGATATGGTTGACTAGAGGGGGGGTGAATAGGCAACTAACAATTTTTAGCTTTTCTTAACCAATTAAAATTAGGCGACAAAATAAGTTGTCTAGATAAACTACTATGAAGACAACTAATGTAAATAAGCACAACAACTACACAAGCATGCTATAGGAATTAAACAAGTAAAGCATGCAAGAGTAAAGGTAAGAAATAACCACAAGTAGAACCGAAGGAGACGAGGATGTGTTTCCGAAGTTCCTTCCCTTTGAGGGGAAGTACGTCTCCGTTGGAGCGGTGTGGAGGCACAATGCTCCCCAAGAAGCCACTAGGGCCACCGTATTCTCCTCACGCCCTCACACGATGCAAGGTGCCGTGATTCCACTAGTGGTGCCCTTGAAGGCGGCAACCGAACCTTTACAAACAAGGTTGGGGCAATCTCCACAACTTGGAGGCTCCCAACAAGCCACGAAGCTTCACCACAATGGAATATGGCTTCGAGGTGACCTCAACCGTCTAGGGTGCTCAAACACCCAAGAGTAACAAGATCCGCAAGGGATTAGTGGGGAGAATCAAATATCTCTTGGTGGAAGTGTAGATCGATGCCTCCTCAAGCAACCCCGAGCAAATCAACAAGTTTGATTGGCTAGGGAGAGAGATCGGGCGGAAATGGAGCTTTTGGAGCAACAATGGAGTAGTGGGGGAAGAGGTAGGTCTTCTTGGAGAAGAAGACCCCCTATATATAGTGGGGGGACAAATCCAACCGTTATTTGAGGTTTCAGCCCGCAGAGAGCGGTAGTACCGCAACTCATGCGCGGTACTACCGCTGGCTGAGCGGTACTACCGCTTGGGAAGCGGTACTACCGCAAAGGCAAAAGTTCGAGACCTGATATAGCCACGGATGAAATAAATTACATCCGTGGCTACATCCGCAGGGGAAAACGGAAGTAGCAAAACGCGACACGGTACTACCGCTTAAGCTAAGCGGTACTACCGCACGGTATGCGGAAGTAAAAAATTACTTCCGCATCCACTTCTTATACTTAGACTCAGCGCCTGGGCCAGATACACGGTACTACCGCATGGGAACGCGGTACTACCGCTGGAGCGGTACTACCGTGTCAGCAAGCGGTACTACCATGTACCTGTGCGGTACTACCGCTTGGCAGAGCGGTACTACCGCATGCTTGGCAGATGATCAGTACAGAAGCCACAGAATTGCCTTAACGAAAGAAAACCGGTTGGACCTCCAGAGAAGCAAGGAAAGGAAGTGTGGGAGAAAGATGTGTACGTGTTGATTCTACCCAAACCTTTCCGACGCGGACCCCCTCTTAATAGTACGGCTTTCCTATTACTCAATGCCACCTACAGGGAGCAAAAAGAAAACACCGTCCTTCTTAGAATCCGAGGGGCAAGCAATCGTCTTGTGCCATAAGGGAGATATACCTGTATGAGCTTACAGCACACGATCAGTCCGCAAGAGTATTGTCATCAATCACCAAAACTATTAGGGAGAAATATGCCCTTACAATCTCCCCCTTTTTGGTGTATTGATGACAACACGAGATTTGCACAGAGAAGAAATAATAGAGTAAGCAATATAAGAGTATAGGTGAGCTCCCCCTGTATGTGTGCCTTCATATGATTGTGCTTTGGACTGCACTGCACACATACTAGGTATAGCGCTCCCCTATAATCTACACACGCGATACTCTATATAACATTTGACTGCATAGGATAAACATAAGGACATGATAATAAGTTTAACGATACGGGGGCATATGTCTTACACCATATGATTGTCTCACACAAACACGCACAATAAAACCAAGTTCAACGAAAAGAACACACACACAAGACGGCAAATGCAAATCACTCTCCCCCTTTGTCATCGAGACACCACAAAGGGAAAGAGAGGAAACGAAGATGGGTGGCAGCCCGGGAGAAGCTCGGTCGTCATACTCGTCATCAAATCCCTGCTGCTGCTCCTCCTGATAGTCCTCATCAGATCCCTGCTGCTCTGGCTGATACTCCTCATCAAAATCTGTCCACTGGTATCCCTGGCGAGCCATCCAGGTAGCCTCTGGAGTGATGATGTCCTCCGATCCATTGGAAACCTCTTCACCATACAAGGACAGAATCTTCTTGTCCCGCTGACGCGTCTTTTTGTCAGTCACATGGGCACGATATTGCCCCTGAGCCTGCATGCAGAAGAGAGTCTTCATCTTCTGCCGGAGCTTCTTAGCCTACGACGGCTTCTCCACGGTAGAGGAAGAAGAGGGGGCAAATCTGCCTGAGCGGACATCGGCAGGCTCCTCCATAGGCTCATCCTCAGTGCCCATCTGGGCAGCAGCAGCCTGAGCACGAGTAGTGGTGTTGGCCCAACGAGTCTTGACGCGAAGCTTTATAGGATCATGGCGGTAACAGTCAGCCTCCAACTCCTCCTTTGGATACAATTTCGCCCAAGTCTTGGAGATGAGCAGATATAAGAAAGGACCATAGATAGGTACCTTGCGAGTGTAGATAGCAAACCGGAGCTCATTCCACATGATGTGGGAAATGTCAAGTGGAACAGCCTGAGCGGAGCGAGCCTCTTGACACATCAGAAGCATATCCACCAGATAGGCATGAACCTTGTCCTTGTCGCCAACACGAGGGAACAGCGTGTTGCGAAAAATCCGATACATAATGTCCAGGAAGGGATTCAGCACGTAAGTTGTTTTGCCACTAGCAAGGGTCTTTGCCTCATAGAATGGAAGAAGTTTGTCCTTGTTAGCTGCTTCAGGATTGGCGTGAGGCCGAAAACCAATAGGGTTATGGAGACCCTCATCGGGAAGCTGAAGAAGATCCATGAACTCCTTCCAAGTGGCGGTCATCTTGTGACCATGAGTCATCCAAGTCATGGGACGATCTTCCTTGGCCTGAAAGTTGATAGAGGCATAGAACTGCGCAATGAACTCAGGATCAAAATCGTTCTGGAAAGTCATGATATGTTCCAGACCCAGCTGCTCGATCAAGTCAAGGGCTTCTGCAAAATATGCCCTGTTCTGATCCTTCCTCATGTGCTCCACATCGATCCAGTGAGCATCCACATACAGATTGGCCTTGGTCTTGAGCACCTCATGATAGATGCGATACTGTTGCTTGGTCCAGAAGACATCATCACCAGGAAAGTGCTCACGAGGTTCCCCATATGGGTTGATCTTCCGTCTAGCCATGAACTCACCAGTAGGCATTTCCTCCATAGACATGGATGATTCCTTGCGCTTGTTGGCTGAGGTCTTGTACCGGCGCTGGGGATTGGGGTTGGAGCCCTCTGGCACATCGCTCGGGGTACGCATGCGCTTGGAACCGGTGTCACGAACTGGGTTGGTACGACGACCCGCAAAGCCTGAGCCACCACCTAAAAACACAAACACAAGACCACAGCAAAACAAACGCAAGAAGAATCAATGCCAAAGCCTCGAAAGACACAAGAAACCAAGGGAAATAGAAAAGAGAACATGCCACGAAGCTAGTGTGAGCCAAGTGGTAGTACTGCTGACCCTTGCGGAAGTAAAAAATTAGTACCGCAGGGTAAGCGGTAGTACCGCATGTCACATGCGGTAGTACCACATACCTTACGGCAGTAAAAATTTACTTCCGTGAGAAGGGGCGGAACTAAAATATTAGTACTGCATGCGGAGCGGTAGTACCGCATAGGGACGCGGTAGTACCGCTCGGCAGGCAGTACTAAAATTTTACTTCCGCCCGAGGGGGCGGAACTAAAATATTAGTGCTGCATGCGGAGCGGTAGTACCGCATCGGTACGCGGTAGTACCGCTCGGCAAGCAGTACTAAAATTTTACTTCCGCCCGAGGGGGCGGAACTAAAATATTAGTGCTGCATGCGGAGCGGTAGTACCGCATCGGGACGCGGTAGTACCGTTCGGCAAGCAGTACTAAAATTTTACTTCCGCTCGAGCGGTAGTACCGCCGGGGACAGCGGTAGTACCGCTCAGGTCAGATCGGATCTGGATTACACCGTGCAGTAGTACCGCGGTTCTCCAGCGGTAGTACCGCACGGAACAGATCTGAGAAGAAAAAGAACTAGAAACTACCAACAAGATCTTCACACGGTACTACGGCTGATCAGTAACTTCATAGCAACAACTCTAAGCATATTTCCGGATCACAAACACTCTCCCACAACCTAAGCATCCATGGATAAGATCACGGAGAACACAAGAAAGCACTAAGCAACTCCCCTAACCCTAAAAACTTAGGCAAGGCAAAAGGAAGAAGGGAAAAGGGGAAAAACCTGCATCCATGGCAAGAGGACGTGGTGGGGAACGATCCCGCCGGTCGGAAAGTGAAACGAGTGGCCGAGGGAGGAGATCCGGCGAGGTCCTCCGGCGGCGTTCTTGAGAGAGAGAGAGACAGGGACGACGTGGGGGTTAGGAGTGAATGGGTATGGGGGAGATGGAACTCCCCCTGCCTGCTTATAACCCCCACGCGTTCTGATAAGTGCGATAGTACCGCGGTCACCGCGGTAGTACCGCTTGCGCGGTAGTACCGCTCGCCAAACGGTAGTACCGCTCTACCAGCGGCAGTAAAAAGGTACTGCCGTGCCGGCCGAGCGGTAGTACCGCTCCTCCAAGAACTTGCACGTTTGACAAGAGGCTTTAAGCAAAAGAAGAGAGAAAAACAAATGCACGCACAAGCAAAGTGAACAACACAACTCCTCAGAGGAGGGCGGTGGCCGAGGCCACCTATGTTTGAGTTTATAGATATGGTACCGCGAAGAATTATCCTTGGGCCCATGATCAAAACTCGACTTGAAGCATTTAAACCAACTATGTATGGCAAATGATGAAGACTTGGTCAGTTTATGCATAATGGGGGGAGGAACAGTTCATTGAGAGAACAATACTCCCCGTATGTCCATGCCTACATCTAGACAAGATAGCTATATTGAGTGTGAGGGGTGTGTGTGCACAGACTCAAACCACATTGCTCAAATCGATGATATTTAGCTCATGCCTTAACTCGCGAAATCTAGCTTCATCCAATGGCTTCGTGAAGATATCTGCAAGGTTATCATGAGTGTTGACGTAGTGAAGCTCGATCTCTCCTTGCCTTATGTGATCCCGGATGAAGTGATACCGAATCTCAATATGCTTCGTCTTGAAGTGAAGCACCGGGTTGAGAGAAATCTTGATGGCACTCTCATTGTCACACCAAAGAGGCACTTTGTCACAAGTGACACCGTAATCCTTCAAAGTTTGCCTCATCCATAAGAGTTGAGCACAGCAACTGCCAGCGGCCACATATTCTGCTTCAGTGGACGAGAGAGATACACAACTTTGCTTTTTGGAAGACCAACTAACAAGAGAGCAACCAAGAAATTGGCACCCTCCCGAGGTGGACTTCCTATCCACTTTGTCTCCCGCCCAGTCAGAATTAGAGAAACCAACAAGGTTGAAATTCGCTCCTCTTGGGTACCATAAGCCAAAGTTTGGGGTATGAGCCAAATATCGAAAGATTCGCTTGATAGCCACAAAGTGACTTTCCTTAGGTGAGGCTTGAAACCGTGCACAAGTTCCCACACTCAACATAATATCCGGTCTAGATGCACAAAGGTAAAGCAAGGATCCGATCATAGAGCGATATACCTTTTGATCCACCGCTTTACCATTGGGATCAATGTCAAGTTGGCATTTGGTTGGCATCGGAGTAGTAGCCGGCTTGACATCACTAAGGTTGAACCTCTTGAGCATGTCTTGAGTATACTTGGATTGTTTGATGAAGATGCCTTCTCTTCGTTGTTTGATCTCAAATCCTAGGAAGTACTTCAACTCTCCCATCATGGACATCTCAAAGTGTGTGGTCATGAGTGCGGCGAACTCATCATTGAAAGCTTTGTTAGGAGAACCAAAGATAATATCATCAACATATAGTTGGCATACAGACAACTCCCCTTTGACCTTCTTAGTAAAAAGAGTGGGGTCGATTTTCCCAATTTCAAACCCACGATCTTGTAACAACTCGGTAAGGTGCTCATACCACGCTCGTGGGGCTTGTTTAAGGCCATAGAGTGCCTTATCAAGTTGATACACATGATTGGGGAACTTAGGATCCTCGAACCCCGGGGGTTGTTTAACATATACCAACTCGTTAATGGGACCATTAAGAAATGCACTTTTCACATCCATTTGTTGCAATTTAAAGTTATGATGGGAAGCATAGGCAAGCAACAAACGAATAGATTCAAGACGAGCAACAGGGGCAAAGGTTTCACCGTAGTCGATACCCTCGACTTGGGAGTAGCCTTGAGCCACCAGACGTGCCTTGTTGCGGATGACAATGCCATGGGCATCTTGCTTGTTCTTAAAGATCCATTTGGTTCCAATGACATTATGGTTCTCCTTTGGTCTTGGCACCAGACGCCACACTTTGTTGCGCTCGAAGTTATTGAGTTCTTCATGCATGGCATTGAGCCAGTCGGGGTCTTTGAGCGCCTCATAAACCTTCTTAGGTTCAACAAAGGAGACAAAAGCTTGATGAGCACAATAGTTTGCTAATTGTCTACGAGTGCTTACCCCCCTTTTGATGCTTCCTAAAATGTTCTCGATGTGATGCTCGTTGGAAGCAAGCCTGGAGGCGACTTTTGCAGCACGACGCTCTAATTGCTCTTCAAGTGATAACTGAGGAGCATTGAGTTGATCATCTTGAGCGTCATCATGAGCAAGATCTTGATCTTGAGCTTCCTCTTGACCTTGATCTTGCCCGGGGGACTGAACTTGGCCTTGTGCATCAATTGGTGGTTCTTCACCGACTTGAGATTGATCTTGCACTTGGTCTTGTTCATCAGGCTGAGGGCCTTCACTTTGTTCTTCGGAAGCTTGTGGGTCTTGGGTTGGTGATGGTTCCACTTGAGTGGAACATTGTCCTTCTCCTTCGGCCACAAGGGGTTCCTCAACGGGTAGGATGTATCCAATACCCATTCTTCTTATGGCTTGAGGAGGAATTTCATCACCTGTATCACAAGTACCACTTTGCTCCACTTGGGAGCCGTTATTTTCATCAAACTCTACGTTACTCGTCTCCTATATGAGTCCGGTGGACTTGTTGAGGACACGGTAAGCATGAGAGTTTGTAGCATAACCAACAAATATGCCCTCATGAGCTCTAGATTCAAATTTAGACAACCGAACACCTTTCTTAAGAATGAAACACTTACACCCGAACACCCGGAAGTACTTGAGATTGGGCTTGTTACCGGTAAGAATCTCATACGGAGTTTTGTTCAAGCCTTTGCGAAGATAGAGACGATTTGATGCATGGCAAGCGGTGTTGATGGCTTCAGCCCAAAAGTTGTATGGAGAGTTGAATTCAGCCATCATGGTTCTTGCAGCATCTATTAAGGTTTGGTTCTTTCTCTCCGCAACACCGTTTTGCTGAGGGGTATACGGGGCGGCATATTGATGTTTGATCCCCTCATCACCAAGAAACTCATCCAAGGTGTAGTTCTTGAACTCGGTGCCATTGTCACTCCTGATCATCAAAATCTTTGCTTCATGTTGTCGTTGAGCTTCATTTGCAAAGTTGATGACGGTTTGTTGGGTCTCACTCTTCTTCTTGAAGAAGTATACCCAGGTATATCTTGAGTAATCATCCACAATCACCAAGCAATATTTCCTACCCCCAAGACTATCAAAAGTGGGAGGCCCAAAGAGATCCATGTGGAGGAGCTCTAGAGGTCTCTTTGAATAGATGATAGTCGTGGGAGGGTGAGCCTTCTCATGTAATTTTCCTTCAATGCACGCCCTGCAAGCACGATCTTTGGCAAAGCTAACATTTGTTGGTCCCCGGACATGGTCCCCCTTGAGAAGACTTTGCAAAGATCTCATATTGACATGGGCCAAACGGCGATGCCAAAGCCATCCCACATCAACTTTAGCCATTAGGCATGTCGCGACCTTAGTGGGTTGCTTCGAGAAGTTAACCACATAAAGACCGTTCTCGACATGCCCAACGTAGGCTACTTTAAGAGTCTTGCTCCACAAGAGGGCCACAGAATCAATATCAAAGAATGTAGCAAAGCCCATGAGTGCAAGTTGGCGAACAGAAAGTAAATTGTATGCAAGGGACTCAACAAGCATGACTTTCTCGATCGTGAGATCATGAGAGACAACCACCTTTCCAAGTCCCAATACCTTAGAAGATGAAGCATCACCCCATTGGACGTTGGTGGCCATAGATGAACCGAGATGCACGTCCACCACCAAGTCTTTGCTTCCGGTCATATGATTTGTGGCTCCGCTATCGAGCAACCATGATCCCCCACCGGAAGCAAACCCCTACAATAGATCAATGCTTGGATTTAGGTACCCATTTGGTAATGGGTCCTTTGAGGTTAGTGACAAGGGTCTTAGGAACCCAAATGGACCATTCAATGTACTCATAAGAAGAACCAACAAATTTAGCAAACACATGGCCATCACTAGCACGGCATAAAACATATGACGGATTAAAATCGCCGGCCATGTTTGAGGGTGTAGTGGAGTTTTTCTTGACCCCACCACTTTTCTTCTTGGTTGACGTGCCCTCTCCTTCTTTCACAAAGGATTGTCGGAGAGGGGGTGGTTGCTTTGTCTTGTCATTCTTCTTCTTCTTGGGCTTAGGAGCAAACCCAATTCCTTCCTTTGCCACAACTTCCTTTTGATTGCTCAAAAGGGCGTTGAGGTTCTTCTCACCTTGTATGCAAGTCACAAGGCCTTTCTCAAGTTGCTTCTTCAATTCGGCATTCTCTTCAACAAGATGCACATGCTCACAACATGGGTTAGTAGCATTTGCATTATCAATTAAAACCATGCGAGGAAAGATAGCCTTTTCCTTGGTTAGCGAAACTTGGAGTTGATCATGAGACTCCTTGAGAGTAGCATGCATTCCTTTCAAGGCCTTGTGAGCCTTGTCAAGTATGTCAAACTCCTCTTTGAGTTTAGCATGGTCAACCACAAGTTTTGCCTTCTCAGAGTTAAGGACACGAGAGACAACTAGAGCATGATCAAGATCTTTCTTTAATTTAGCATGATCATCGTTGTGTGACTCCTCAAGAGCCAAACGAAGATCACGCTCCTCCTCTAGAGCGTTAGAGAGATCCGATATCTCATCGGCATAGTCTCGACTATGCCCTTCCATTTTAGTGATGGTTTCCTCGTGAGCCTCAATAATGTCATTGGCCTCACCGAGTTGTTCCAAGAGAGCAACCACATGGTTCTTGGATTTGCCCTTGAGATTTTTTATGAACACATCAAATTCATTTTATCCCTCCTTACTACCCTCACCCTCATCAATACAATTAGTTAATGAGGGGTTAGAAGAGATAGTAGAATTGATGATCGGGGTTACCTTGTTGGTGGCCTTGGCCATAAGACACTTGGCAGTGATGTTTTCGTTGGGTGAGTTGAAGAGAGATGAGTGCGGAGTGGTAGCAATTGCAATTGTGGCCATAGTGGTCACCTCATCCTCTTCATCATTGTCATCATCCTCCACATATTCTTTTTGAGCCACCAACACTTTCGGAGGAGTCTTCTTGATGAAGTTGTTCTTGTTGGGATAGGACTTTGACTTGTCCTTCCGAATAAGCTTGCCTCCAAAGTCTTCTCTCTTCTCATATGGGCAATCCGCAACGAAGTGGCTTACATTTCCACAGTTGAAGCATGTCCTTACTCGTTGCTTCCCTTTGTTCCCACTGGAGTTGTTCCTGTTGAAGTTGGACCTTGAGTTCTTCTTGCCCCAGAATTGCCTAGAAGCAAGAGCCATGTGCTCGTGATAGGCATATTTGGTGTCCTCGGGGCAGCACTCATCATCATCTTCAACTTCCTCCTCTTCCACACAAGCCTTGGCCTTCAGAGCAAGATTAGGCTTCTTGGATCGTTGAGCTCTTAGGACCGCATTGTCGGCGGTAACGTCAAGGATCCTCATGGCAACAAATTCATCCAACACTTCGTTTGAGGATAAAGTGTGGAAGTCCGGTCTCTGACGAATCACAGAGGACATGGCCTTGTGATAGGGCATCATGGCCTTGAGGAACTTGCGCTTGATCCAATTGTCATCCGTATCCTTACTGCCATGGTCTCGAAGAGACACTGCAAGAATAGTTAATCTTCGATAAAGTTCACGAGGATCTTCATCCTCGATCATTGCAAACTCATCAGCTTCATCTTGCACCACTTCATAGTTGGAGCGTTGAATGCTTGTGCTTCCCTTGTACATTGTGCCAACATGCTCCCGTGCTTCCTTGGCCACAGTGAATGGACGAAGATGAGCAATGTCTTCAGGAGGGATTGAGTCTTGAAGAATGCAAAGTGCGGACTCGTTGAACTGATGATCGGCAGTTTCTCTTGGAGTCATGTTGTCGGGATCATACGGATAAAAACCTTGCTCAATGATTCTCCAGAGGTTAGTGGAACAATGATTAATATGACGTTTGAAACGAAACACCCAAGTAGCAAAATCAGTATTTTTAACGAACTTCGGAGGGGGCCCGACGGAATTTAAATGCGGTGTGGGGACGGGTCCTCCATAGTGAGTAGGCGGAGGAGATTGGGCAAATTTCCCACTACCATGCTTAGTGACCGGGGCTTGCTCACTACTAGCTTCTCCCTTGTCGGGATTAGCCTCTGACACGTTGGTAGCGGGACGACCCACTTCCAACGGTGAGGTGGATAATTTAAGCCCCTCAAACATTTCTTTAAACATGCCCTTGACCTCGCTCGCTAGTGATTCTTTCAATGTGGTCAAGGCCACATTGAACTCCTCACGAGTGACCGAGGCTCCCCCATCTACCGTAGGCAAAGACGGATTTCCATCGGAATGGTCCTCCGTCTCGACTACGTTGTCAACCATACTCTTTGGACGGTAAAGTCCTTAAAAAGAGACGAGGCTCTGATACCAATTGAAAGGATCGATATGGTTGACTAGAGGGGGGGTGAATAGGCAACTAACAATTTTTAGCTTTTCTTAACCAATTAAAATTAGGCGACAAAATAAGTTGTCTAGATAAACTACTATGAAGACAACTAATGTAAATAAGCACAACAACTACACAAGCATGCTATAGGAATTAAACAAGTAAAGCATGCAAGAGTAAAGGTAAGAAATAACCACAAGTAGAACCGAAGGAGACGAGGATGTGTTTCCGAAGTTCCTTCCCTTTGAGGGGAAGTACGTCTCCGTTGGAGCGGTGTGGAGGCACAATGCTCCCCAAGAAGCCACTAGGGCCACCGTATTCTCCTCACGCCCTCACACGATGCAAGGTTCCGTGATTCCACTAGTGGTGCCCTTGAAGGCGGCAACCGAACCTTTACAAACAAGGTTGGGGCAATCTCCACAACTTGGAGGCTCCCAACAAACCACGAAGCTTCACCACAATGGAATATGGCTTCGAGGTGACCTCAACCGTCTAGGGTGCTCAAACACCCAAGAGTAACAAGATCCGCAAGGGATTAGTGGGGAGAATCAAATATCTCTTGGTGGAAGTGTAGATCGATGCCTCCTCAAGCAATCCCGAGCAAATCAACAAGTTTGATTGGCTAGGGAGAGAGATCGGGCGGAAATGGAGCTTTTGGAGCAACAATGGAGTAGTGGGGGAAGAGGTAGGTCTTCTTGGAGAAGAAGACCCCCTATATATAGTGGGGGGACAAATCCAACCGTTATTTGAGGTTTCAGCCCGCAGAGAGCGGTAGTACCGCAACTCATGCGCGGTACTACCGCTGGCTGAGCGGTACTACCGCTTGGGAAGCGGTACTACCGCAAAGGCAAAAGTTCGAGACCTGATACAGCCACGGATGAAATAAATTACATCCGTGGCTACATCCGCAGGGGAAAACGGAAGTAGCAAAACGCGACACGGTACTACCGCTTAAGCTAAGCGGTACTACCTCACGGTATGCGGAAGTAAAAAATTACTTCCGCATCCACTTCTTATACTTAGACTCAGCGCCTGGGCCAGATACACGGTACTACCGCATGGGAACGCGGTACTACCGCTGGAGCGGTACTACCGTGTCGGCAAGCGGTACTACCGTGTACCTGTGCGGTACTACCGCTTGTCAGAGCGGTACTACCGCATGCTTGGCAGATGATCAGTACAGAAGCCACAGAATTGCCTTAACGAAAGAAAACCGGTTGGACCTCCAGAGAAGCAAGGAAAGGAAGTGTGGGAGAAAGATGTGTACGTGTTGATTCTACCCAAACCTTTCCGACGCGGACCCCCTCTTAATAGTACGGCTTTCCTATTACTCAATGCCACCTACAGGGAGCAAAAAGAAAACACCGTCCTTCATAGAATCCGAGGGGCAAGCAATCGTCTTGTGACATAAGGGAGATATACCTGTATGAGCTTACAGCACATGATCAGTCCGCAAGAGTATTGTCATCAATCACCAAAACTATTAGGGAGAAATATGCCCTTACAATCGTTCTCTTAATGAGGTAACCATTAATAATAAGTATCCCTTGCCTATGATAAATGATTTGTTTGACCAGTTGGAGGGAGCTACTGTGTTTTCTAAGATTGATCTTCGTTCTGGTTATCATCAATTAAAGATTCGTGAGCAAGATATTCCAAAGACTGCTTTTACTACGAGGTATGGGTTGTATGAATATACTGTTATGTCATTTGGATTGACTAACGCTCCTGCATGCTTCATGAATATGATGAACAAGGTGTTTATGGAGTACTTGGATAAATTTTTGGTTGTTTTCATTGATGATATATTGGTGTTCTCCAAGAATAAGCAAGAGCATGAGGTACATCTGCGTTTGGTGATGGAGAAGCTGAGGAAACATCAGTTGTATGCCAAGTTCAGCAAATGTGAATTTTGGCTGGATGAGGTAGCATTCCTTAGACATGTTGTGTCAGGTAATGGAGTTGCAGTTGATCCATCTAAGGTTGCTGCAGTTACAGAGTGGGAGACACCCACAACAGTTGGGGAGATTCGCAGCTTTTTGGGCCTTGCAGGTTATTATAGGAGGTTTATTGAGAACTTTTCTAAAATTGCAAAGCCTATGACTGAATTGTTGAAGAAGGAGAAGAAGTTTGCTTGGAATGATGAATGTGAAGTCAGCTTTCAGGAATTGAAGCAGCGTTTGGTTACAGCACCAGTCTTAATTATGCCTGATATACATAAGGACTTCCAGCTATATTGTGATGCTTCTCGTCAGGGACTTGGGAGTGTTCTGATGCAGGAAGGTAAAGTTGTTTCATATGCTTCACGTCAGCTTAAGAATCATGAGCATAATTATCCTACACATGATTTGGAGTTAGCCTCAGTTCTGCATGCATTGAAAACTTGGAGGTAGTATCTTATTGGTAATCATTGTGATATATTTACTGATCATAAGAGCTTGAAGTATATTTTTACTCAGAAAGATTTGAACCTCGGGCAGAGGAGATGGTTGGAGCTTATTAAGGATTATGATTTGAATGTGCAGTATCATCCTGGTAAGGCTAATGTTGTTGCTGATGCATTGAGTCGTAGGAGCCATGTTAATGCAGTTGATATAAATGATATGCCACAAGAGTTATGTGATCAGTTCAGGGATCTCAGGTTGGAGATGGTTCCTAAGGGATATTTGGCAACACTTGAGGTAAAGCCTACTTTGCTTGACAGGATCAGGGAAGCTCAAAAGGGTGATAAAGAGGTTGCTGCAATAAAAGAGAATATGACTAAAGGTAAGGCAGAAGGTTTCCATGAGGATGAACATGGGACCATATGGTTTGAGAAGCGTGTTTGTGTACCGCAAGATGCAGACATCAGGAAATTAATTCTTCAGGAGGCACACGATTCACCTTATTCTATTCACCCAGGTAATACTAAGATGTATTTGGACTTGAGGGAAAGATTTTGGTGGCCTAGCCTGAAGAGGGAGATTGCTGGATATATTGCTACATGTGATGTGTGCCAGAGAGTTAAAGCAGAACATCAGAGGCCAGCAGGTTTGTTACAACCATTGCCTATACCTGAGTGGAAATGGGATCAGATTGGTATGGATTTCATTACAGGTTTACCCAGGACTCAGTCAGGTTATGATTCTATTTGGGTAATTGTTGACCGCTTGACTAAAGTTGCTCACTTCATTCCGGTAAAGACTACTTATACCAGTGCTCAGCTAGCTAAAGTTTATATGTCTAAAATTGTTTGTCTACATGGAGTTCCAAGGAAGGTAGTGTCTGATAGAGGTACTCAGTTCACATCAAAATTTTGGCGTCAGTTGCATGAATCCTTGGGCACCAGGCTGGAGTTCAGTACAGCTTTCCATCCACAGACTGATGGGCAAACAGAGAGGGTAAATCAGATTTTGGAGGATATGTTGAGAGCTTGTGTTTTGGACTATGGGTCCAGTTGGGATGATAATTTACCTTATGCAGAGTTCTCATATAATAACAGTTATCAGGCTAGTCTGAAGATGGCACCGTTTGAGGTATTGTATGGCAGGAAGTGCAGGACACCGTTGATGTGGGATGAGGTTGGAGAGCGACAGTTCTTTGGACCAGACTTGATCAGAGATGCTGAGGAGAAGGTCAAGCTGATTCGTGACAGGTTGAAGATAGCACAATCCAGGCCGAAGAGTTATGCAGATGCAAAGCGCAAAGAGGTGACATATGAGGTAGGAGACCGTGCATATCTTCGAGTTTCACCACTTTGTGGAATTAAGAGGTTTGGAATTAAGGGTAAGTTAGCACCACGTTTTCTGGGGCCTTACAGGATCTTGGAGCGTAGAGGAGAGGTAGCTTATCAGCTGGAGTTGCCAGAATCTTTGTCTGGAGTTCATAATGTGTTTCATGTATCTCAGTTGAAGAAGTGTCACGCAGAGATGATGGATGTTCCATTGAGGGACACAGTGCCACTTGATGTTATTCAGTTGGAGAGTGACTTGACATATGAGGAGAAACCTGTTAAGATTCTGGAGACAGCAGAGAGAGTTACTCGCACCAAGACAATTAAGTTATGCAAGGTTCAATGGAATCATCATACTGAGGAAGAAGCTACCTGGGAACGAGAGGAAGATCTCACGCAGGAGCACCCACACCTATTTCCTAGCCAGCCCGAATCTCGAGGGCGAGATTCACCTTAAGGGGGGTAGGTTTGTAACATCCCAATTTTACCAAATTAGGATGTTATTAGATCATTCATATGCACCTCATATTTATATTGCATCATTTGCTATTCTTGAAATTTTGGATCATTATGCAACTAAAGGCAATTATTGGAGTGGAGATAACATGACTTCTCCCCTGTTTTAAAAATGTTCATAATGTCTAGAATATTATTTCCAGTTCATCTGTTATGTTTTGAAATTTTTATTAATCTCCAAAATATTTTATTTGTTGTTTTATTGCCGTTTGAGTGGCCAAATGCATCAAAATGATTTTACAAAATTGCATTAGTTTTGGAACTAGTGTTCCTGTAGTTTTTATTGATAGGGATATTTTTACTGTATGTCTAGGTATTTTTATTTAGATTTTATATTGTCTATTTTATTTTATTTATTTTGGTTTTGCTGCTGGATGAAAAAAAAAAGGGCCAGCCAGCTAGCCAGCCCGCAGCCTGCCAGCCAGCCCACAGCTGCGGCCCACCAAACGCCGTCGCCCGCAGCCCACCTTCACCCTACCGAATCGGTACGCACCCGCACGCCACCCGACACGCAGCGCCTCATCCGACCCACCGCCCCATCTCGCTGACCCGTGGACCCCGTGCCACTTCTTCCACCTCCGACCGGACTGGAGCGCACGGCGCGACGCCGAGGCTGAGCCGGATCGACTCGGCGCCCTAGTTGATCCCTTGCACCCTGGAGACGCCAGGCGCGAGCTAAAACCCTAGGGAGATCCCGCAGCCCCTTCCGCCCTTCTCCTACTACCGCACGCAGGCGACCGCGCGAATTGGATCTCGGGAGGAGCTCCGCCAACCATCGCCGTTCGCCGGAGGAATTCGCCGCCGTAAGGACACGCCGGGCCGCTCCGCTTGTTCCCCTAGAACCTTCTCTCAGTCTCCCGCTCATTTGACATCTCTGGGTGACCTGCAGATCCCCAGAACATCGCCGCCACCAACGTCCGCCGCCGCCGGAGCTCACGCCATCACCGCCGCCGCTACAACCCTCCCCACCGCTGTCCGACACCACCACCACCTCCGCAACTCACCGCCGCCTCCGCCGGTTGCTTCACCCTCACCGGAGACCCACCGGAGAGCCGCCGCCGTCGACGCCCGAGCCGCCGCCGCCGTTTTTCCCCTGTTCTGGTGAGCACGCGCGCCCAGCCAATGGGCTGCTGCCACGTGGCAGTTTGCTACAGGAGTAGCTACAGGAGTTGCTACGGGAGCCAGATGTTTTCTGTTTCCTTTTGTCTTTTTCTTAGTTTTCCTCAATTCTTCAATTAGCTATATCCTTTATTCTGTAAATCCAAATTAGGCGATTCTTTTTCCTGTGCACTCACAAAATTCATCTCTTCATCACAGTACCAATTTTTCACATGTTTACACAATACAAATTTGAATTCATTTGAATTTGAATTATACCTTCCGGAGGCCGTATCTTTTAAACCGTTTATCGGAATCAAGCGATTCTTTTTGCATTGTGACCGTAGTGCAATATAGATGATCTGTGCATGTTGTTTTGCTGCTGTTTTTGAGTTTTAAAATGGTTTTCTTGCTGTTGGCTTTATTTTGGTTTTATTTGAGTTCGGTGATTGATTTGTTATATTGTGTGAAACGTGTAGATTGTCCGGAGTGCGACGCGAGCTATTGTCAGGAGTGTGACTTTTTGAACCAGAACCAAGGCAAGTTACATGTTGATCATCCTTTACCTATTGTTTTTCTATGCATTGTACGTTATGCCACACTATAAACTTATGCATTATAGGATTGTTATAATTTGAGCTATATTGTTGAACTATCTCCCGTCTTTTGCAAATCGTGGTAGGTATAGTTTTGCTATGCTTGTAGACGGGTTGGTTCCTGTATACATTGAGCTTATGTGAGGATTATTAATATATAACAAACTGAGTAGTAATTCAGAACTTAACTCACCTCTGGGCGGAAGTGGTATTGATGGGTGGTCTTAAGAACATCATGGTTTATACCCTCTGAATGTAAGTGGACGGCCGCCCAGGCTCAAAAAGATCAGACAGACTTAATGACTAGTAGCTTCCATGCGCGACCACTAGCTAAATGGGCTCTGGCTTAGTTGAGTAGGTTGTGGGATCCTCGCCCAGGTATGCTAGCAGATGTAGATATGGATAGGTGTACCGGCTGCCGGGGGTGGAGGTGACTACTTCTGAAAGGCTTCGTCTCAATCTTCGGGTTGAGTCTAGTGGGTAAAGTGTGCAAAACTCTGCAGAGTAATAAAACTAATCATGATTAGCCGTGCCCCCGATTATGGGTAAATTTCAGCGACTATGCCATTACAGTTGTTGGGTGATCTTGACAGATGTGATACTTAATAATATTTGTGGGCAACTTAATAAATGGGTAGGTTGGAGTTGATTTTGCCAACTCAACCTTGTGCATTCAATTGTAATAATAAAAGAACTAAATGAAAAATTGACTATTTGTTAGGTAGTTATGAGGACAAAATCAGCTTTCTGCAAAGTAAACCCTCAAGCCTTCCTTTGTTGTTCTATGCATATACATGTAGGTCTGCTTTATTACTTCTCCTGTGTAACTTGCCAATACATTCAATGTATTGACCTATACGGCTGCAACGTCTCATGTTGCAGGATTTTCAGACGAGGAGTAAGGTACCGTTAGGGTCCCGAGTCTTCACTCAGCATCGCCAGTTGGGCTATGATGGGACTCATCGTTATTTTCTGCTATTTTCCGTTGTGTGATTGAATAATAGCTAGCCATGAGCCATGCGGATTGTTTTATTTTATATACTCTGGATCATACGTTGTAATAAATGATGCACTTGTATTCTGGTATTCATCTATACTGTGTGTGCTAGCGAGTTCGATCCAGGGACTAGCACGGTAAGCACAGAGACTCAAATCCTTCGAGGTTTGGTCGTTACAGCCACCCCCTCCTCTGGCACTGGGGTTCGCACCCCCTGTAACTTTCACGCATAATCCAGTCGACAAGCCTCCAAGGCGCCGAGACGTAGGGTTGTTACCTCCTCCGAGAATGGCATGAACTCGTAAAACTTGCGTGTACAACCTCACCGTAGCTAGGACCTTGCCTCCTCTTACGTACCCCCTACTCTAACTATCAGTCTCACTCCCACGACACATAGTTCTCCTTTAGAGCTCTCCATCAGAGTCGGAGTTGCGCCGCCTTCGGTGCAGGAGGCTGGGCATGGCACGGTTCTGCCTGTGTTTCCACATAGCCTCTACGAGAAGGGTAGGCTCGAGGTTTGTCTTTGGCGAGGTCGAAGTCGCTTGCTCGGAGTCTAGGGAGGGCGATGACGCATGTTGGGGAGAAGTGCTGACGATGACGTCCTAATGTATCTTGATGCGACCCTGCCTTGTTGAGGTGTGTGGGGGGTATTTTTTGTGTGTTGCTCGACGGTTTGTAACGGTTGGCCTCTACATCTGGACGATGCATGCAGCCATTTTATTAATTATTCCCAAAGACCATACAAAGTGATACATCAATAAGCCTGAAGCCACCATCTTGGCAACATTGTTGCTACTCCTATCCCCTTGATGAAGGTGTGCCGAATATCCGGGCCTAATACCAAATATTACATCGCACCAAAGCCTAACATCTAAAGTCGGATGCCCCATCAAAGCCACTACCTGGATTGGGTCACACAGCGGTCCGGCACACTCTCAGTGAGCACCGCACGCTGCAAGGGCCGTCACCTTCATCTTCCATCGAACCATCCTCGGAGCAGAACTGATGCACCGACCTTGCCAGTCCTCTCTGCCATTGACGTCGCCATGACGACAGACAGCCTCCTCCTCCTGCGCGAGTCCATGTCCGCGCATCGGACGCCAAGTCTCCACTGCGCCAATGCCGCCGAGATCCACTGTCATCAATGTGTAAGCTGAAGCACCGCTCGATCAAAGAAGCCTTTCACTTATTTAATGGATGAGACAAAAAAAAATTGCCTCCGTTTCAAGCAAGTGTTCGGTAGGCAAAAACCTGTTAACACTTTAGAAGGGCGGATGATGAAATATAGCTGACTAAAAGAGAGGCGACTGTGGAACATTACTGCTGTGCATTAAGGAATCGCAACATCAGTTTTACAAGGTGCTGTATAATACAGGTAGGCTCGCATTGTCAGGGACCGATTCCAAACAAATAGACACGTAAAGGATATACTAATGAACAAGAAACACCAAAACACTCTTAGCTATTATTACCTATATATAGAAGTATAGAACAGCAAGGTTTACTGCCGCACTGCCTGCTGTTCCCTCTTGGCATGTCAGCAGTGTAATAGTTGAGCTCGCGACTGCGAAAGTGTCTGCATATGTTACAGACGAGACGAGACGAGATGTCGAGATCGATCGATAAAGCTGCTCAGTATCCATCTTTCTTCTTTCTAAGTCGAGCTCTGCAGGCAGGCAGCGTTACGTGGTAGTAACACTTTTTAGACGGTGACGTTCTTGCCGTTGGCGATGTGGTGGTCGTCGTCGTCCATGTATCTCTTCCAGAACCAGTGCTGCTTCCACACCTTGTCGGTCATCTCCTCGATGGGCACGTTCTTGGTCTCCGGGAGGAAGAAGAGCACGAAGACGGACATGACGAGCACCCACGCGGAGAAGAAGATGAAGATGGCGAACTTGAGGTGGCAGAGCATGGAGAGGAAGGCCTGCGCGATGAGGAAGGTGAAGAGTAGGTTGACGCACACCGTCACGCTCTGCCCGGCCGACCGCGTCTCCAGCGGGAACGTCTCGCTGGGGATGAGCCACCCCAGCGGGCCCCAGGACCATGCGAAGGAGGCGACGTAGGTGCACACCATGACCACCACCAGGATGGCCCACCCGTGGCCCAGGTTGTCCGACTTGTCCGTCACCTTGATGCCCAGCACCACGGCGATCACCACCTGCGACACGAACATCTGCACGCCGGCCTCCAGCAGCAGCGCCCGCCGCCCGGCGCGGTCCACGGCGTACACCGACACCAGCGTGGCCAGCACGTTGACGGCGCCCGTGATCACCGCCGAGTAGAGCGACGCGTCGCTCTTGAACCCGAGCGTGTTGAACAGCACGGGGGCGTAGAACATGATGGCGTTGATCCCGGTGAACTGCTGGAAGATCTGGAGGAGCACGGCGATGACCAGCTGCGGGCGGTTGCGGCGCTGGAGCAGGTTCCGGAACGGGTGCTTCACCTCCTGCGCGATGCGGCTCGCCTCCACGATCTCGTTGAACTCGGGCTCCACGTTGTCGGTGCCGCGGATCCGCTTCAGCACCGCCTTGCCCTCCTCCAGGTGGCCGCGCTCGATGAGGCTGTTGGGGGTGTCGGTGACGAAGAGCGCGCCCAGGGTGAGCATCGCCGCCGGGATGCCGGCCAGCGACAGCGACAGCCGCCAGCCCCACGGGTGGATCTTGCTGGTGCCGGAGTTCACCAAGTTCGCGAACAGGATGCCGATGGTCACGTTCAGCTGGAACAGGATGTTCAGCCCGCCGCGGATCCTCGTCGGCGCGATCTCAGACAGGAACAGGGGAACGGCCTGCGTAAACCACAGTTCGTTTCGTTAGAGATGTATATCAATAATAAAGGTTTTTTTCAGCAAAATGTAAATAATAAACGATGAAATTGAGAAATGTGAAATCAACATTTTTATTTTGAAATCACGAAATGGGCCGTCAAATGCAGATAGCCTTAAGGAGACCCATTGGGCCAAGAAGGTTCTCTTCCGGGTTTTCTTCCTTTTCTTGAGACATTACTAGCATGTGACTACACTAACAAAAAAAAAACAACAAACAGTTTTGCTAAATCTGAGTTAACTTAAACTTCGTTATGTCTCAATGGATGCTATATTTTTTTGATCTTGCATGAAGATGTGTAAAAAAAATTATTTTTTTTCTTCTTATATACTAGTATATCATTTGACTGAGACTTGATTAAGTCTCACTCGACTGAGACCTATATACACCCTAACACAAATCATCTAGCATGCTTTCCTACTGTCAAGAAAAATAATCAGTGACCGTACAAATAAAGTGTCAGAACCGCACCAACCTATCACCATCGGAATCTCTTAATCAGTGGGTCTAATCAGAAGCGGATAAATTAACTGAATAAAAAACTGTTGGACTAATGATCTACTCCTACTCGAGCTAGTTCTGGCACACATGCATGTTTGTCTTGCCTGCTTCGTATAATTGAGTCTAGACTCCCTTATATATATTTATGCACAAGTACGTTATGTTATTATTTTTGTACGTTAGTGTGTGCATAATTTGCAAAGTAATGCTCAATCAGTGCGTTGATCCATGATTTTTTGTAATCTAACGCGTCACTGGTGCACAAATTCTTTGCATTTTCAATCGAGAAAGCTCCCCGCTCTGAGGTCTAGAGTCCATAGACGCATCGTTTTTTTCACTGTTCGACAAGGAAGGAACCAGAAGAATCCAATCGAAGCACACCTCCAAGTCAAGCATCCAAGTTACAATTTTGGTGCAAGCCTCTAAGTTTATGTGCAACTACTCGATCAGCTAGCTAGGCCCGCCTCATATTGCGACCCGTGTGGCCTACGCGTGAACAACCGCGCCTGCTTGCGACTACTAAAATCGAAGTTTCGACAGCCAAAAACAGAAGAATCCAAAGCCGCTGTGATAGTATATTCTACAACTAGTCCAAGTTGATAGCAACTTGGGACAACTAGAGAGAACTGAGGAGGGCAGCCACACCAGCAGACTAGTAAAACCAAGAGATACCAAGGAGATAAGCTGCAAAGCGTACACCTATCACCTGTTGGTTGGCCCAAGCTTCTCCTACCATTTGGTCCAGTAATTTCTAAGCCTGGGAGTCGCGGCCAGCACCGGAATCTTGGAACTTAACAAGCTTATCGCGAGAGGTGAGGCGATGCCACCAATGGAAGGTGTCCTCGTGCGCCAACACGAGTCATGCACCGTCACATGGTTTGTACATTTGACCCCTAAATTCCGGGAAACACAAGAGGGATACGATGTGCCTACATACGTACTGCAGCTAATACGTATAAAATACAACAATATTTTATATTTATGGTATTATTAATCTGGACGTAAACAATGGTAGGACCAGTAAGTTTAGTTTGGTCGTCCAAAGATTCTTTGATACTACCGTGGACGTGGACGGTGACTGATTGCCAGCAAACAAGGAAGAAACTGCACACGGGTTACGTCATTTTCGTAGACGCGGAAAATTACGTCTCGTGCATGCGTGCTACTACATATTTTCTCTAACCAGCCACCGCTAGCTAGCTTTACATGTTTGACTTCGGTTTCTACCAAGACTTTTTTGACCCAAATGCCGCTGCGCAAACGTACGTAATCTTGCTTATACTAGGTTAAAAAATGTACTTATATAGTTATATAACTCTGAAGCTGGGAATTCTTGCTAACCTGGTTGGCGAAACCGACGCCGCAACCAAGCAGGATCCTGCCGATGATGAGCATGGCGAGGTTCTGGGCGGCCCCGTTGAAGATGACGCCGATGATGAAGAAGACGCCGGCGATGAGCATGGTGAGGCGGCGGCCGAGGCGGCGGGTGGTGTAGGAGGCGAAGAAGGTGGCGGTGAGGCCGGCGAGGTAGAGCGACGAGGTGAAGAGCTGGAGGCCCTGGTTGTCATACTTGCAGTAGTTGCTCTCCTTGTCCTGGTTCTTCCGCTGCAGCACCGCCGGGAAGAACTCACGCAGGAAATCGTCCATCGACGTCACTCCGCCTGCAGAAACAAACAGTTTTTAGACCTTAGAACTGGTTGTTAATCAAGCTGGACGCTGTAAAAGAAATGGATAATATTTAATTAATTAGTATTAGTAAGAACTCATCTCGCAAAAATAAGTTGTAGTAAGAATAGATTTAATACTACGCTAAACCAAAAGGCAACGTGTCCACACAAAAGACAGCTTTGTTGAATCCAACGTGATCCGAAGGTGTACAAATGGGTTGACTTAATAGCCTGTCAAAGTAGGTGGCAAGATGGCAGCAGTTATCTATTTTCTTCCCAATACAGTATAATATTAATTCTTACGTAGTACCGGGTATCAGTCACAGAATCATACAGCTAGCTAGCACCGAGTATATATGATCCTGGCCAGAAAACTGGATATTGTTCACAATGGGCTTAAATAGGTAAGAGTTAAATCATCAGCTGGCCGGTGCGTGGTAGTCAATGAGAAGGATCAATTGCATTAACTTCGTTCCAATTATCTGTGGTTATCTGCTTCGTCATATGAAGACGAGAGACGGCTGCCACAAGTAAACACCATATCCATATCCATGGAGTCAATTAAACTCCTCTCTCCCATGCGTGTGGTTCCAACGGGATCATGGGAGGCGAGCACACGGATGAACATACGCACGGACGGCGACGTTACGGATCCCTAAGCCATGCATGTAACTATGTAAGGCAGATTTGACATGATTTCCCAGAGCTACCACGGGAGCACGTACGCAACGCACGCACGCACATGCATGAATGGAGATGATCAATGGCAGGAAGAACTGCATGGACATGTAGAGTATCGGCCGGGTTACCTGAGATGCCGACGTCGTAGCCGAACATCAGGCCGCCGGTGGCCGCCATGATGCAGGAGATGATGACGATGGGCGTGATCTTGGCCTCGAACTCCACGCCGGACGGCGCCGACACGGCGAACCCTCCGCCCGGCATCTTCGCAGGCCGGCCGGTCAAGCTACGCCGATATAATGGAAGCTAGACAAGCAGCGAGTGTTTCTCCAGAGCCACACGAGGGAGCAGCCAAAGGAAGGGGATTGGAGATGGGACAGAAGGCTCCAAGTCCCTGGGTATATATAGGGAGGGAAGCCCACTCGACTAAGAAATTTCAAATGCAAACGAGCGGCCAGATGCGGCCACGTCGCCTCCGGTGGGACCCGCACGACGGCTCTCTCGCCCGCAGCTCGCTGGCTGCCCAGTCAACGGACGGCTCCACGGCCCACGGGCCAGACCACGCACCACTGTGTGCATAAGCACGACGACTTTTCCGTCCCTCCCACAAATTATGGCTTATCCAAACCAAACCAAACCCTTCTTGTAGTAAGCCTTTATGGGCTCCTTTTTTGGAAAACTGGAGAGTGGTTCGGAAAACCTTGAGGATATTTCTTTTATCGGACGCCGACCTTCTTGACAATGAGATCGCTGGATGGGCCCACACGTCAGTGAACAATCCTTCTGAATTTTCGGAGTGTCAACAACGGGCGCAGCTTCCTTGTTGCTTGCTTGGTTCATGTGAATGGAGGACCTTGACTTTGAATACAATTTTAACGAAATTTATACGTCACGTGGGGATGGATTCGCTTGGGAAAAATTATGTGTCGATGTGGATAGCAGTATACATGCAAGCACAAGAAATTTGACTCCCGGTCGGCGTTCCCCGGCGATTACCACAGTGCATGCGTGCGTGTACTTTTCCACAGGGGAAAGTGGTGTTGGCCAAGTGGTGCTAGTTTATGTACGTCTAGCTTTTGTACCATTAGCGATTTGGTCGAGATACGATCGTACAACATATGGCTGTATAAATAAATATACCACTGTCACGATGTCGACGAAGAGCGGGCTAAATAAAATCCCACTTACAGCTAGCCTGGTCGACCTGATGACACAACATATTGTATCGTTAGTCGTTACAAATCAGTGGTACTCTAAATTTCTCCATTATTTCTGTAATCAGTTCGATCTCGCCGCAGCCAGGAGTACTAAACAACGCGCCTAATGATACACGTTAGGCTCACGGGAAACGAACCAAGCCGTGGAATTAGAGCATGTGGGCTAACGACCGGTCGCCACTCCAAATAACAAATCTGCGCGAAATCGAATTTTGCTTTGATCTTTATGTATCCGGCAACCCAAGCCCGTTTGCACGTTCTCACCGACCGACGATGCTCAGTTCATACTGTCATGCTACTACCTCCTTTTCGGTTTATAAGGCTTGCGCGTATATCTAGGTTGACAAATAAACCAACGTAATACAAGTTATGTGTCACACAAAATATATCATTAGAAACTTCATATCTTCTACTTTTTAATGATGTAATTTTTAGACTACACAACTCATTTTATGTTGGTCAAATTGTAGACCTAGGAATACGCGCAAGCCTTATAAACCGGAAAGGAGGTAGTATAAGTATAAGTCAACTCATCTTATCGCCTGAATATTCAACACCCCAAAAACCCTGCAGCCGCGGCCCCGAATAATGCCGTCAGGGGAATCGATGGTTCCCTCGAAAAGAAAATACACCTATGCTGAAAAGAATTTCAAATGCATGATTCGGCACGGTTTGCACGCGAGAGCTCCCACCCGTTTGGGAATTTTAAACGGCGTGCGACGCCGCAATTTGCCGTCTTGGTTCAACCCGATGGCCGACCGCGACGTGCTCGCAAAAGCAGAAAGGAACACGAGCGAGCTGGAGCGTTTGTCCAGGGCAGGCCAAGACTTCTGCGGAACTTCCTTCAGCGAGCTTACGAACGAGAGCAGCACTTGTGCGCAGCACAGAGTGCCACGACGACAACGTACGTGTTACGTGAGGATCCTTTTCACTCCATGTATGCTTATATACCGTAGTAAAATATGCTGCGAGTACGCAGCCAACGCCACGCATGGATGTCTCACGTACGCACAGCACCGGTTTTCCGTATGATCTCTGAAAAAAGAGCACCGTTTTCCGTGGGGAACTCCCTAACGATCTCTGGGTTTGATTTGCGTTTCGCTGTGTCTGAACCAACGGCCGGTCGCCGTCGGGCAAAGCCCGAAACTACTACTCCCAGACACGTCCGGTCCTGGCTGGGCTTTGACTCTGAGGTACAGTACTTAACTGATAACGTAAACACGCTGTCTCTCCCCCCACCGGCAAACTGCTTATAGCATCTTTAACAGCCGGCCAACGCGCGACGCGCTAAAAATCAGTTTGCAGCGCGTCCATCGTTTGGTTTGACGCGGCGGGTAGCGCTAACTCCAGCAGCGCGCGCTCTCGCACAAACAACATATGCGCTCCAAACATAAGCAAGAAGATCAAACACAAACAAAATAATCAACAATAAAATAGTTTAATTCCGTTATTACAACTCAAATAAATAGTTTATCTTTCAAATATAATAAATAGTTCAACAATACAACATCAAACGCACAAATCATGATGCTCTTTGGCGGTCTTTCCAAACCCATCACTCCTCAATGAGATCATTCTGAAGATCATCATGCCATGCCTTTGGACAATTCTTCCAACTTCAGTGCATGCAATCTATTGAGCTAAGCATACCTGGGAAGCCGCTAGCTTTGTTCATCTTCAGTAGCCTTGCGGCGTCTTCAGCATTGGGATTCTCCAAGTACTCCTGGCCAAACACTTACACAATTCCGACTGCGAAGCGCTTAACACACATGATGGCTTGGATTTCACCCATGGCCAAGTGATCATCAACTAGATCAGCCGGGATACCGTATGCCAACATACGCAAAGCGGTTGTCACCTTCTGAAAGGTGCTATGCCCGAGCTCTCCGGCGGCATTCCTCCTTTGCTGAAAAAACCGGTCACGGCTCGCTAGTTTCTCTGCAATGCGCCTGAACAACTCGGTGCTCATCCTAAACCGGCGACAAAAGTACGACTCTGGGTACATCGGATTCTCCACAAAATAGTGCCTCATCAATCTGTTGTGGGCGTCGATTCTATCCCTTCAAATTTTCTGCCGACCCGTAATCGAACCACCGTGCTTCGGTTTTTTATTGATGTGCATAGCTAGGATCATTGCAATATCCTCCTCCTCTTCCATATTAAATTTTTCTTCGAAAGAATCATATGACGAACTCATCTACAATGTTCAATATAAAGTAGGCTATAAAAACTACAAACAACATGCACCAAATTCATGTACCAGTGTTTCGATATACCAGTGTTTCAGTGAAGACCTGTTAAGGTTGAGCTTCACCTAGAGCAAGTAGCTACACTCCTTCACAACTGAACAATGGACTATGCCTTGAATTGTTAGTTTGGCGTAAAGAAGCTTCACCACATGTCTTACTGATACTAGGCTGCCGAAGACTGACCCCTCGGGTGGAGCATATAAGTCACACTCCTGGCCTGTTCATGAGCTTACTAGAGATCACCACAATCTCATAGATTGTGACCAGCAGTCGGGCTCATATAGGTGTGTTCCTCCAAAGATCGCTCTGTAGGATAGCTTCTTGCTTGCATAAGCTTTGGAACACATTGAGACAATAGTCATCCTCCCATACAGTATCGAGAGTATTGCATCTCCAGCGGAGTGGGTTAGTATAGTTACTCTCCTCAGTTCACCACTGGCTTATTTTCCCAGGTCCTACTTCACGGGATCTCCGATCACATAGGTTGGGTTACCACCATGGCAACTCATGTGGGTCTCATACCCATCTCCCTCGATGCATTATCTATCACTACACGTGATAACCCTTTTGTAAAGGGATCTACCAGATTCTTAGCCGTATGGACATATTCCAACGCTATCCCTCCGGAGTTTCTCAATTTTCTGACAGCTTTTAATCTCATTCTTATGTGTTTGTTGGACTTCATGTTGTCCTTTGAACTCTTCACCTTGGTGATGACAGTCTGATTGTCACAGTTCATAAGGATAGCCGGAACCGGTTTATCAACGAATGGCAAGTCCATCAAAAGATCTCGAAGCCATCCTGCTTCGACACCAGATGTGTCTAATGCTGTTAATTCTGCTTCCATTGTCGATCTCATTAAGATCGTTTGCTTGCAAGACTTCCAGGAAACAACGCCACCTCCAAGAGTAAACATATACCCAGTTGTGGCCTTCATCTCATCGGCATCAGAGATCCAATTCGCATCACTACACCCTTCAAGTACCGACGGGTATCCGGTATAGTGAAGTCCATAGTCCATAGTACCCTTCAGATAACGCATAACTCATTCAACAGCATGCCAATGTACATCACTCGGTTTTGATACAAATCGACTCAGTTTGCTCATAGCAAAAGCGATGTCAGGCCTCGTAGTGCTAGCTAGGTACATAAGTGAACCAATGATTTGAGAGTATCTCAATTGATCTATAGCCATGCCTTTGGACTTTCGAATCAACACGCTAGGATCATATGGTGTTTGAGATGGTGTGCAGTCCGAGTATCCAAAATGACTCAACACCTTCTCAACATAATAGGATTGCAAAAGTGTAATCCCACCCTCATTATCTCTCAGTAGCTTGATGTTCAAGATAACATCAGCCACACCAAGGTCTTTCATCTCAAAGTTCTGAGATAGAAATGACTTGACCTCCTAAATGACTTTGAGGTTGGTTCCGAATATCAGTATGTCATCAACATACAGGCACAATATAACTCCTTCGCCCCCAGCATGGCGATAGTATACACATTTGTCAGCTTCATTAACAACGAAGCCAACAGATGTCAGAGTTGTATTAAACTTATCATGCCATTGCTTAGGTGCTTGTTTTAGGCCATGTAAAGATTTTATCAACCTACACACATTTCCTTCCTGACCATCTATCACAAAGCCATCTGGTTGTTGCATGTAGATTTCCTCGTTTAGCTCTCCATTCAGGAAACCTGTCTTAACATCCATCTGGTGGACGAGAAGACCATGTGAGGCCACCAACGAGAGTAATACTCGAATGGTGGTCAGTCTGGCCACAGGTGAATAAGTATCAAAGAAATCTTCCTCTTCTTTTTGGTCATAGCCCTAGGCCACAAGCCTAGCCTTGTACTTTTCAATCGTACCATCGGGCTTAAGCTTCTTTTTGAACACCCACTTACATCCCAATGGTTTGCAACCATAGGGACGCTCAGTAATCTCCCATGTCCCGTTAGCCATGATGGAATCCATCTCGCTACGGACCGCTTCCTTCCAGTAGTCAGCTTCTGGAGAGGCATACGCTTCTGAAATAGAAGTGGGAGTATCATCCACGAGGTACACGAAGAAATCGTCACCAAAGGTCTTTGCAGTCCTTTGTCTCTTGCCCCTACCAAGGGTTTCCTCGTCATCCTCCTCAGGCTTTTCATCATGTGTTTGTTCATAGTATTCCATTGGAATGGCAGGCTCAGGAGTCTCCTCAGATTAGAAGTGCTTTGTAGATCTCTCATAGGAAATATATCCTCGAAGAATGTAGCATCCTTAGACTCCATAATTGTACCAACATTTTGGCCAGGTACCTCAGATTTCACTACTAGAAATCTATAGCCAACGCTATTCTTAGCGTAGCCCAAATTAACGCAGTCCACGGTCTTCGGTCCAAGCTTGCACTTTTTGGGGATCGGCACATTGACTTTCGCCAAACAGCCCCAAGTACGCAAATACGAGAGTGTTGTCCTTCCCTTCGCCCATTTCTCATAGGGAGTGATCTCATTGTCCTTTTGTCGGATTTAGGGCTCCGCAAAATCCAAGAAGTTCGAACAGAGGGACGTGAACGAAGATCTCTCCCGCTCGCGTCTACCTAGCGCCTCGCTCTTGTCGGTGAAGAGATTCAAGCAAATAACAGATAGAACACGCAAGAGTTACCCAGGTTCGGGCCACCGTGTGGTGTAAGACCCTACTTCCTGCTTTGGTGGATTAGCCCCGGGAGGGCTGGAATATGAGCTAGTACAGTGGTTCCTGAGCTCAGGAGGTGAGCTCAGGAAGGTAGGGAGGCAAGTGTTCTTGCTCCTTGCGTGGTGGCAGAGTGTATGGATCGATCCCTTTCACAGTGGGAATCCTAGCTACTTATATAGGCGGCCACGGTCCTCTTCCCCCGAAATGTTTAGGCGGGAAGGGATCCCACAATGGCCATTTTTGAGCGGGAACACAAGGACGTTCCTACCCTGACAAAAGCAGTCTTCGCCTCCAAAAGAACCAGGCGGTGACGCGGTGGTGGGCTCGATGGTGACATCCTCCTTATCTTCCTTGCGGTCTTCGGTCTTGTTGCACCAATGGGGAAACCTTTGCCCCGCTCCTCGGGAACCGGCGGCTGCGTTGTCTCCCTTGCACCGAAATGGTAACTATGCCGCTGGCAGACGCTGGCACCCGCTGGTGCGGTGCATCACTGCTGACATCACTGCCTCCTCCTGAGGCAGGCTTGGCCTTGGATTCTCCGCCCCTCCGGAGCACCTTGCTGAGGCTGGTCCTGAGGAGGTCTTGACGTCGTTCTCCTCGCGAGGCTTAGCTCCCTCGTGAGGGTCTTGGGCAGCTGGTTGATCAGCTCGGCCGTACCAGGCCACTGTAGGAGTGCGTCATGGCCCGCAGACAGGCAAGTCTGGGTACCCTGGTTCCCAGTACGCCGATAATAGCCCCCCGGGCCCAAGGCGCGTGCGGAGTTGGCTTCGGGGCGAAGCGCCGCGGGCCCCAAAGGCTGCGGGCCAGGCTGGCGTGCGACAGTTGGATGGGACGTGGGCGGCCCCGCCTCCCACGCAGTCTTGGTAGTCGTGCGCCTTGCCCATCGCACGACCAGTAGGGCTTCTTGCCGCCGCCTCTGCTTTCTGCCTTCCAATCGCTCCCTTTCTTCACCTGCCTTCTCTGCCCCTTCCTCCTTGCCGTCATGCTGCGCAGGGCGAAGAAGAGGGGGGACGGCGAGCCTGCCGTGTCGCCGCCGGTGCTCGAGCCGGCGCTGGGCCGCTCCCTCATAGTGAACCAGGAGGGTTTGGACAAGGTGCGTCGCGCCTTGGCCGACGCATCTAATGAGTGGGGGCCGACCCGGGTCTGGCTTGCTTCCCGGCCGGTGGCAGAGCTCGGTGCCAACGACATCCAGCTTCATCTCCACGCCATCTTCGGGGGTCTCCTTCCCCCTTTCTTCACCTTCTTCTATGCAGTGCTCACGCATTACCAGATTCGGGCGTTACACCTGGACCCCGAGTCCATCATCCTTCTTTTCGGCTTCGCGTTCCTGTGTGAAGCTTTCGTTGGCGTTTCCCCGTCTGTGGCCTTGCTTCGCCACTTCTTCGCCCTCTCCTTGGTTGACAGGGGCAGCGCTCGGGGTGCGTGTCGTTGCACGCGGTGGAAGCGACTGCTGCCTCCGGAATTGACTTCTCGCTTCACCCAGCCACAGAAGGGTTTCGACGGCAATGGGTGTTCGTTGATGCCGCCGCGTACAGCCCCCAATTCCATCTTCCCGATGCACCGGTGGTGCCGAACTTGGGCTGGGGGCACTGATGTCTACACACGCTTCTACTCTTGTAGACTATGTTGGGCCTCCAAGCGCAGAGGTTTGTAGGACAGCAGCAAATTTCCCTCAAGTGGATGACCTAAGGTTTATCGAACTCAGGGAAGTAGAGGTTGAAGATGGTCTCTCTCAAGCAACCCTGCAACTAAGATACAAGAAGTCTCTTGTGTCCCCAACACACCTAATACACTTGTCGGATGTATAGGTGCACTAGTTCGGCGAAGAGATGTTAAATGGCAAGTGATATGGATGGCAAAACAAAGTAATATAAATATGTAATAAAAAGTGCAGCAAGCAAACAAGTGGTAAACGTGAGCACAAATGGTATTGCAATGGTGGAAACGAGGCATAGGCTTCATACTTTCACTAGTGGCAACTCCCAACAACATTAACATAATCGAATCACATGATATTTCCCATAAAACATGCAAAGGGGACACACTCGGAGGTCATTCCTTCGTGGTCAAGAGAGGACGAGAATTATGTAGGGCTACAAAAGCACACCTCAAAGTTCGTAGTTACCAATCTAAGGATTTCCCAATGTCACCGCGGCCATCCAAAGAGAGTCCCACAATCACCACAACATATCTAAAGGATAGTCAAAGACAAGCACCAAGAGACTCTCAATCTTCAATCAACACACAAGAGAAGAAATCACTCATGAAAATACTTTTCTAATCCATGTCCAATAGACCTCTGTCACCTTGGTCTCGGGGATTATACTAGATAAAGACAAGTGAGTACATCAATCCAATACATAGAGGAAGGGGAAACATCATGGGATCACCCTAGATTAACATAGCCTATGATCACAACGAAGATCACATCATGGGAGAGAGAATTGACCACATAGCTACTGGTAAGAACCTCAGCCCCGAGGAGGAACTACTCCCGCATCATGGAGGGAGGAAGCAACGTCGATGGAGATGAATCCGGGGGCACTTCCCCGTCCCGGCAGGGTGCCGGCACAGGAATTCTGGTCCCCCGAAGCTTGATGGCGATGGCGGCGGAGATCGGAATCGCGTCTGGAGAAAAGGGGTCTGGAATCAGGGTTTCCGCGACACGCTTTAAATATATGCCAAAGGGGGGCATCGGAGGTGCCTCGGGGGGCCCAGGCGCCCCCCCCGGCGCGGCCCAGGGGGGGCGCCCACAGGGCGCCTGGAGCCCCTGTGGGTCTGATACGTCCAAAACGTATCTATAATTTCTGCTGGCTCCATGCCACTTTTGGGTGATATTGCTATGATATTCATACACTTCCATACACTTTTGATCATATTTGGACTAACTTACTAATCCAGTGCACCCCAGTGCCAGTTTCTGTTTTCGGCTGTTTTTGTATTTCAGGTTTTCACGTTTCGAGAACTGCCCAGAAAAATCCAGAAAAATTATATAAAAAATCAGCGTACCGGAAACAACACTGCGTCCGAAGGGCAGCCTGGGGGGGGGCACAGGGGCTCCAGGCACCCTGTGGGCGCGCCCCTCCTGGGCCGCGCCGGGGGGGCGCCTGGGCCCCCCGAGGCTCCCCCGGTGCCCTACTTTGGCATATATTTAAAGGGTTCCCCGTAACCCTCAGAACAGGACTTCTTTTCGCGATCCCATCTTTGTTCCGCCGCCGCCGCCGCTTCCAAGATCGGGAGCACCAGGAGAACTCTTCCCGGCACCCTGCCGGAGGGGAGGATCACCACCGGGAGCTTCTCCACCACCATGGACGCCTCCCGGATGACTCGTGAGTAGTCTCCCTTGGACCATGAGTCCATGACCAGTAGCTATGTGATGTTCTCCTCCCGTTCTTGTGCTTCACTAATTAGTCCTCGTGAGCTGCCCTACATGATCGAGGCACCTATGTAATCCTTATGCTGTTGCTATGTTGAGTTTGCTGGGATCCGATGGATTATGAGATTATGTTCAGATTGATCTTGAGTAATATATTTGATTCACCTCTTTTATATTTTAGTTCATAAGTAATTCTTGCATGTTCTCCGTTGTTATTTATTGCTTTGGCCGAGTAATAGGTAGTGACTCCAAGAGGGAACGTTATGCTCGATTGTGGGTTCATGCCCCTCGATGACTAGCTTGAGTGACAGAAACATGAGTATAGGGGATGTGCTGTTGCCACAAGGGGGAAAACAACGGTGCTTGTGCCCGCGGGTGCAAGGATTGTTTACTTTACGCAAAGTTCTTTTAATGCAGTTGTCTGTTGCATTGAGTTTACACTATGGGTGGGACTCGCAACTTAATACCAGCGAGATGTTCTGGATAGATATCTCAAGGTGATTGATTAGTAGTAGATATTGATGGATTTCGGTCTACTTACTTTGGCGTACCGCCCATGCTTTGAACCTCAACCTTTCTTGCAATGTAGTCAGCATTGGTTTGCGTTCATGGTCCTGTCAATTGCCCAGCTGTAATTTGTTTATCTCACATAGTTGTTTTATCGTCTTTTGGGAGAGAGACATCACTAGTGAACATCATGAGACTCCGGTCCATATTACCATCATTGATCACATACACTATTTACTTTCTGTTATTTTATTTACTATTGCAAAACACTATCTATCACTACTATCATTTTGCTTTTAACCCTTTGTGAACTACAAGGCCGGAGAGATTGACAACCTCTCTGTACTCGTTGGGAGCAAAGTTATTTGTATCTGTGTGCAGGTCCACGTTGATTGCTAATTGCGCCGTTAGCAGTTGACACCTACCTGTTGAACCTAGGAGTCTCTGGGGATTCGATCCTTGGCATCTTTGCTAGGGGAAAACACTTCTACTTACTGCATCTTACACCTTCCACTTGGGGTAACCAACGAGGGGTTTGAGGCTCATCAAGGAGTATTTTCTGGCGCCGTTGCCGGGGACTCCACTCTTCAGGATAGGGGAGTTGCATGCTATCTTTTACCTTTGCTTTTTAGTCTTGTTAGTTTACCGTTCATTTTTTGCGTTAATTCCTTTTATCGAAAATCACAAAAATAGTTATCTTGCTTGCTTGCTACTATGGGTTCCACCGAGAACACCAAGTTGTGTGACTTCACTAGTCACAACAACGATGACTTTATCAGCACACCTATCACTACACCTGCCACTTCAGCACCTTCATATGAAATTAAACCTGCTTTACTTAACTTAGTCATGAGAGAACAATTCTCTGCTGCTGGAGATGATGCTGCTTTACACTTGAACAACTTTGTAGAACTTTGTGATATGCAAAAGTACCAAGAAATAGATGGTAATATTGTTAAGCTTAAGCTTTTTCCTTTCTCTTTGAGAGGAGGAGCTAAAATTTGGTTTAAGTCTTTGCCTAGAAATAGCATAGATTCATGGGACAAGTGCAAAGATGCTTTTATCGGAAAATACTATCCACATGCTAAAATTATCCAACTTAGAAGTAACATCATGAATTTTAAACAATTGGATAATGAACACGTTGCCCAAGCTTGGGAACGTATGAAGTCTCTTATCAAAAACTGCCCTACTCACGGTTTGACTACTTGGATGGTTATCCAAACTTTTTATGCAGGCTTGAACTTTACCTCGCGGAACTTGTTAGATTCGGCCGCGGGAGGAACCTTTATGTCAACTACACTTGGTGCTGCCACAAAGCTTCTCGATGAGATGATGACCAACTATTCCCAATGGCACACCGAACGTGCTCCAACAGGTAGGAAGGTAAACTCTGTCGAGGAGATTTCCTCCCTTAATGAAAAAGTTGACTTGATCATGTCTCTACTTTCGAAGCAATCTACTGTTGATCCTTGTGATGTTCCTTTAAATTCTTTGATTGCTCAAGAACAAGTAGATGTGAACTTTATCTCTAGAAATAATTTTAACAACAATGCTTATAGGAGTAACTTTGGTAACAATTCTAGACCGTTCCCCTCTAACTCTTATGGGAACAACAATGCTTATCCTAGTACCAAGAACTCCAATACTGAACTAGAGAGCATGCTTAGAGATTTCATCACTACCCAAAAAGCCTTTAATAAGAATGTAGAAGAGAAACTGCATAAACTAGATGATCTTTCTTTTAAGGTAGACCACTTAGCCAATGAGTTAAAATTGCTAAAAATTGAAACTTCTCCACTTAAGGAGAGGGAAGTCATCCCTATTAATGCCACTCAAGTACAAATCAATGAAAACATTAGGATGATGGCTAAGCTTAAAGAAAGATGGGCTAGAGAAAGGGAGGAAGAGGAAAGAATTAAGAGCCTTCCTACCCACCACACTGTTGCTACTATCCAAGTTATTGAGGATGTTCACACTCTTAGCACCCAATGTACTCCTGGTCCCAATGGACCTATTAATGGTGATGCTATAGAAACTACCAACCAAGTGAACTTTAAGGACACCACTACTACTTTACTTGATGCTCGTGACCTTGATTTTGATAATTGCACTCTTACCGAAGTTATTGATTTCCTTCACAAAATGTCTAGAGATCCCCGCACTAGCACGCTTAACCTTGCCTTCACAGAGCATATCACTAATGCTCTCATCAAAGCTAGGGAGGAGAAACTTAGAGTAGAAGCCTCCATACCTAGAAAGCTAGAGGATGGTTGGGATCCTATGATAAAAATTAATTTGAATGACTTCTCTTGTTATGCATTATGTGATGTTGGTGCTAGTACCTCTGTTATGCCCAAAAGGATATATGATATGCTTAAATTGAAACCTTATGATTCTTGTTCTTTTGGTAATGTTCTCGTTGATTCTTCCATAAAGAAACCTTTGGGGAGGATCGACGATGTTCTTATTGTTGTCAATGATAATTATGTGCCCGTTGATTTCACCATTATGGATATTGAATGTGATCCTTCATGTCCAATTATTTTGGGACGTCCCTTTTTGCGCACCGTTGGTGCTGTCATTGACATGAAAGAGGGTAATATAAAATTTCAGTTTCCTCTCAAGAAAGGGATGGAACACTTCCCTCGTAAGAAGGTCAAGTTACCTTTTGAGTCCGTTGTACGGGCTAGTTATTCTTTTACTCTTGATAAAACTTGATCTTTGCATTATGCCTAGCTTAAAGGCATAAAAGAAAGCGCTTTTGGGAGGCAGCCCACATGAATAAAATTTTTGCTTTTGTTGTGTCTTGATGTTGTTTACTGCTGTAGCATCATCATTGTATCTTTGCTTTTCATATTTGTGCCAAGTATAGCCTCTGATTGCTAGAAAGTTCAAAAGTTGTGAGGTGCTGTCCAGGAAACAGATTCTGTCCTTGGATAGAAAATTCGCATAAAATCACCAGATCATCTTTTTGGTCTGAATTTTTTCGACAGCGTTCTCTATATAATTTTCTTTCGTGCGTCAGTTCTGAGTTTTTTGATTTGAGTTGCAGAAGTATCCCGAACAGGTCAATTACTGCCTGCTGTTCTGTTTTTCACAGATTCTGTCCTGTTTTGCCTTACCTTCACTTTGCAAATTGAGAATTTGCTTTCTCTTTGCAAAAACCTTTTGGCAATCTTGAGAAACAGTAGAACTTCAAGAATATCCTTATTTCCAGCAAGGTATAATTATTTTATTAAGGGTACTAACCTCGCTAATCAGATTATGATAAGTTGTGTATGAAGGGAGTTTTCAAGTGTGCGAGGGAAGATGATAAAAAAGATTCAGGAGTGTCAAGCGCTCAAGCTTGGGGATGCCCCCGTGCACCCCCAAGAAATATTCAAGGAGACTCAAGCGTCTAAGCTTGGGGATGCCCCCGTGCATCCCCTTCTCCATCAACATTATCAGTTCGTCTTTCGTTCCGCTATATTTTTATCACTTCATGTGTTATGTGCTATGCTTGGAGCGTCTTGCTTTTAGTTTTCCTTTTAGTTTTTCATAACGAGTCGGAACCCAGCATTCCTTTATGTGGGAGAGAAACACGCTCCACCTCTACCTAGAACATTACATAGAATTTTCATGTCTATCTATGCTGTGTGTGTTCTTTGTCTTTTAAATAGCTACTATCGAGCTTTGCTCTTAGTATTCATGCTTATCTTTTCGAGAGCTTTTATTTAGTTGGTTGCTTGAACTCTCTTTAATTACCATGCTCATCTTATTAAGAGAGTTTGCTTCCGTTGCATGGGTTTATGTGTCTATGATAAAGATGCTACTTTCATGATGGTGCTTAGTAGTTCAGGTTTTCTTATGGTTAATCTCAAATAGCTGGGGGGTTACCAATGTGTTATTGGAGTACCAACTTGGTTTGTTTGCCTATGATATGGTATGGTTTAGTAATATCTTCCTTCGAGAATTTATTTTGATTGACTTGGCGTATGCTCACGCATATTCAAGACTGTAAAGAAAGTCTGTCAAGCCTTGATGATCTTTTGTTTCTGAGTAGCGATATAACTACCATGCCTGATTCAATATTGCTTTGTCGCTCTGCATGATTATGACCGTCATGGCTCTCTTAGTTGGTTGCTCCCAGTCTTTTGCTAACCTACACCTGCACTACGCAAATTAACCATGCAATACATAGCTCATGGGAAAGTAGCCTAAAAACTATTGTGGTAAAGAATATGTTGCTTATGTATCTTATTTCTTATGAGTTGCTTGCTGAGCGGTAACCATGTTTCTGGGGACGCCATCAACTGTCACACTTTTGTTGAATATCATGTGAGTTGCTATGCATGTTCGTCTTATCTGAATTAAGGGTGATTTACCGTGGGTTGAATAACTATGCATATTGTTAGAGAAGAACATTGGGCCGCCAACCAAAGCCATGCATCATGGTGGAAGTTTTAGCTTGGACCTTAATCCTCAATCTCTCATGAGAATATGCTTATGCATTAAAGAGGAGTCCATCATCTATTTTCTATGTTGTCCCGGTATGGATGTCCTCAAGTTGAGATCTATCAAAAATGAGAAATCAAATGCGATTTATCTCCTTGGACCTTTGTACAGGTGGCATAGAGGTACCCCTTTGTGACACTTGGTTAAAAAATATGCAATGCAATGATAACCCACGGGGATCCGAGCTAATTAGGACAAGGAGCGAGCACTATTAGTATTCGATGCATGAGGCTTGCAACTTATAAGATGTTTTATGCATGACACATATGAAGTACTACTACCGTTGACACAATTGCTCCCATGTTTCAAAATAAAAAGCTCTAGCACTCCAGGCACCAACTACTGAGAGCATGATTGTCATTCTGAGTGTAATGTGCATTGTCCCAAAGTAGCATTGTCTTTTGCATGATTGTGATATCGTTCATTCTGAAATGATTGTATCTAGTCATCACTTAAACCTTGAAGGTGCCCTTGCATTTATGTTCTTCATCACTAAAGGGGGCAAGCTAGATATCACTTGATCATATTTGCACATCATGTTCATTGCAAATCTTTTTGATGTTTCAGTTTCATGTTGTAAAACTTTCAGTCATTTGTGATTTTCTCTTGAGACAACTTAATTACTTTAGAATCATTGTCTCAGTAAGCTTTTGTCATATGACTATGAGAAAGTCCTATATGGTTAATAGCATGTCACCACAGAAATTATTCTTGTTATCATTTACCTACTCGAGGACGAGCAGGAATTAAGCTTGGGGATGTTGATACGTCCAAAACGTATCTATAATTTCTGCTTGCTCCATGCCACTTTTGGGTGATATTGCTATGATATTCATACACTTCCATACACTTTTGATCATATTTGGACTAACTTACTAATCCAGTGCACCCCAGTGCCAGTTTCTGTTTTCGGCTGTTTTTGTATTTCAGGTTTTCACGTTTCGAGAACTGCCCAGAAAAATCCAAAAAAATTATATAAAAAATCAGCGTACCGGAAACAACACTGCGTCCGAAGGGCAGCCTGGGGGGGGCACAGGGGCTCCAGGCGCCCAGTGGACGCGCCCCCCTGGGCCGCGCCGGGGGGGCGCCTGGGCCCCCCGAGGCTCCCCCGGTGCCCTACTTTGGCATATATTTAAAGGGTTCCCCGTAACCCTCAGAACAGGACTTCTTTTCGCGATCCCATCTCTGTTCCGCCGCCGCCGCCGCTTCCAAGATCGGGAGCACCAGGAGAACTCTTCCCGGCACCCTGCCGGAGGGGAGGATCACCACCGGGAGCTTCTCCACCACCATGGACGCCTCCCGGATGACTCGTGAGTAGTCTCCCTTGGACCATGAGTCCATGACCAGTAGCTATGTGATGTTCTCCTCCCGTTCTTGTGCTTCACTAATTAGTCCTCGTGAGCTGCCCTACATGATCGAGGCACCTATGTAATCCTTATGCTGTTGCTATGTTGAGTTTGCTGGGATCCGATGGATTATGAGATTATGTTCAGATTGATCTTGAGTAATATATTTGATTCACCTCTTTTATATTTTAGTTCATAAGTAATTCTTGCATGTTCTCCGTTGTTATTTATTGCTTTGGCCGAGTAATAGGTAGTGACTCCAAGAGGGAACGTTATGCTCGATTGTGGGTTCATGCCCCTCGATGACTAGCTTGAGTGACAGAAACATGAGTCTAGGGGATGTGCTGTTGCCACAAGGGGGAAAACAACGGTGCTTGTGCCCGCGGGTGCAAGGATTGTTTACTTTACGCAAAGTTCTTTTAATGCAGTTGTCTGTTGCATTGAGTTTACACTATGGGTGGGACTCGCAACTTAATACCAACGAGATGTTCTGGATAGATATCTTAAGGTGGATGATTAGTAGTAGATATTGATGGATTTCGGTCTAGTTACTTTGGCGTACCGCCCATGCTTTGAACCTCAACCTTTCTTGCAATGTAGTCAGCATTGGTTTGCGTTTGTGGTCCTGTCAATTGCCCAGCTGTAATTTGTTTACCTCACATAGCTGTTTTATCGTCTTTTGGGAGAGAGACATCACTAGTGAACATCATGAGACTCCGGTCCATATTACCATCATTGATCACATACACTATTTACTTTCCGTTATTTTATTTACTATTGCAAAACACTATCTATCACTACTATCATATTGCTTTTAACCCTTTGTGAACTACAAGGCCGGAGAGATTGACAACCTCTCTGTACTCATTGGGAGCAAAGTTATTTGTATCTGTGTGCAGGTCCACGTTGATTGCTAATTGCGCCGTTAGCAGTTGACACCTACCTGTTGAACCTAGGAGTCTCCGGGGATTCGATCCTTGGCATCTTTGCTAGGGGAAAACACTTCTACTTACTGCATCTTACACCTTCCACTTGGGGTAACCAATGAGGGGTTTGAGGCTCATCAGGGTCCCCCCGGCTATACTTTGGCCGCACGGTAGCTCCTGGAACGCTGATTTTTTATATATTTTTTCTGGATTTTTCCTGGCAGTTCTCGTAATGTGAAAACCTGAAATACAAAATCAGCCGAAAACAGAAACTGGCACCGGGGTGCACTGGATTAGTAGGTTAGTCCAAATATGATCAAAAGTGTATGGAAGTGTATGAATATCATAGCAATATCACCCAAAAGTGGCATGGAGCAAGCAGAAATTATAGATACGTTTTGGACGTATCAACATCCCCAAGCTTAATTCCTGCTCGTCCTCGAGTAGGTAAATAATAACAAGAATAATTTCTGGGGTGACATGCTATTAACCATATAGGACCTTTTATAGTCATATGACAAAAGCTTACTGAGACAATGATTCTATAGTAATTAAGTTGCCTCATGAGAAAATCACAAATGACTGAAAGTTTTTACAATATGAAACTGAAACATCAAAAAGATTTGCAATGATCATGATGTGCAAATATGATAAAGTGATATCTAGCTTGCCCCCTTTAGTGAAGCAAAACATAAATGCAGGGACACCTTCAAGGTTTAAGTGATGACTAGATACAATGATTTCAAAATAAACGATATCACAATCATGCAAGAGACAATGCTACTTTGGGACAATGCACATTACACTCAGAATGACAATCATGCTCTCAGTAGTTGGTGCTTTAAAAGAAGGTGGAGACTCTCGAACCGTGGCTTTTGTTGGCAAGGTTGAAAACCCGTGGTCGGAAACAAAGACAAAACATGTACCAGAGCTCTTGGTTTTAAAAACAGAGGTAATAATTATTTTAGATCATGCATGTTTCGTCAACGAATGCTAGCAGATAACTCAATCACTTCTTGAGATGGACAAGTTTCGAGGAACGGCTCCCGAATGAGGACGATCACATCCTCTTAATCTCCTTTGTTTATCACTGCCAAAGTTTTCTGATTTCTCATGAACAAAGCGTGAAGGAGGGTTTGTTTGTTATATTATCTTTTTGAGCCGGGCGCACTCAATGCCAGTTCCTTCTCGTATTATGGGTTTGCACATTATACATGCAATCCCGGGGTGAAGCCTGTCCAACTTAAAAAGATCATGAATTAACTACTACTTCCTCATGAGCTAAAACAGAGGCACAAAAGAGAAATGCTTTTTTGAATAATTTCGAGATGGTACATGCAAGTCTTCATTAGGAATGGCAGGTAAATACCATGTATAGGAAGGTATGGTGGACTCATATGGCATAACTGGATTAAAAGGATGTGGATGCACAAGCAGTCAGTCCGCTTAGTACAGGCAAAGGTTAGCAAAAGACTGGGAGCGACCAACTAAGAGAGCAATGACGGTCATAATCATGCAGAGCGACAAAGCAACATTGAATTAGGCATGGAAGTTATATCGCTACTCAGAAACAAAAGATCATCAAGGCTTGACAGACTTTCTTTACAGTCTTAAATATGCGTGAGCATACGCCAAGTCAATCAAAATAAATTCTCGAAGGAAGATATTACTAAACCATACCACATCATAGGCAAACAAATCATGTTGGTACTCCAATAACACATTGGGAATCCCTCAGCTATTTGAGACTAACCATAAGAAAACCTGAACTACTAAGCACCATTATGCACGTAGCATCTTTATCATAGACATATTAACCAATGCAACGGAAGCAAACTCTCTTAATAAAATAAGCATGATAATTAAAAAGAGTTCAAGCAACCAACTAAACAAAAGCTCTTTGAAAGGATAAGCATGAATACTAAGAGCAGAGCATGATAGTAGCTATTAAAAGACAAAGAACACACACAGCAAAGATAATCATGAAAATTCTATGTTATGTTCTAGGTAGAAGTGGAACGTGTTTCTCTCCCACATAAAGAAAGCTGAGTTCCGACTCGTTATGAAAAACTAAAAAGAAAACTAAAAGCAAGATGCTCCAAGCATAGCACATAACACATGAAGTGATAAAAATATAGCGGAACGAAAGACGAACTGATAATGTTGATGGAGAAGGGGATGCACGGGGGCATCCCCAAGCTTAGACGCTTGAGTATTCTTGAATATTTCTTGGGGGTGCACAGGGGCATCCCCAAGCTTGAGCGCTTGACACTCCTGAATCTTTTTATCATCTTCCCTCGCACACTTGAAAACTCCCTTCATACATAACTCATCATAATCTGATTAGCGAGGTTAGTACCCTTAATAAAATAATTATACCTTGCTGGAAATAAAGATATTCTTGAAGTTCTACTGTTTCTCAAGATTGCCAAAAGGTTTTTGCAAAGAAAAAGCAAGTTCTTGAATTGCAAAGTGAAGGAAAGGCAAAACAGGACAAAATCTGTGAAAAACAGAACAGCAGGTAGTAATTGATCTGTTCTGGATACTTCTGCAATTCAAATCAAAAAACTCAGAACAGATGCACGAAAGACAATTATATAGAGAACGCTCTCGAAAAAATTCAGACCAAAAAGATGATCTGGTGATTTTATACGAATTTTTCTATCCAAGGACAGAATCTGTTTCCTGGACAGCACCTCACAACTTTTGAACTTTCTAGCAATCGGAGGCTATACTTGGCACAAATATGAAAAGCAAAGATAAAATGAGGATGCTACAGCAGTAAACAACATCAAGACACAACAAAAGCAAAATAAAAATTTTATTCATGTGGGCTGCCTCCCAAAAGCGCTTTCTTTTATGCCTTTAAGCTAGGCATAGGACTTTAATGATGCTCTTGTAAGAATAAGAGCTGAAGAACAAAAGAGGCATCAAGAAGCAAATGCTAAATACATTTAAGCCTAACATGCTTCCTATGCATAGGAATATTGGAAATAGAATAATTCATTGAAGCACAAAGCAATAAGCATAGGAAGACAAAACAAGTGCAGCTTCAAAACCTTCAACATAAAGAGAGGAAACTTCTTATTATTAAGATATTTAGAACCAAGCCTCCCTCTCTCATTATAAATTTCAGTGGCATCATGGATGAACTCAACAATATAAGCATCACATAAAGCATTGTTACCATGATCCATATGCAAAAAGGTACTCTCACTCCCCACATAAGCATAATTTTTCTCATTGGTAATAGTGGGAGTAGGACTATCATAAACAACTTGAACACTATAGATTAGTTGTATATTAGGAGGGTGGTGTTCAACAAGGGAGTAATTCCCTTCATGATTATGACAAGTTTCATAAGGATAATTTCTCCTTATGTCATAGGTACCTTTATAATCACTATAGATTGGAGTTATAACATCATCATGGTAGAGAAGAGCATTATCATTGCTAGCAACTATATTTGTAAACATGTTGTCTTTATCTTACTAGCAAGAGAATTATCAATTATCACATCACTAGTGGGGATAGGATTTGCAATCCTATCATCCCCAAGCTTAGAGCTTCCCATATCTTCACTTTCAGAGTTGGTACCAAAAAGATTTTCAAGATCATAAGCAGCATTATCATCATTTTCCCAATCACAATAAGTAACATGCATATCATAGTCAAAATCATCTTCAATAGTACCTACGGATGTATCATCAAGATGATACTTAAGGCAATAAACTTCACCTTCTTCTTTAAACTTACAATCGTTAGGATAAAAGTTGATGGGAGGAATATGCTCAGGCCAGGTTGATACCCATTCTTCTTCCTTCTTGCTCCTCTTCCTCCTCTTTTTCTTTTTCTTCTTCTTCACCTTAGGAGGGAGTGGTTGGAGATGAAGCTTCTCCACATATCCTGGTTTATCATTAGAAACAATAGGGGAAACTTGGGAGAAACTCTCCTTTTTATTAGCAGAAATATAAGAGACATTTTTATACTTTGGTAAAGTTCCCTCCTTTCTAATCTTACTTATGTAATCATTTTCATGGCAATTAACAACACAATAGAGATGGCAATTTTGCAAAGTGTTTTTTATTCCTATGGCATTATCATCCAGCCAAGAAGTCTTTTCTGATAACTCTTCACACATCAAAAATAACATAAGCTCATCATAAAGATCAGAGGTGATCATGTTATCACACAACCGGTTAACAATTATGTTTTGAAAGTTCATGCATTGAAAATTAAAGTGACCCTCTGTACGGCAAAGTTCACAAGTAAAAGGATAAAGGTCACACAATTCTCTAGCAATTTCATTTAAATCTCTGACCCAAGTGATTGTTCTTTCATGCTTATGTTGCTTACAATACTTCTCTTCTTCAATCATAGGCCTTTCACAAGGTCTATCCACTCCACAAAAATTAATATGCTTATATAAAACTTCATTTTTAGGAATTGGATCATGCATGTTGCAATCATCATGAACAATTTCATTTTCTTTGCAAGTCTCTTTAAAAGGTTTATGATACTTGATCCAATCCTCCTTAGGCATATTAAGATGTGAAGCAAAAGATTTGAGGAAATCAACAAGGAGTTGAGAATCAAGCCCAAACTTAGCACTAAACTTATTAAAACTTGTAGTTTCAACAAAGGACTTAATGCAATCATACTCATAAATTATACCTGACTCTTTACCTTTGTCGATCTCCCAATCTTCAGTGTTGCGTTGAATTCTTTCAAGGAGTTCCCATTTAGCATAAATCTTTTTGTTTGTGAAAGAACCCATAGAGGAAGCGTCGAGCAAATATTTATCATGTCGAGAAAGCCTCGCATAGAAGTTAGTAATAATAATATCTTTGGGGAGCCCATGGTTAGGACATTTTAGCATTAACGTTTTCAGTCTCCCCCAAGCTTGAGCTATGCTCTCTCCGTCATGAGGATAAAAATTATAAACATAATTCCTATTCTTATGGACTTCATGAAGAGGATAAAACTTAGTATAAAAGAGAGACATAAGCTCTTGCCAATCAAGCAAGTGCGAGTTATCGAGAAGCTTATACCAATCTGAAGCCTTATCTATAAGTGATACGGCGAACAATTTCCTCATGACAAACTCCCTTGATACACCTGCAAACTTAAATAATGAACATAATTGTGACAGATATAGCAAGTGTTCACCGGGATGTCTGTCTCCTGCATAACGATTAGCCAAGATATAGTCGATAATACCAGGTGGTATTTTATAGGGCACAATTTCAGTAGGGGGAGGATCAACCACCACAGGTGTGGGGCGTCTTCCCGCAAGCAATGATCCAATAGCACGGTTTTCCATAAACATAACTAGTGAAATAAAAACAAGAAACAAAAAGATTTAATTGCAAGATCTAAAGATATACCTTCAAGCGCTCACCTCCCCGGCAACGGCGCCAGAAATAGCTTGATGTCTACACACGCTTCTACTGTTGTAGACTATGTTGGGCCTCCAAGCGCAGAGGTTTGTAGGACAGCAGAAAATTTCCCTCAAGTGGATGACCTAAGGTTTATCAAACTCAGGGAAGTAGAGGTTGAAGATGGTCTCTCTCAAGCAACCCTGCAACTAAGATACAAGAAGTCTCTTGTGTCCCCAACACACCTAATACACTTGTCAGATATATAGGTGCACTAGTCGGCGAAGAGATGTTAAATGGCAAGTGATATGGATGGCAAAACAAAGTAATATAAATATGTAATAAAAAGTGCAGCAAGCAAACAAGTGGTAAACGTGAGCACAAATGGTATTGCAATGGTGGAAACGAGGCCTAGGCTTCATACTTTCACTAGTGGCAACTCCCAACAACATTAACATAATCGAATCACATGATATTTCCCATAAAACATGCAAAGGGGACACACTCGGAGGTCATTCCTTCGTGGTCAAGAGAGGAAGAGAATTATGTAGGGCTACAAAAGCACACCTCAAAGTTCGTAGTTCCCAATCTAAGGATTTCCCAATGTCACCGCGGCCATCCAAAGAGAGTCCCACAATCACCACAACATATCGAAAGGATAGTCAAAGACAAGCACCAAGAGACTCTCAATCTTCAATCAACACACAAGAGAAGAAATCACTCATGAAAATACTTTTCTAATCCATGTCCAATAGACCGTTGTCACCTTGGTCTCGGGGATTATACTAGATAAAGACAAGTGAGTACATCAATCCAATACATAGAGGAAGGGGAAACATCATGGGATCACCCTAGATTAACATAGCCTATGATCACAACGAAGATCACATCATGGGAGAGAGAATTGACCACATAGCTACTGGTAAGAACCTCAGCCCCGAGGAGGAACTACTCCCGCATCATGGAGGGAGGAAGCAACGTCGATGGAGATGAATCCGGGGGCACTTCCCCGTCCCGGCAGGGTGCCGGCACAGGAATTCTGGTCCCCCGAAGCTTGATGGCGATGGAGGCGGAGATCGGAATCGCGTCTGGAGAAAAGGGGTCTGGAATCAGGGTTTCCGCGACACGCTTTAAATATATGCCAAAGGGGGGTATCGGAGGTGCCTCGGGGGGCCCAGGCGCCCCCCCGGCGCGGCCCAGGGGGGGGGGCGCCCACAGGGCGCCTGGAGCCCCTGTGGGTCCCCCCCCCGGCTGTACTTTGGCCGCACGATAGCTCCTGGAACGCTGATTTTTTATATATTTTTTCTGGATTTTTCCTGGCAGTTCTCGTAATGTGAAAACCTGAAATACAAAATCAGCCGAAAACAGAAACTGGCACCGGGGTGCACTGGATTAGTAGGTTAGTCCAAATATGATCAAAAGTGTATGGAAGTGTATGAATATCATAGCAATATCACCCAAAAGTGGCATGGAGCAAGCAGAAATTATAGATACGTTTTGGATGTATCAGGCACGAGGTCCATTTAGATCCACGGGCGGAGCCAGTTATGCGCCGACTGGCCAACCTGAGGAGAAGCGGATTGACCCTGGCGATGGTGGCGAGAGACTTCCTTGTCCTTCGTGTCGCCCCACTCCAGCGCCATTCTAGCCCAATGTGGGTTCTTGATGATCGCGCGCATCTCCAGCGGAAGCAGCTCCCTCCTGATACACTCCAGGGGCTGCTGCGGCTGCTCGTCGATGGAGTGCCTGAAGCTCGCCCTGGCTCCGCGACTCCCTTGTACTTGGCTCCTGTAGCCGAAGGGCTCTTGCTGAAAGGATGCCCCACTTAGATGCGTGGGGACTATTGCCGGGGGGCACCCCTGATCCTCATGGCGACCCCTTAGTGGTGGTAACAGGGCTCGCGAGCCCGTCCTTCCCTTCCGGGGCGGACGCGCCTGGCGGAGCCCCTAGCCTGGGGTCGACTCCATCCTTGGAGCAAGTGGACGAAACACAGGCGTCGGTGTTGACGGTGGTGGCGGAAGGTGTCGATGCGTCACTGGCTCCTGAAGCGACCGAAGGGGAGGCGCAGCAGCCTCCGATCGAGGCGAGTCCGGGGAGCACAGCATCAGGGAGCGGGGCGCCGGCCGCGAGCGCCTGCCGCGACCTTGCCCTGGGTCTAGGCACATCTGCCTCAAGCGGCCTCCAGCCATCCTTCGTGGCGCTAGGCAAGAGGCGGAGGTTGAGGAGCATATACGGCCCTGTCCCGAGGGCTCTGAAGAGGATGAAGCTGGCCGTACCAAGCAGGTGCGTGTCCTTCGGCTCTTCCTGTCTTTCCCAATATGGTTCTACTGACCCCTTGCTCCGCAGGGTCTCCTTCGATTTGTCCTCGAGCCGCTCGATGAGGCCCGCAGGAGCCTCTGCCTTCATCCCTCCTCCGGACCATGTCGGGCCTTCGGGAGGCCTCGCGCGGGCTCTTGAAGCCGCGCCCGGGTCTTATTGCACAGGTCGTGCTCCCAGCCCCCGAGCGCTTCTGGGGCAAGGCAGCTCTTGGTACGTCGGGAGCCCGCCCCGTGCCCCGGGTCTTGCCTTCACTGTGGGCCGGAAGCACCGCGCACCCCTGGGGCTAGTCCCGAGGCGCACGCTGAACAGGAGGGAGAGGGGGAGCCCCCTTTGGGCGGCACGGATGTGGAGGACGAGCCCGGTCGCCTTCTGGAACTTGCACTCCGCAGGAGTGCGGTCCGTCATGATCTTGTGCGGGAGGCGTCGGACGCCCTGAAGCGTCTTGAAGTCGAGGTTGCCGAAGTGGATGGGCGTGTTGAGGCCGAGGGTCTGCTTCTGGCGAAGGGTTGGCGCCAGCTGAGGACCGCCGTTAACCTGAGCCAGTTGCAGCATGAAACCTCCCTAAGGAAGGCGGAAGCATCGGCCGCCGCGGCTCAGGAAGCTTGCGACCGTGCCCTGGAGAAGGCCCGAGACACCGAGCGCCGCCGCGCGGCCGCCGAGGAGCGGGAACGTGAGCTTGAAGCTTCGAACACCATGCTCCAGCGCCAGGTTCGGGCACGAAGGGCTGCCGTTGCCGCACCTGCGGTTGATGATGGTAGCCCGGCGGGCCTCTCGGCGCGGGAAGAGGCGCTGTCACTCGAGGCGATGGAGCTGAACATGGAGCGCAAACGCTTGGAGACAGTGGAGTGCCAGATAGCCAAAGCCGAGGGCAACCTTGATGATCACGAGGTTGTCGCGAAGAAGGTTGCCAAGGAGGCGGAGCATCACAGGAAGGAATACCGCGAGAAGCTGGGGCTTCACGAGACTCGCTTCGCTGACAAGCGCAAGGAGCTCCAGAAGGAGGTCAAGGCTCTTAAGAGCAAACTGGCAGATGTCGAGCGTCGTCTGCAGGTGTCGGAGAAGGCTTGCGCTGCAGCCGGGTGACGCGGACGGGTGTCCAAGAAGGCATGTGCCGCAGCGGAACGCCGCAAGCGGGCGTCGGAGGAGGCTCGCACCACTGCCAGGGTGAAACTGTCCTGCTTTCACAAGCAAGTGGAAGACATTTCCGCCCTCGCGGCTCGAAATTCTGAGGAGGCCACACGAGTCCATAGGATGGAGCACACCCGCTCGGAGATGTTTGAGGCCCTGCGGCACCGGGCCGGCCGGGCCCTAGGAGAACTTCTTGGCTCGGGGGTCGTCGGCCCTCTGGTTAATGATGACGTCGGGTATCTCGGGTTCTTTACCAGGGTGGTGGAGCGTCTTGAAGGCGGGATCAGGAAGGCTCGGCAGCTCGTCGAGGAGCAGAGCCGCGGCGTCCTCAGGAGTGCGGTCTCCCGCATCTTCGGCAACTTGCACCGTCTTGAACCTCATACGAACTTCGAGGACCTGTTGGAGCCTGCGCCTGAGGCGGTCGCCGGCCCCTCGGAGGATTGGGTGAGCGACCACGTGGACGCGTTGGTGACGGAGCTCACTCCAGCCGTCGATGACGCGCCGGTGTTTGAGGGGGGCGACACCGACAGTTCTGGCGAAGACGTCGATGCTTAGTCCAGTTCCTCCTGTAAATTTGTCTTTGGTTGTGGCTCCAGAGCCAGGTGAGATGGGTGTCACAAGGCTTAAACTCTTGATGATGTAATTGAACACCGTAAGGATAGGTTTTTAGGCACTCCCTTGTTTGTCCTTGAGGCTGCAGCCTCAAGCCCTTGTTGCGTGTCAGGAAGGAGCGTCTGCCGACCTCGTCCGGGCGCGCCTCGCGAGTACCTACTGTGAGCGCAAGAGTGGTTGGCGGTCCGGCCACGGATCAGACAGAACGCGTGCCCACGCCCCGGCCCTTGCTCGCGAGGACCGACAGGGTGGGGTCGCGGATGTAGCCCGGCTCGGCCGAGCAAGACGAAAAATGGACCGGCGAAGAAAAACTCAGCGGAAATCGTGAAACACAGACAAAAATTCTCCGCCTTTATTCAAGAAACGAGTCGCGCGGTTGTGGGATCGGCTTGAGAAAGCAGATACGGGAGAGGCAAGGGCGAATGCAAAGGAAAAGGGGGGGCGTCCGGCCCCTGAGCGGATCTTCGGTCTTCTCCCCAGTGCGGAGCATAGGGCTACCACCGGCGGGTGTGGGCATAGCCATTGGAGGGCAGTGTCGACGGCCAGCACGGAGCATGGTTCATCCACTCGGCGTGGGAGGGAGCCCCCGAGGTCCTAGGGCGACGCTCCGGGGACTCCGGGGCGTGTACAGCCTCACTCGTTATTATGTGAGAGTGTCACGAGCGGAGATCTTCTGACGTGCCCGCCCCTTCGCTTTGAGGGCCCCGCCCCGCACTAGTCCGCTCCCTCATGAACTCGCCCGAAGGCGGCATTCATGAGGTGGGACACTGCGCATGATGGGGGGATGGGACCTTGGCCATAGGCCACCCTGCCGAGCACCAAGCACACCGCTCACGCGATCTTCGAGCGCGCTTCGCCCCTGGGGGCTAACGTCGTCTAGAGATGCGGCGTCCTGAAGTGCGAGGGGGACCCCGCCCTACCCACGCTCCTAATGGCCCCTGAGCCCTTCCTGATCAGGTTCGGGCCCAGCGGGTACGGGATTTCGTGAGCAGGGGGACGGAGCGGCGGTCTTGGGCCCTCCTAGTGCGTGTAGGACGGGCTGTCGTACCGCCTCCAGATGCACCCTCCACAGCCCGAGGGATGGTACGCCGGGAGGCGCGGCGTCCTGAGGCTGAACGGAGGGGGAGAAGGCCCCTCCCGGCGCGCATCATACCCACCGCCAGCGAGCCCCTGGTGAAATCCAGGGCGAGCTCATGCACGACGGGTCACGCGCGGGGGGGGCGAGGGCCTAACACGGGCCTTCCCTACCCTTTCTGTCTTGGCGCGGCAGCCAGAGTATTTCCCTGGCCTGCCGAGGCTCGGGGCCAGAGACACCGTTGGCTCGAGGCCTACGGCTAGTGCCACGAGTGCCGGCCTCCACAGGCACTAGCGCGTGTTTTCATTCGTGCTCCATGGCCATCGGTGGTGACGGCGAAGGGTCAAGGGCTAGGAGTGTGGGGTCGGCCTCCCGACCTTCCGCTCCTGAGCCCCCCGGTGCCGGCGCCTGATTGCACCCGGCGTTCGGCGTAGTCCTGGGGTCACCTCCTGATGGCTCCTCGACGAGAGCGGTACCTGAGTACAAAGGGCTTTGAGGCAGAGGGGCGGCGTCATACGCAGGGTTTAGCGGATCATACCCCATGTCGCCCTCGTAGGTCGCCGCGGGTCTTGACCATACGGGCGATCGGGTGCGCCTGGGGCGGCACCCGGTCCCCGACGTCGTCGTATGGAAGCAGAATGGCTCGGTTTCAGTGCTGGCGGCGTCGAGGAGCTCGGCCACCCTGAGGAGTAGCGCGTCGTGGCCGCTATCGAGCAACCGGCTCCTTAGCGGTTCCCTTGCCACCAGCAGTGCAGCCCTCATGTTCGCCATTTCGCGCCGGTCCCTTGAGCTCGCTGCTGCGTGCTTGGTGGCCCACGGTGCCACGCGGCTGATAACCCACAAGTGTAGGGGATCGCAACAGTTTTCGAGGGTAAAGTATTAAACCCAAATTTGTTGATTCAACACAAGGGGAGCCAAAGAATACTCTTAAGTATTACCAGCTGAGTTTTCAATCCAGCCACACCTAGAAACTTAGTATCTGCAGCAAGATAGTTTAGTAGCATAGTAATATGATAGTGGTGGTAGCAGCAATAAAAGTAAAGATAGTGTTTTTGTGGTTTTTGTGATAATAGCAATGGAAAAGTAAATAGCAACTAGCAATATAGGTAAAGCTCGTAGGCATTGGATCGGCGATGGGAAATTACGTCAGATGCAATTCATCATGTAGAAGTTATAACCTAGGGTGACACAGAACTAGCTCCAGTTCATCAATGCAATGTAGGCATGTATTCCGAATATAGTCATACGTGCTTATGGAAAAGAACTTGCATGACATCTTTTGTCCTACCCTCCCGTGGCAGCGGGGTCCTATTGGAAACTAAGGGATATTAAGGCCTCCTTTTAATAGAGTACCGGACCAAAGCATTAACACATAGTGAATACATGAACTCCTCAAACTATGGTCATCACCGGGAGTGGTCCTGATTATTGTCACTTCGGGGTTGCCGGATCATAACACATAGTAGGTGACTAGACTTGCAAGATAGGATCAAGAACACACATATATTCATGAAAACATAATAGGTTCAGATCTGAAATCATGGCACTCGGGCCCTAGTGACAAGCATTAAGCATAGCAAAGTCATAGCAACATCAATCTCAGGACATAGTGGACACTAGGGATCAAACCCTAACAAAACTAACTCGATTACATGATAGATCCCATCCAACCCATCACCGTCCAGCAAGCCTACGATGGAATTACTCACACACGGCGGTCAGCATCATGGAATTGGTGATGGAGGAAGGTTGATGATGACGATGGCGACGATCTCCACTCTCTGGAGCCCCGAACGGACTCCACATCAGCCCTCCCGAGAGAGATTAGGGCTTGGCGGCGGCTCCGTCTCGTGAAACGCGATAATTCTTTCTCCTGATTTTTTCTCCACGAAACGGAATATATAGGACATGGGGATACGTTGGTGGGGCATCGGGGTGCCCTCGAGGCAGGGGGGCGCGCCCCCCACCCTCGAGGACAGCCCGTGGGCCCCCCGGTGTGGATCTTCTTGCAGGTATTTTTTATATTTTCTGAAATAAATCTCCGTTGATTTTCAGGTGATTCCGAGAATTTTTTATTTCTACACAAAAACAACACCATGGCAGTTCTGCTGAAAACAGCGTCAGTCCGGGTTAGTTCCATTCAAATCACGCAAGTTAGAGTCCAAAACAAGGGCAAAAGTGTTTGGAAAAGTAGATACGTTGGAGATGTATCAACTCCCCCAAGCTTAAACCTTTGCTTGTCCACAAGCAATTCAGTTGATAAACTGAAAGTGATAAAGAAAAACTTTGACAAACTCTGTTTGCTCTTGTTGTTGTAAATATGTAAGCTAGCATTCAGGTTTTCAATAAGATCATGAACTAACCACATTCACAATAACTTTCAGGTCTCAAGACTACTCACATCAATGGCATAATCAACTAACGAGCAATAATAATAAACCTCGTATGACAACACTTCTCAAAACAATCATGATATGATATAACATGATGGTATCTCGCTAGCCCTTTCTGAGACCGCAAAACATAAATGCAGAGCACCTTTAAAGATCAAGGACTGACTAGACATTGTAAGTCATGGTAAAAGAGATCCAGTCATGATCATACTCAATGCAAATTAATAGTAATACATGCAACGACAGAGGTGCTCTCCTACTGGTGCTTTTTGATAAGAGGGTGATGACTCTGCATAAAAGTAAATAGATAGGCCCTTCGCAGAGGGAAGCATGGATTTGTAGAGGTGCCAGAGCTCGATTTTTAAATAGAGATGAATAACATTTTGAGCGGTATACTTTCATTGTCAACATAACAACCAAGAATCTTGATATCTCGCATGCTACGCACATTATAGGCGGTTCCCAAACAGAATGGTAAAGTTTATACTCCCCCAACCACCAACAAGCACACTCCACGGCCAGCCGAATCCACGGGTTACCGTCCAAACAAGCAACAACCCTGGGGGAGTTTTGCTTAATTATTATGATTTTGAGCATGGGACTGGGCATCCCGGTTACCAGCCATTTTCTCGTGAATGATGAGCGGAGTCCACTCATCGTGAGAATAACCCACCTAGCATGGAAGATATAGACATCCCTAGTTGATACATGAGCTGTTCGAGCATACAAAATAGAATTTCATTTGAAGGTTTAGAGTTTGGCACATACAAATTTACTTGGAGCGGCACGTAAATACCGCATATAGGAAGCTATGGTGGACTCATATGGAACAACTTTGGGGTTTATGGAAGCGGATGCACAAGCAGTATTCCCGCTTAGTACAGGTGAAGGCTAGAATAAGACTGGGAAGCGACCAGCTAGAGAGCAACAACGGTCATGAACATGCATTAAAATTAATCAACAATGAATGCAAGCATGAGTAGGATATAAATCACCATGAACATAAATATCGTGAAGGCTATGTTGATTTGTTTCAACTACATGTGTGAACATGTGCCAAGTCAAGTCACTTAAATCGTTCAGAGGAGGATACCACCCATCATACCACATCACAACCATTTTAATATCATGTTGGCACGCGAGATAGACCATTATAAACTCTCAGCTAATTAAGCATGGCATAAGCATCTATGATCTCTAATTGTTATTGCAAACATGTTTCATTCATAACAAGCTGAATCAAGAACGACGAACTATCATATTACAAAAACAAGAGAGGTCAAGTTCATACCAGCTTTTCTCATCTCAATTAGTTCATCATATATCATCCTTATTGCCTTTCACTCGCACGATAGAACGGTGTGGAAAATAATAATAGTGCACGTGCATTGGACTAAGCTGGAATCTGCAGACATTTTAATACAAGAGAGAAGACAAGGTAATATGGCTCAAGATTAAATCAGTCAACAAAGCATATGAGAGCCACTAAGCATTTTCATCATGGTCTTCTACTCTTAACCCCTAAAGAAAAGAAAAGAAACTATTTACACGGGAAAGCTCCCAACAAGCAGAAGAAGAAAGGGAAATCTTTTTGGATTTTCATTTTTTAGTTACTACTACAAGCAAAGAAAGTAAACTACCTAGAAGCTACAACTAATATATTTTTTGTTTTTCTGGGTTTTCTAGGACACAAGAAAAAGACTAAGAAAAAGAAATTTAACTAAGCATGGATGGTACAGTGAAAGAGTGTGAGCACCGACAGCTAGAATAAGTGTGAACATGAAAGTAAGTCGGTGAGAAACACGTACTCCCCCAAGCTTAGGCTTTTGGCCTAAGTTGGTCTATGGCCAGTACTGGCCTGATGGATATCCAAAGTTGTAGTTGGGTTCGTACTGAGATGCAGAAGATGCTGCCTGCTGAGCTGCAGCTCGAAGGCGGGCTGCCTCCGTCATGTTATAATGGGCATTTGCCTCCTCCATAGTTATAGTGTGTCTTCCTATTTCCTGAAAGTTAAACAAAGTAGGGAGGAAGAACAATAGGGATGGCATGCTGCCGGTTAATGATTAGTCGATATTTGAGAGTTTGATTATCCCACTCTATAAACCGGTGACTAGCCATAGCATTACAGTCTAAGTAAGCAGTAGGTAAAGGGTCATCATACGGGTGCACAGTCACACCAAGATAGCGGGCTATGCGAGTAGCATAGATCCCACCAAATAAATCTCCATTCGAACCATTATGATGCAGTCTACGTGCAACAATTGCTCCTAAGTTATATTGCATGTCACCTAGTACAGCACTCCTGAGAATGCTGAGATCAGGGACACACATGTGACATGCTTCATCTTTACCATTTATGCATCTACCAATAAAGAGAGAAAAGTAATGAATAGCAGGAAAATGTATGCTCCCCGTGGTGGCTTGTGTGATGTCCCTAGATTCTCCCACTGTAATACTAGCAAGGAATTCTCTAAATTCAGATTTACGAGGATCACTCATACTGCCCCACTGTGGGAGCTTGCAGGCTTCATTAAAATCCTCTAAGTCCATGGTATAAGATTTATCATATAGATCAAACAAGACAGTGTGAGAATTACGTGAAGATAAAAATTTAAACCTTCTCACAAAGCTATCAGTCAAGCCACGGTATTGGAGGCACTTATCTTGCATGAAGTCCTCGAGGTCAGCGTTATGCACATATGCGTAAAATTCATCTTTGATGCCCGCTTGACTCATAAATTCATCCGACGGCCATTCACAAGGCCGTACATCAGCATCCCTTGGTGGCTCATCGTCGGGCTCACGGAACGCAACCCTCGGTCCTTGCTTCCTTGAAGGACCACCTTGGAAGTTTTTCCTAGACATTTTTTTGAAATTTTTAGTAACTCACAATAAAAGTTAACCAAACTCAACAAGAATGATAGCAACAACTCCTATAAGTGCCTAGAAGCTATATCATGCATTAGAACTACTTGGGACCAAGAAAATTTGACATGCAAGCTCAAGAACAAGGTCACCACAATAGCACAATTTTGCAACAAATAAAGCACTAGAACAAAAACTAATTGGACCAATGGAGGAGTCACATACCAAGGAACAATATCCCCAAACAATTTGGTGAATGGTGCTTTGAGCAAGGAGATCGAAAATGGCAGCAAAATGAGCTAGAACTCGGGTTTGAGCTGGTTGGGGATTTTTTTAGGAGGAAGAAGAAGAGCATGGGTGAAAGGATAAGTGGAGGGGGGCCACGTGGGGCCCTCGAGGCAGGGGGCGCGCCCTGTGAAGGGGGGCGCGCCCTATGCCCTCGAGGCAACGTGCTGGCTCCCCTCGCTGTGTGTTCAGTGCCATATTTTCTTAAATATTCTAGAAAAAATCATATTTCATTTTCATGGCATTTGGAGAACTTTTATTTTCGGGATATTTTTTATTGCACGGATAAGTCTGAAAACAGACAGATAATGCTATTTTTATTTTATTTAACCTAATTAACAAAAAGTCAAACGAGGGTACAGAAGATTTGTGCTATCTAGATTCACCTATCCCATGCTCATCAAAAGGAATCCATTAACAAGGTTCATCAGGTCTTGTTAATAAACTCTTTCCGAATAACATGAAACCGGAGAATTTTCGAATAACACTATGTTACCTCAATGGGGATATGTATGTCCCCAACAATAAGTATGTCATATGCCTTCTTGATAGTAGGAATAGGAAACTCAAAACCTCCAATCTAATTGATACTGAAGACCTGAGGTTGTTTCCTCGGAAAGTGTATTGTATGCTCATTACCATTGACATGAAAAGTGACATTGCCTTTGTTGCAATCAATAACAGCCCCTGCAGTATTCAAAAAAGGTCTTCCAAGAATAATAGACATACTATCGTCCTCGGGAATATCCAGTATAACAAAGTTTGTTAGAATAGTAACATTTGCAACTACAACAGGCACATCCTCACAAATACCGATAGATATAGCAGTTGATTTATCGGCCATTTGCAAAGATATTTCAGTAGGTGTCAGCTTACTCAAGTCAAGTATACGATATAAAGAGAGAGGCATAACACTAACACCGGCTCCAACATCAGACAAAGCAGTTTTAACATAGTTTCTCTTAATGGAGCAAGGTATAGTAGGTACTCCTGGATCTCCTAATTTCTTAGGCATTCCACCCTCAAAAGTGTAATTGGCAAGCATGGTGGAAATTTCTACTTCAGGTATCTTTCTTTTGTTGGTAATAATATCTTTCATGTACTTGGCATAAGGATTTGTTTTAAGCACATCAGTCAAACGCATACGCAAAAAGATAGGTCTAATCATTTCAGCAAAGCGCTCAAAATCTTCATCATCCTTTTTTCTTGGATGGTTTCGGAGGAAAAGGCATGGGTTTATGAACCCAGGGTTCTCTTTCCCTACTGTGCTTCCTAGAAACAAAGTCTCTCTTATCATAACGTTGATTCTTTGATTGTGGGTTATCAAGATCAACAACAGGTTAAATCTCTACATCATTATCATTGCTAGGTTGAGCATTAACATGAACATCACTATTAATATTATCACTAGGTTCATGTTCATTACCAGATTGTGTCTCAGCATCAGAAACAGATATATCATTGGGATTCTCAGGTGGGTGAGCTACAGGTTCACTAGAAGCATGCAAAGTCCTATAATTTTTCTTTTTCTTCTTCTTAGAAGAACTAGGTGCATCTATATTAGCTCTCTGAGAATCTTGCTCAATTCTCTTAGGGTGGCCTTCAGGATACAGAGGTTCCTGAGTCATTTTACCACCTCTAGTTGCAACTCTAACAGCATAGTCATTGTTCTTACTATTTAATTCATTGAGGAAAACATTCTGAGTTTTAAGTACTTGTTCTACTTGAGTGGTGACCATGGAAGCATGTATACTAATAAGTTTCAGTTCGTCTTTAGCACTAGACAGAGAATCACTCAAGTGTTCAATCATATGAGCATGGTGTTGTAGTTGTCTACCAATATAAGCATTGAAGTTTTCTTATTTCACAATGAAATTGTCAAACTCATCTAAGCATTGGCTAGCAGACTTATAACGAGGAATATCACCTTTATCAAATCTATAAAGAGAATTTACCTTTACTACCTGTGTCGGGTTATCAAGACCATGTATTTCTTCAATAGGTGGTAAATTCTTAACATCTTCAGCTTTAATACCTTTTTCTTTCATAGATTTCTTTGCCTCTTGCATGTCTTCAGGACTGAGAAATAGAACACCTCTCTTCTTCGGAGTTGGCTTAGGGGCTGGTTCAGGAAGTGTCCAATTATTTTCATTGGCTAGCATATTATTCAATAGTAATTCAGCTTGTTCCACTGTTCTTTCCCTGAAAACACAACCAGCACAACTATCCAGGTGGTCTCTGGAAGCATCGGTTAGTCCATTATAAAAGACATCAAGTATATCATGCATCTCAAGAGGATGATCAGGCAAAGCATTAAGTAACTGGAGAAGCCTCCCCCAAGCTTGTGGGAGACTCTTTTCTTCAGTTTGAGCAAAGTTATATATTTCCCGTAAGGCAGCTTGTTTCTTATGAGCGGGAAAATATTTAGCAGAAAAGTAATACATCATATCCTGGGGACTACGCACACAACCATGATCAAGAGAGTTAAACCAAGTCTTATCATCACCCTTTAATGAGAACGGAAATAACTTAAGGATATAGTAGTAGCGAATCTTTTCATCATTGGTAAACAGGGTGGCTATATCATTCAACTTGGTAAGATGTGCCACAACAGTTTCAGACTGATATCCATGGAAAGGATCAGATTCAACCAAAGTAATTAACTCAGGATCAATAGAGAATTCATAATCCTTATCAGTGACACATATAGGTGAAGTAGCAAAAGTAGGGTCATGTTTCATTCTAGCATTCAAGGACTTTTCTTTCAACTAAGCTAATAACTTCTTAAGATCATATCTATCATTGCAAGCAAGAAAGTCTCTAGCAGTTTCTTCATCCATAACATAACCCTCAGGCACAACAGGCAATTCATATCTATAGGGAGTAGTTTCATCATCACTTTCACAAATATCATCAACATTTGCACTCTCCCTAACCTTAGCAATTTGTTCATCTAGAAATTCACCTAGTGGCACATTATCAGGCATAGAGGTAGTTTCATCATACATAGCAGAAGTAGCATCATCAAGAACATACGACATATCAGATTCAATAGCAGGAGAAGGTGTCGCAAGTTTACTCATAACAGAAGGAGAATCAAGTGCAGAGCTAGAAGGCAGTTCCTTACCTCCCCTCGTAGTTGAGGGTAAGATCTTGGTTTATGAGTCCTTCAAATTCTTCATAGTGATAAGCAGATATAAATCCCAAGTGACTTCAAGAATAGAGTTATGCTCCCCGGCAACGGCGCCAGAAAATAGTCTTGATAACCCACAAGTGTAGGGGATCGCAACAGTTTTCGAGGGTAAAGTATTAAACCCAAATTTGTTGATTCGACACAAGGGGAGCCAAAGAATACTCTTAAGTATTAGCAGCTGAGTTGTCAATTCAGCCACACCTGGAAACTTAGTATCTGCAGCAAGATAGTTTAGTAGCACAGTAATATGATAGTGATGGTAGCAGCAATAAAAGTAAAGATAGTGTTTTTGTGGTTTTTGTGATAATAGCAACGGAAAAGTAAATAGCAACTAGCAATATAGGTAAAGCTCATAGGCATTGGATCGGTGATGGGAAATTACGTCGGATGCAATTCATCATGTAGAAGTTATAGCCTAGGGTGACACAGAACTAGCTCCAGTTCATCAATGCAATGTAGGCATGTATTCCGAATATAGTCATACGTGCTTATGGAAAAGAACTTGCATGACATCTTTTGTCCTACCCTCCCGTGGCAGCGGGGTCCTATTGTAAACTAAGGGATATTAAGGTCTCCTTTTAATAGAGTACCGGACCAAAGCATTAACACATAGTGAATACATGAACTCCTCAAACTATGGTCATCACCGGGAGTGATCCCGATTATTGTCACTTCGGGGTTGCCGGATCATAACACATAGTAGGTGACTGTAGACTTGCAAGATAGGATCAAGAAGACACATATATTCATGAAAACATAATAGGTTCAGATCTGAAATCATGGCACTCGGGCCCTAGTGACAAGCATTAAGCATAGAAAAGTCATAGCAACATCAATCTCAGAACATAGTGGATACTAGGGATCAAACCCTAACAAAACTAACTCGATTACATGATAGATCCCATCCAACCCATCACCGCCCAGCAAGCCTACGATGGAATTACTCGCACGGGCGGTGAGCATCATGGAATTGGTGATGGAGGAATGTTGATGATGACGATGGCGACGATCTCCACTCTTTGGAGCCTCGAACGGACTCCAGATCAGCCCTCCCGAGAGAGATTAGGGCTTGGCGGCGGCTCCGTCTCGTGAAACATGATAATTCTTTCTCCTGATTTTTTTCTCCACGAAACGGAATATATAGGACCTGGGGATACGTCGGTGGGGCATCGGGGTGCCCTCGAGGCAGGGGGCGCGCCCTGGGAAGGGGGGCTGTGGCGACCAGACCTCAAACAGTCTGATCACCATGCATCAGTGTCATCCCTGGATCAGTAATGCTGACACGCATGGTACTCGAAGGATTTATAACAGAGTAGCAATCACACACTTATTACATCGATGGTTCAACGATGAATTTATTACAAATAATATGGCTGAAGGCCATCTAACACGATAACAGCGGAAGGCTTGGAAGATAAGTGAGTTCATCAACTCCAGCGGCATCACTGAGTATAGAACCACGACTTAAAAGGGCATCTTACTCGTCGTCTGAAAAGTCTGCAACATGAAACGTTGCAGCCCGAAAACGGGTCAGCACATGGAATATGCTGGCAAGGTAACACAAGAGAATGCACTGAGAGTAAAGCTATATTATATGCAATATTTGGCTGGTGGAAAGCTCTATGGTTAAGTTTTTGCGTAAAGCCAATTTTTCCCTACTTCAAAGGAATGTATTTTAATTAACTATCATGGTAGTTGAAACATCGTTGAGAAGATAGACATCCTCTCAACCCCAATTAAAAGTAATCATTAAACCCAACAAAATTAAATTAAAGTAACATGATGAGATTCACATGATAATCCAAGTACCAGATACTCAAGATGTCCATAACTGGGGACACGGCTAATCATGATCAGTTTGTACACTCTGCAGAGGTTTGTGCACTTTCCCCACAAGACTCGATTGCCTCCGTTTGGTTTCTCGCACTACATGGTGTTTGAGAAACGGATGACCGAGACACAGTCTTTCCGAAGAGGTCCCCTTAACCAGATAGATAGGCCGATACACCTACAAAACCCAACTACATCTGCTAGCCCATCATGGAAAGGTTTCCCACAGCTTACTCAACTATGCCAGAGCCCATATTGGCATGTGGCTGCACACAGAAGTTTCTAGTATGAAAGATCTCATGATCCCTTTGAGCCTGGGTGGCGGTCCAAACGAAAAACAGGCAATCCTGGAATACCCAGATGCCTCAATCCACCCAGATGTGTATTAATGTTGCCACCTTAAGTTGAACCATTAATTAACAACTCACATCTGTCATGGATTTCACTCAAACCCAAACCACGTCTACGAGCATAGCATGTCCTAACAGCAAACGTAGAAGTAACTTCCCAAGGGTTTGAATGTAATGCAGGTAATAGGTACTACCTCAATCTACTTCCCAATCCCACAAGTTAATTGGTCCTACTCGTGCAATGTGTGAGGGTTGGACTAATGCAATGAAAACTAGGTATTGGAAAAGTATGATCAACGTGTTACTTGCCTTGCTGATGATCCGCAAAACCTAAAGACTCAAAGTAGCAAGCGGCGCACTCCGGGTACTCTATCGCAATCAAACAACAAGCATACAATAAGTACTTAACTAATGCACGGTAAAACTCAAATAATAGATCTAACCAGAAAGTTCAACTTAAGAACTCCGGTTTGCAAAAAGAATCTACTCGAAAGAAGCAAGGAAACTCAAACTGCAAAAGAAACGAGCTCCGAATTAGTTAGCCTAAAGTCAAATTTTACAGTAGCCAAAACTTTGTTCAAGTTGATCTAACGTAAAGAGGGCTTTGAGATGAAGATCTGGGATTTTGAATCACCTGATTCCGACTCTCGAGCGAAAAGAAAAACGAAAAACAAGATCACGGCAAAATCGCGATCGGAAAAATCGCGGTTAAATACCCCGAAAAAGAAAAACGACGAACAGGCTAACGAACGAACGTTCGCTGTCTGCGGTTATCTAACGAAAATCGTTCGTTAAAACGAACGTACGGACGAACGTCCGCTATTTAACTAAACCGTCGGAAAACAAAAAAAAACCGAACCGATCTAATAAAAAAACGAATCTACGGGTTTATTTCTAAACCGATCGGTTTTCTAAAACAAAACTAAAAAAACTAACTACCTCGACGACTCCGGCGACTGGCGGCGGCTCCGGCGGCGGCGTGCGGCGGCGCGGGGCGGCGGCGGGCTGCGGCGCGGGCGACGAGGCGAGCGGCGGCGGCGGCTGGCGGTGTGCGGCAGCGGGCGGCGGTGGCGGCGGCTCGCGGCAGGGGCGACGGCGGCGGCTCGGGCGACGGGTGCTAGGGTTTGGGGCGACGTGGCGAACGGGCTGGCGGGGCGAGCGGGCCAGCTCTGGCGCTTTTAAAGCCCAGAGTCCTGGTCCTTTACTAGTCCTAGTCGGTTTCTGTTTTTTTTAAACAGAGTCTCGACGCAGTAAAACTAACGAAAGAAATACCAAACGGACTCCAAAATTCCCGAAATAAATTTTCACCGTTCTCTAATAATATTTAGGACAAGGTGAACATTTTTTCCGGACCTAAATGCAATTTTGAAAAACGCGTATTTTTCCTATGCAAATAAATCCGAAAATAAATCCAGAAAAATACCAAAAGTGATTTTAATATTTTTCCTCCAATATTTCAGTTATTTTGGAGAAGTCATATTATCTCCGCTCATTTATTTTATTTATAAATACTTTTAGGAGGGAAAAATAATTAGAATCACACTGTCCTCGTACCGGTATTCGAGCGAACTCAAATAAGAAAACGGTAAAATTCCCAACTCTCTCCGTAGGTCCTTGAGTTGCTTAGAATTTTGGAGGAACTCCACGAACAAAATGCAAAACAATGAAATGCAATTATAATCTATGTATAACATTCCAAATTGAAAATTTGGGATGTTACAAACCTACCCCCCTTAGAATGAATCTCGCCCTCGAGATTCGGCTTGGCTAGAGAACAGGTGTGGGTGGTCCTTGCGTAGATCATCTTCTCATTCCCAGGTGGCTTCTTCCTTGGTGTGGTGACTCTACTGAACTTTGCAAAACTTGATAACTTTGCTGCGAGTAACTCTACTCGAAAATTCGAGAATCTTAACGGGCTTCTCCTCGTAGGTCAGGTCACTGTCCAACTGAATTGCTTCCAGGGGTACTGTGTCTCTAAGCGGTATATCGGCCATCTCCGCGTGGCACTTTTTAAGCTGCGAAACGTGAAACACGTCGTGCACTCCTGACAATCCTTCGGGCAATTACAACTTATAGGCAACCTCTCCCATGCGTTCCAAAACACGGTAAGGTCCCACAAATCTCGGGGCTAACTTCCGTTTAACTCCGAAATGCTTAACTCCTCGCAGCGGCGATACCCTCAAGTACGCTCTGTCTCCGATCTCATAGGTTATCTCCTTGCGCTTCGAGCCGGCATAACTCTTCTGCCTGGACTGAGCTACCTTCAGTCTATCTCGGATTAACTTCACTTTCTCCTCAGACTCTTTGATTAAGTCTGGTCCAAACAACTGTCGGTCTCCAACTTCATCCCACGACGACGGTGTTCGGCATCCCCTTCCATACAATGCCTCGAACGGTGCCATCTTCAAACTGGCCTGGTAACTGTTGTTGTATGAGAACTCTGCGTAAGGCAAGTTGTCATCCCAACTAGATCCATAATCTAATGCACAGGCTCTCAACATATCCTCCAGAATCTGATTGACTCTCTCCGTCTGTCCATCTGTCTGCGGATGAAATGTTGTGCTAAACTCTAGTCTGGTACCTAAGGTTTCATGTAACTGATTCTAGAACTTTGAGGTAAACCGAGTCCCTCTATCAGATACAATTCTCCTCGGAACTCCGTGCAGACATACAATTCTGGTCATGTATATCTTTGCCAACTTTGCGCTGGTATATGTGGTTTTCACAGGAATAAAGTGGGCTACCTTCGTCAATCGGTCTACTACTACCCAGATTGAATCATATCCTGCTTTGGTCCTGGGCAATCCGGTGATAAAATCCATACCAAGCTTCTCCCACTTCCATTCGGGTATTGGCATAGGTTGTAGCAATCCTGCTGGCTTCTGATGTTCTGCCTTTACTCTCTGGCATACATCACAAACTGCTACATACTCCGTAATATCCTTCTTCATACCGGTCCACCAGAAAATATCCTTCAAATCCAAATACATCTTAGTATTTCCTGGGTGAATCGAGTATGGTGAATCATGGGCCTCCTGTAAAATCAACTTCCTAATCTCCGGGTCATTTGGCACATAGATTCGATCCTCAAACAATAAGGTGTCGTGTTCATCCTCACGAAAACCTTTAGCTTTTCCTTCGCTCATCCTCTCCTTTATAGCGACAATCTCCTTGTCAGCTTTCTGAGCTTCTCTGATTCTATCCATCAGGGTAGACTGGATTTCTAGCGTTGCTACATAGCCTCTCGGAACTATCTCCATACGTAGTTCTCGTAGGTCCTCGGCTAACTCCTTCGGAATCTCCTCCATCATTAGGGTATTGACATGGTTCTTACGGCTTAGCGCATTAGCTACTATGTTAGCCTTTCCGGGATGATAATGCAATCTCATGTCATAATCATTAATGAGTTCCAGCCATCTCCTTTGCCTAAGATTCAGCTCCTTCTGAGTGAATATATACTTCAAACTCTTGTGATCCGTATATATTTCACAATGGTTTCCGATAAGAAAATGTCTCCACGTCTTCAGTGCATGCACTACGGCTGCTAACTCCAAATCGTGGGTGGCATAGTTCATCTCATGAGGTTTCAGTTGTCGTGAAGTATATGAAACAACTCTTCCTTCCTGCATAAGAACAGCTCCAAGTCCTCGACGTGAAGCGTCACAGTACACCTCATAGTCCTTATGTTGATCTGGCAAAATCAACACAGGGGATGATACCAACCTTTTCTTCAACTCCTGGAAACTAGTCTCACATTCTTCGGTCCAACAGAACTTGGTGTCCTTCTTCAACAACTCCGTCATTGGCTTTGCAATCTCGAGAAATTCTCGATAAATCTTCGGTAGTATCCTGCGAGTCCAAGAAAACTCCGGATCTCTCCAACGGTCGTCGGTGCCTCCCAATTGGTCACAGTCTCCACCTTGGCGGGATCTACTGCTATTCCTTCTCCGGATATTACATGTCCGAGGAATCCGACTTCCTTCAACCAAAACTCGCATTTGCCAAACTTGGCATATAACTGATGTTCTCTAAGCTTCTCCAATACTAAACGCAAATGCTCTTCATGCTCCTCTTCATCCTTCGAGAAGATCAAAATATCATCTATGAACACTACGACGAACTTATCCAAATACTCCATAAACACTTTGTTCATCAGGTTCATAAAGTAGGCCGGTGCGTTTGTCAGACCAAACGACATAAAGGTATACTCATACAACCCATACCTAGTGGTAAAGGTCGTCTTAGGGATATCTTGCTCTCGAATCTTCAATTGATGGTACCCTGATCGCAGATCAATCTTAGAAAATACCTTAGCTCCTTGCAATCTATCGAACAGATCGTTGATCATTGGCAATGGGTACTTATTCTTGATCGTTACTTCATTCAATCCTCGGTAATCAACAACCATTCTTAACGATCCATCCTTCTTCTCCACTAGAAGTACTGGCGAACCCCAAGGCGAAGAACTTGGGCGTATGAATCCTTTATCCAGTAACTCCTTAATCTGCTTCTTAATTTCCTCCAAATCCTTTGCGGGCATCCTATATGGTCTCTTAGAAATTGGCCCGGTGCGTGGCAATAGTTCAATCAAAAACTCTATATCTCTATCCGGTGGCATGCCAGGTAACTCCTCTGGAAACACATCCGGATAATCCTTCACTACTGGCACATCCTCCTGAACAACTCCCGTGAGAGAATATACTTGAGTCCTTGTAGGCGAATGCCTAGATACATACTTAATCCTTTTTCCCTCCGGGGTGGTGAGCAAAATAGACTTACTGGCATAGTCAATGTTACCTCCATACTTCGACAACCAATCCATTCCTAATATCACATCCAATCCTTGTGACTCCAGAACTATTAGGTCAGAGGGGAAAGTATGGCGTCCTATGATCAATGGCGTCTGAAAACATCCTTGGTGTGCCATATAATCTGCTCCAGGTGAACTTACTAACATGGGGGTCTTAAGAACTCGGGTGGACATCCTATGTCTATTTACGAATCCCCTTGAAATATAGGAATTCGATGCACCAGTATCGAAAAGAACTATTGCGGTAAATGTCTTAACCAAAAACTTACCGACAACAGCGTCTGGTTCCTCTTCTACCTCCTCCACAGTCACGTGGTTCACTTGTCCTTTGTTGAACGGGTTGGGCTTCTTCCCGGCGCTTCCATTGCCGTTCCCATTCTTAACTTCTGGGCATTCATTGGCATAATGTCCAGTCTTTCCACACTTGTAACAGGTGACATGGCTAAAATCCCTCTTGGTGGGTGTCGTGGAATTAACACGGCAGATGTCCGGTTTAGCGGACTTGATGATGGAACCATCGCACGGGTTAGCTTGAAAGGGTTCATGGCACACAAAGGACACAAAGGGTTTTATACTAGTTCGGCCCCTTCGAGAAGGTAAAAGCCTACGTCTAGTTGGTTTGGTATTGCTTGGGCGTCGGATTACAGGGAGCGGAATCGCTTGCCTGCGTCTCGACGGATCGATTGTTGCTTGTCCCTGAACCGGTACCGGGTCGTCCCTTTATATAGAGGTGACGCCTGGTTCGGTTTACAGAGTCCCGAGGCCGGCTCATAATCGTGTCCGCCTCGGTATCTGCTCTTTCTTTCTTATCTCTCAAGTTACATCTCTTTGGCGGTTTACAAACCGTATTTCTATACATGGGCCTTGAAATCTCATGGGCCGTAATCTCTACTAAAAATAATAAACCAAGTACGATATAACTAAGCCGGTTTACAATATCCGGTTTATACCTATTAACCATATCCCTGACATTAGGCCCCAGAATGATTTGAACTTGTTCATATCAGTCTCCATCGTCTCCTGCAATTTCTCTTCTGTCTTCATCTTTTGTAAACCGGCTCTGACGTCATCCTCCAAAATCATTAAAGTCTGACAATGACATCATCTCCGCATTTAACGCCGCGAGCTGTACTGTAGTTTGTTTTTAATGGTTATCCCGAGAATCGAGGCGTTTAAAGGATCTTTATCCGATTTTTCTCCCTTGATTACCGCACCTGTCGCTTCGCGTCTGCCTCTCTGCCTATAAATAATACCGCCCCTCCTCATTCTTCCTTCTCGCGTCTTCTTCCTCCTTCCGCTTCCTGACCCGCAAGAACTCCATTAGATCCCGAGCTCGGAGCGCCGCCATCGTCTCGTCGGATCAAGAGCTCCTCAGGCCGCTGCATCAACCTGACTCGTCCAGATTCTCTCCGCCACCGATTCCCGCTGTCCCTGGTATGTTTATTCTCCTCATTGTAGATCTGTATCCGCCATTGCCTTGCTGGTGTTCTTCCGCCATTAGGGCTTCTGATGAAGCTTCGTCTCTTTGTAGATATCTTTCTCATAGAAATTTAGTAACCTTTAAACCCTAGTCCGTAGGTCTCTCGCTTAGCATCAGATTAGATCTTCGTCATAGTAACCTTATAGTTTTATTCGTTCCGCCATTAGAGTTCTCCGCGAGCTTCATAATGTTCCTTCTCTGAAACCTGCAACTCCGTAGTATCTTTACCTTTCTGATCTTCTTCCATTTCTATTCTGCTGTAGATGCGTCAGGTACTTTAGATCTTGCCGTTTCTGCTGTTGCCTGCTTTAGGTCTCATTTTTATGCACATCCTGTAAGCTCATTTGCTCTGAATTGGACTTCTGTAGATTTCCCGTGTAATTTCCGTTTCTTTATCTCATTATGCTCAGATCTATCCCTCCTTAGCAATGCGTTGAAAACCTGTTTTTCTCTTCAATAGATCCGCTAAGTATGCTCCGATTTAGATCGTCATGTCATAAACCGGAAACGATGTAGACTGGCGCAATGACTTAACTACTCCTCTTCAACTGCCATTTTAAACCGGAAATGATATAACTTGTATTATGATTACCGGTTTAACTATGTCAGCTAGTTCTCTGTTCTCTCCACTGCACAATATGTATAAGTCCCGGATCGTTGCATGTTCATAATCCGGTTTATGTATTCTTCTTTTCTTCAGCAGTTTGCTCAAATGGCTAAGCAGTATGTTTCGTGTGATTGGGTCCGCTCTGTCGTAACTGAGGAAGACTTAGTCAAACTGTCGAGCATCGGCACCTTAGGGCCTCGGGCCGAGCTAAAATGGCGTGCCCCGGGTAACGAGTGCCCTCCCACTCCTAGATCCGGGGAAGTTATCGTATTTCTGGACCATATCTCCAGAGGTTTCTCCCCCCCCCCCGGTTCAAAAATTTTCCGGGACGTTCTTGCTACCTTCCAGTTGCACCCGCAGGACATCGGACCAAATTCGGTTTCCAACATTTGCGATTTCCAAGTGTTTTCTGAAGCCTATCTGCAAGAAGAACCGTCAGTTGATTTATTCCGGGATTTCTTCCATGCAAACCGGCGTACTGAGTTCACCAGCGGGCCTCATCAAGAGCTTGGCGGGATTAGCATTCAGAAAAGGAGGGATGCAGTTTTTCCTCACGCCTCCCTGCACACTCATCCTAAGGACTGGAACAAGTCCTGGTTTTACTGCGTAGACACATCTCCTGAAGGTGAAAACCCTTTGCCGGGTTATCGTGAAACTCGTATCCCGGCAAATCACCCCTTGCCACAACGATTAAGTGCTGCTGAACGGATCCAGTTTTCTCCTCAACTCTCCAAGCTGAGAGCTTTCATGGCCAATGGCCTGATCGGCACTGATTTCCTTCGCTGCTGGTTATCATGGAGTATCCTTCCCTTAAGCCGGCGCCCTGATTTGATGTGCAATTATTCCGGTAAATCGGATGATCCTCAGAGGTTTTCTAAGGAGAAGTTGTCTGAGTCGGAAGTAATTGAATCGGCCAAGAAAATTGTCAATCCTGCTCTAACAGACTGCACTAGAGTTGGCTTGGCCCCATATTTCAAGAAGAATAAGCTGCCTGAAGTAAGTGTCTTTAACTTGTACTTTATAAACCGTTCTCTTTGAACCGTCTTTTACTTGCCTTTGCTTTTTTCATTTAGGCTGATGATCCTTTCTGGAGGAGGAAACCTCAGGAAAAACCTGCAAGGCAAGCTCGCCGAAAAACTCCTGCAAATAAGAAAAGGAAAGCAGCCGTTGACGCCGGTTCTCCTTCTGAGGATGATGATCCGGACTCCGAGGTACGCCTTACTCCGGTTTACATTTTGCTTTTATATACTTGTTCATATATCTAATGATGCCCTTTTCACAGGATCCACTCGAAGGTGATAACCCGGCGGAGATTGAGGTAACCCTTATTTCTTCCGATTCAGAACCCCCTCCTCAAAAGAGCCGTCGGACTGTTAGAAAGTATCAATTTTCTCATCCTTATGCTAAGTTGGATCCCAATTTTACTTTGAAGAAACAACAGCACGAAGCTTTGCGCCGGACCACTCGCCATAGCGGCTTGGCAGTGGAATCCTCTGGAATTTCGTTAACTCCGGCTCGAAAACGCCGCGCTGAGGTGATGCTCTCTCCAACTCTTCTTCACCCCAAGGCCGGTCTTATCAGAAAACCACTTAAACCGACTGATCCTGATTATCAGGAAACTCCACTGTCTTCTTCTGGCGAATCAACCGCTACACAGCTTCCACCTTTGAAGACTGTCCCGGGGTAATTCTCTTTACTTCTTCCGGTTCATGATCCCCCTTTTCATTATAATGTTAATTTATTTTTGCTTGTTTTTCCAGTAAACCGAAACCCAGCAAAAGAGCCAAGGCTAAGAAGCCTGTTGCTGATCCTTCTACTGATGAACCGGCGATTGATCCGTCTACCGCCGTTCCTCCTGAAGGTACTCCAGCTGCTCCGGTTGACGAACCCGCTCTTGACACACCTGCTGCTGAAGACCTCCAAGATCCACCAAGCCCGGCCCGGGTTAACTCTCCTCAAGTTAACCCGGCGTCTCCTAAACCGGCTCAAACTGAAGCTTCTCCTCCCAATGCACCCACTTCCCCTGATGTCGTGGTTACTGGTTCAGCTTATGTTGCGCTAGCCGAACCCACCGTTTTAGCAAAACATACAGCTAAAATGGAAAAGGTGACTCAGGAGAAAGGGAAGTGGAGTACTGATATCTCCAGTCTCTCAAGTATGAGTGCTCAGGACATTTATTCCGGATATCTGAACCGGCTCCATAGTAGCCGGGATTATGAAGCCAGCCTTGTAAACCTGATGAGGGAAAAATATGAAGTAAGTTGTCCTCTTTTGACTTTGTCTTTTTTCAACTCCTCTTTATCTTATAACAGCCCCCAAGTTCCGGTTTATCTGCTTTATTGAAGGTAAGCCGGAACTTTGTAGTTTTGAACTGCTGATCCATACATTAGCCCCCAAGTATCGAGTAGATAACTTGGTTATGTAGTTGATACTTGTTTTAAATTGTTGCTTGATGCATCGCTTCAACTGCCATTAGCCCCCAAGTGTCAAGTATACAACTTGGTTGTGTGCTTGAGACTTGTATTCTCAATTTATCCTTGCTGTCTTACTTCAACTGCCATTAGCCCCCAAGTGTCAAGTAGACAACTTGGTTGTGTGCTTGAGACTTTGTAATTTCTAACCTTCTTTTTGAACTTTTGTTTACAGGCTGAGCTGAACCGGAATGCTGTAGAAATCAGTGAACTTCGAAGTCGGCTTATAGAGACTGAGTCAGCCGCTTCAAAGGCAAAGAAAGATCTTCAAGTAAGTTTAAAGACTGCTGAAGACTTAAAGAAGTTCTTTGATGAGGAACGGACTACTTTTGAAGTCCAGAAAAAGGATCTTGAAAAGCGTGTTCAGGATGCTGAAGGAGCACTTAACCCGGTTACTGAAGAATTGACCGGGTTAAAGTGTCAACTTGATTTGATGACTTCTGCTATCTTCGGTAAGCATAACCTGAACTCTTGTTTGTTATCTTTGCAACCTGTGACCTGTACCGGTTTAACTTTCCTTGTTGTATGTAGGACGCCGTGTCTCCCATCTTGGGGATGATGTACGGAAAAAGCTGAAGGCATGCTATACCTTGGTTGAACAATTATACTCTGGAGCACAAAGGATTATCAGTGCTACTTCCTTTGGTAAACCGGCTCCTTCAACCATCAAGGCTACTTTGAACAGTTTGTCCATTCTGCCAACTCGTCTTGAAGAGGTGAAGAAATCAGCTGCTCGAGGAGGTGCTCTTCTGGCCCTTACCAGGGCTAAAGCTTGGGTTCCAGATATTGATCCGGCGGAAGTGTTAACCGGATTTCCTGACACCAAGGAAGACGGTTCAGCCTTTGATGAGAAGGATCTGTACGCTCTGACAAAGGAAATGCGTCCACTCGCTAGCAAGATTGCGGTGGAAGCTGACTTGTCTCGATACCATCCAGCATATGACTTGCAAAACGATCGGATGGAACGACCGGTTTACGATGTTGCAAACTTAACTCCGCCGGTTCGTCCTCACACTTTTGCTCCTGATATTGATCCTGCTGAGTTGATCAACGATGAAGTATATTTCCGTGCCTTGGCCAAGATTGATTGGCGTGCACCAGATTTCCCGCCGCTTCACGAGGAGGAAGATGTTCCGGAACAAGATGGTGGCCAATCATCCCGGCAAGGAGAATCGGAATCTTGAATGTTATTGCTGTAATCATAATTGTTATTCCGTAAACAATGCTTCCAACTATTTGGCTTTCATGCCTTGTAATAGGTTTAGCTGAAATTTAATGCACTGTGATCCGGCTTTTGGTCTTTATAAAGTACTCGTTCGCTGACTTGTTGATTGATGCGGATTTCTTGCCCTGTCCATAAAAAAGATGAAAAATGTGTCCTAGTGGTTTGACCACTGGACGGATTAACTTGTTCTCTTGGTATAACAAACAAGCATATCTTTGACAAATAACTGTGATACCTTAATTGCATGTAGCCAAAATACCTTAAACCGGCCAGATGTTTAAAATTACCTTAATCAGTCTTCATCAATTCTAATAAGTCTTTGAAACTCTTCAACTCAACTTGTCCATAAATCCTTCTCTTCTCGGTTCAGCAATTTGTAACTTGTATCTGATTGTGTGCTGCCAATTGTTAGCTCATTATGAAGTCGAGCCGGGTTACGATGAATGCCGGTTTAACTCTCTCTGGTGTTCATGACCCAGATTTATAACACTAGATAGACAGTCAACTTCTAGAGCTCTTCCTCTTAGTTAAAAAGGTTATGAAACACAAAAACATCAAGAAACACATCAAAAAACTCATAACATAGCCATTCAAGGGGGTGTGGGCGAACTCGACTGTCCCCAGGGGCCGGGTCATCATTTGAACGTGGGCGTACCAACTGTTCAGGGAGCCCAAAAACGCATATCATAGCCATTCAAGGGGGTGTGGGCGAACCACTGTCCCCAGGGGCCGGGCCATCATTTAAACGTGGGCGTCCCCACT
>LR738715.1:143241256-143273411 GCA_902687465.1 Secale cereale
TGTGGGCGAACCACTGTCCCCAGGGGCCGGGCCATCATTTGAATGTGGGCGTACCCACTGTTCAGGGAACCCAAATATTTGTAACATAGCCATTCAAGGGGGTGTGGGCGAACCACTGTCCCCAGGGGCCGGGCCATCATTTGAATGTGGGCGTACCCACTGTTCAGGGAACCCAAATATTTGTAACATAGCCATTCAAGGGGGTGTGGGCGAACCACTGTCCCCAGGGGCCGGGCCATCATTTGAATGTGGGCGTACCCACTGTTCAGGGAACCCAAATATTTGTAACATAGCCATTCAAGGGGGTGTGGGCGAACCACTGTCCCCAGGGGCCGGGCCATCATTTGAATGTGGGCGTACCCACTGTTCAGGGAACCCAAATATTTGTAACATAGCCATTCAAGGGGGTGTGGGCGAACCACTGTCCCCAGGGGCCGGGCCATCATTTGAATGTGGGCGTACCCACTGTTCAGGGAACCCAAATATTTGTAACATAGCCATTCAAGGGGGTGTGGGCGAACCACTGTCCCCAGGGGCCGGGCCATCATTTGAATGTGGGCGTACCCACTGTTCAGGGAACCCAAATATTTGTAACATAGCCATTCAAGGGGGTGTGGGCGAACCACTGTCCCCAGGGGCCGGGCCATCATTTGAATGTGGGCGTACCCACTGTTCAGGGAACCCAAATATTTGTAACATAGCCATTCAAGGGGGTGTGGGCGAACCACTGTCCCCAGGGGCCGGGCCATCATTTGAATGTGGGCGTACCCACTGTTCAGGGAACCCAAATATTTGTAACATAGCCATTCAAGGGGGTGTGGGCGAACCACTGTCCCCAGGGGCCGGGCCATCATTTGAATGTGGGCGTACCCACTGTTCAGGGAACCCAAATATTTGTAACATAGCCATTCAAGGGGGTGTGGGCGAACCACTGTCCCCAGGGGCCGGGCCATCATTTGAATGTGGGCGTACCCACTGTTCAGGGAACCCAAATATTTGTAACATAGCCATTCAAGGGGGTGTGGGCGAACCACTGTCCCCAGGGGCCGGGCCATCATTTGAATGTGGGCGTACCCACTGTTCAGGGAACCCAAATATTTGTAACATAGCCATTCAAGGGGGTGTGGGCGAACCACTGTCCCCAGGGGCCGGGCCATCATTTGAATGTGGGCGTACCCACTGTTCAGGGAACCCAAATATTTGTAACATAGCCATTCAAGGGGGTGTGGGCGAACCACTGTCCCCAGGGGCCGGGCCATCATTTGAATGTGGGCGTACCCACTGTTCAGGGAACCCAAATATTTGTAACATAGCCATTCAAGGGGGTGTGGGCGAACCACTGTCCCCAGGGGCCGGGCCATCATTTGAATGTGGGCGTACCCACTGTTCAGGGAACCCAAATATTTGTAACATAGCCATTCAAGGGGGTGTGGGCGAACCACTGTCCCCAGGGGCCGGGCCATCATTTGAATGTGGGCGTACCCACTGTTCAGGGAACCCAAATATTTGTAACATAGCCATTCAAGGGGGTGTGGGCGAACCACTGTCCCCAGGGGCCGGGCCATCATTTGAATGTGGGCGTACCCACTGTTCAGGGAACCCAAATATTTGTAACATAGCCATTCAAGGGGGTGTGGGCGAACCACTGTCCCCAGGGGCCGGGCCATCATTTGAATGTGGGCGTACCCACTGTTCAGGGAACCCAAATATTTGTAACATAGCCATTCAAGGGGGTGTGGGCGAACCACTGTCCCCAGGGGCCGGGCCATCATTTGAATGTGGGCGTACCCACTGTTCAGGGAACCCAAATATTTGTAACATAGCCATTCAAGGGGGTGTGGGCGAACCACTGTCCCCAGGGGCCGGGCCATCATTTGAATGTGGGCGTACCCACTGTTCAGGGAACCCAAATATTTGTAACATAGCCATTCAAGGGGGTGTGGGCGAACCACTGTCCCCAGGGGCCGGGCCATCATTTGAATGTGGGCGTACCCACTGTTCAGGGAACCCAAATATTTGTAACATAGCCATTCAAGGGGGTGTGGGCGAACCACTGTCCCCAGGGGCCGGGCCATCATTTGAATGTGGGCGTACCCACTGTTCAGGGAACCCAAATATTTGTAACATAGCCATTCAAGGGGGTGTGGGCGAACCACTGTCCCCAGGGGCCGGGCCATCATTTGAATGTGGGCGTACCCACTGTTCAGGGAACCCAAATATTTGTAACATAGCCATTCAAGGGGGTGTGGGCGAACCACTGTCCCCAGGGGCCGGGCCATCATTTGAATGTGGGCGTACCCACTGTTCAGGGAACCCAAATATTTGTAACATAGCCATTCAAGGGGGTGTGGGCGAACCACTGTCCCCAGGGGCTGCTGACATTCCTCCTTTTCCTTTTTCTTTATACAGGGCTTTTCTCTTCCTGAACCGGACATGATCTTTTGTTCCTGTGAGTTCTACCGCTCCTTCACATACCCTGTAAAGATTAGTCTCTAGAAACCAGCTAACATTTGAAATATGTTTCTTTGATAACAAACTGACATGGATATTTGCCGCAAATTTGATGTATGTGGAAAAAGGGCTGAGCCCCCGGTTTACCGAGGGTGCCGGTTTATTCATTATTCATAATATATACATAGGATACATGGAGCCTATGACTCAAGTGTAATACGGCCGTAGATGAGCGATGTTCCATGGCCTTTTCGTCTCCTCTTTTGATGTCCGTGAATCTTTGTGCTCTCGAATGTCCACCAAATAGTATGACCCGTTGTGTAAATTTTTGCTGATCACAAAGGGCCCTTCCCATGGCGGGGATAGCTTGTGCATGTCTGTTTGATCTTGGATAAGCCGGAGTACCAAGTCACCCTCCTGGAATGTCCTGGTTCTGATCCGGCGGCTGTGATATCTGCGCAGGTCTTGCTGATAAATCGCCGACCGTGCTGCAGCTATGTCACGCTCTTCATCCAACCGATCCAAACTATCTTGTCTTGACTCCTCATTGATGGCTTCTACATAGGCCGCCACCCTCGGGGAATCATGGCGTATGTCACTTGGAAGAACTGCTTCTGCACCGTAAACCATGAAGAAAGGTGTATAACCTGTAGATCGGTTTGGTGTAGTGTTAATGCTCCAAAGGACAGAGGTTAATTCTTCAACCCAACACCCTGGGGTTCTCTGCAAAGGTGTCATAAGCCGGGGCTTGATTCCACGCAAAATCTCCTGATTTGCCCTTTTTGCTTGACCATTGGATTGGGGGTGAGCCACAGAAGATACATCCAAACGAATATGCTCTCGTTGACAGAATTCTTCCATCTCACCCTGAGATAAATTGGTGCCGTTATCTGTGATGATGCTGTGTGGAAAACCAAACCGGAATATTACCTTTTTGATGAACTTAACCGCCGTTGCCGCATCACACTTGCTTATGGGTTCCGCTTCAACCCACTTTGTAAACTTGTCCACTGCCACCAGTAGATGAGTTTTCTGATCTTGGGATCTCTTGAAAGGACCCACCATGTCAAGCCCCCAAGTTGCAAAAGGCCAAGTTATTGGTATCATCCGCAGTTCTTGTGCCGGAACAAGGGCATGTCTTGAGAACTTCTGACAAGCGTCACACTTGCGGACCAGGTCTGCTGCATCTGCATGTGCGGTTAACCAATAAAAGCCATGTCGGAAAGCCTTAGCCACTAAAGATTTTGATCCGGCATGATGACCGCAATCCCCTTCATGAATCTCCCTTAGAATCTCACAACCTTCCTCAGCTGAAACACACCGTTGAAATACTCCAGAGGTGCTACGATGATGCAGCTCCCCGTTGGCAATTGTCATAGACTTGGAACGCCGGATTATCTGCCGTGCTTCATCTTCGTCCTCTGGCAATTCTCCCTGGCTTAAATATAGCAAATAAGGTAACGTCCAGTCCGGAATAACATGGGTTGCCGCAACCAACTGTGCCTCTGGGTCCGGAACAGCCAGATCGTCCTCTGAAGGTACTTGAACCGAAGGATTGTGCAACTCATCCAAAAAGGTGTTCGGTGGTACCGGTTTACGTTGCGACCCTAGCCGGCTTAAAGCGTCAGCTACTTCGTTCTTCCGCCGGTCTATATGTTCCACCTGATACCCTTTGAAGTAACCTGCCACCGCTTCAACCTCTCGCCGATAAGCCGCCATGAGGGGATCCCTTGAATCCCACTTGCCCGAAACTTGCTGTGCCACTAGGTCTGAGTCGCCCAGGCACTTAACCCGGCTTAAATTCATCTCCTTTGCCAACCGCAAACCATGAAGTAGTGCTTCATATTCTGCTGCATTATTAGTACAAGGAAATAACAACCGGAGGACATAACAAAATTTATCACCTCTGGGGGAAGTTAAAACCACTCCGGCCCCTGAGCCCTCCAACTGCTTCGAACCGTCGAAGTGAATCGTCCAATAAGTGAGATCCGGCTTCTCCTCCGGGGTCTGTAATTCTCTCCAGTCGTTGATGAAGTCCACCAGTGCCTGAGATTTGATAGCAGGACGTGGTACATATTTCAATTCATGTGGACTGAGCTCAATGGCCCACTTGGCTATTCTGCCTGTTGCTTCTCTATTCTGGATTATATCTCCCAACGGAGCTGAGCTAACCACAGTTATCGGATGCCCTTGGAAATAATGCTTCAACTTCCGGTTCGCCATGAACACCCCATACACCAATTTCTGCCAATGAGGGTATCTTTGCTTGGACTCGATGAGTACTTCACTCACATAGTAAACCGGACGCTGAACCGGATGTTCTTTCCCTGCTTCCTTGCGCTCAACCACAATTGCAACGCTAACTGCCCGTGTGTTTGCAGCAACATATAGTAGCAAAGGCTCCTTGTCAATAGGGGCGGCTAAAACCGGCGGCTTCGCTAGTTGCTGTTTCAGATTCTCAAACGCTGTATTCGCTTCATCACTCCAAATGAACCGGTCCGTTTTCTTCAACATTTGATAAAGCGGGATCGCCTTTTCTCCTAAGCGACTGATGAACCGGCTCAACGCCGTGATCCGGCCAGCTATGCGCTGAACATCATTAATGCAAGCCGGTTTCGTCAAAGATGTGATGGCCTTGATCTTCTCCGGGTTGGCTTCTATTCCCCGGTTTGAGACCAGGAATCCCAAAAGCTTACCAGCCGGGACACCAAAAGCACATTTCTCCGGATTGAGCATCATCCTGTAAGCCCGAAGATTATCAAAGGTTTCTCTGAGATCTTCTATCATTGTCCTCTCCTCCTTTGACTTAACCACAATGTCATCCACGTAAGCATGTACGTTCCTTCCTATCTGCCCTTTCAAACAATTCTGAACACAACACTGATAAGTTGCCTGCGCACACTTGAGCCCAAAAGGCATAGACACATAGCAAAAAGCACCAAAAGGGGTTATGAATGCCGTCTTCTCTTGGTCTTCAACTGCCATTTTGATCTGGTGATAACCTGAGTACGCATCCAAAAAACTCAGCCGCTCACACCCTGCTGTGGCATCAATAATCTGATCAATGCGAGGTAGAGCAAAAGGATCAGTTGGGCAAGCTTTATTGAGGTCTGTGTAGTCCACGCACATCCTCCACTTCCCATTCTTCTTTAGAACTAACACCGGGTTAGCCAACCATTCCGGATGAAACACTTCCACTATGAACCCTGCCGCCAAAAGCCTAGCCACTTCTTCTCCTATAGCCTTGCGCCTCTCTTCGTTGAAGCGGCGCAGATACTGCTTTACCGGTTTAAACTTCGGATCAATATTTAACTTGTGCTCAGCGAGTTCCCTCGGTATACCTGGCATGTCAGAGGGCTTCCATGCAAAGATATCCCGGTTCTCACGGATGAACTCGATGAGCGCGCTTTCCTATTTAGGATCCAAGTTAGCACTGATGGTGAATTGCTTAGATGAATCTCCGGGCACAAACTCGACCTGCTTAGTCTCTTCTGCTGATTTGAACTTCAAAGCCGGATCATGCTCAGTGGTTGGCTTCTTCAGCGGAGTCATGTCTGCCGGATCAACATTATCCTTATAAAATTTTAACTCTTCCGTGGCACATACCGCTTCTGCATAAGCTGCATCACCTTCTTCACATTCCACTGCTATCTTACGACTGCCGTGCACCGTAATCGTGCCTTTATGACCCGGCATCTTGAGCTGCAGATATACATAACATGGCCTAGCCATAAATTTAGCATAAACCGTCCTCCCAAACAAAGCATGATACGGACTTTTGATTTTGACAACTTCAAAGGTGATCATCTCCGATCTAGAATCATGCTCATCCCCAAAGGTAACTTCTAAGTCAATCTTACCAACTGGATAAGCTGACTTACCTGGGACCACCCCGTGAAACACTGTGTTTGATGTCCTTAACTGTTTATCTGTCAGACCCATACGACGGAAAGTCTCGTAATATAATATATTAATACAGCTACCTCCATCCATGAGGACTTTAGTGAACCTGTATCCTCCCACCTGAGGTGCCACCACCAAGGCTAAATGTCCCGGATTATCCACCCGTAACGGGTGGTCCTCCCTGCTCCAAACAATGGGCTGCTCTGACCATCGTAGAAACTGCGGCGTCGCCGGTTCTACCGCATTAACAGTCCGCTTTAAAACCTTCTGGTCTCTCTTGCATAAACTTGTGGTGAAAACATGATATTGACCGCTGCTCAACTCCTTTGGATTACTCTGGTACCCGGATTGCTGTTGTTGCTGCGGACGCTGCTGCTGCTGATTTCCTTGGTTATTGTGACTCCCTTGGCCCTGCTGCTGATTATTCTGATTGTTGTAACCACCTTGATGATACGACTGATTTCCCTGACTCTGATAACCACCTTGATAATGTGATTGGCTTCCTTGACCATTATAGTTTCCTTGACCACCTTGGCCGCCTGGCCGGGATTGATAACCACCGTTGTTCCCTTGATAACCGTTATTGCCCCTATATCCTGAACCGGAGTTGTTCCCTTGGTAACCCGGACCATAAAACCCGGGCCCTGAACCGCCGTTTGGGGCCCGGTTAAAAGAATTAAAACGGCCGTTCCCTGTTATCATAGGGTTCAGGCACTCTCTTGCCGTGTGCCGTGCAGGCCCCTTTCTCCCGCTATGCTTTACACAGGGTTGATCCAAATCCTGCTCCCAACCCGGGTTTCCTCCACCGGTCTGGCGAGTGGGACCTTGCTGAATACCCTAAAAACCGCCTTGAACCTGTGTATTAGCCATAAAATCGGAGCTGTTTTCCGGTTTCCGTTTGCCCAACACACCTGAAGTGATCGGATTAGCTGGCGCCGGTTTACCAGTCTTGCTGGCCTTTCCCGCTTTATCTCCTTCTGGCTCCGGATACTTGGTATTATCTGAGTCTCCGTACTTCACCAAGGCACTCATCAAAGTCCCCATGTCATTGCACTCCCGTTTGAGCCGTCCGAGTTTTAATTTCAAAGATTCAAACCGGCAATTGTTCTCCAAGGTTACAATTGCGGTGCTCGGATTAATACCGTTTGAGGAGTGCAAGATCTCTGCCACTCTGCGTACCCAAGCTGCTGTAGACTCCTGCTCTCCTTGCACGCATGCTGCTAAATCTATCATCGACATAGGTTGCTTGCATGTATCCTTAAAATTTTTGATGAACTGACTGCGCAGCTCCCCCCATGATCCGATGGAATTCGGAGGAAGTCCCTTTAGCCAAGTCCGGGCCGTTCCTTCAAGCATCATAGTAAAATATTTGGCACAAGCCGATTCATCCACATCCAGCATCTCCATGGCCATCTCGTAACTTTCCACCCAAGCCTCGGGCGGTAAATCGGCTGTGTAATTAGGCACCTTGCGAGGTCCTTTGAAATCCTTGGGCAAGTTAACGCTCCGCAGGGCCGGGACAAGACACTGTATCCCAAAACCGCTCGCTGTCGCTCCTGTCCCCGTAGTGCCGGTGTGAACCGGCGTCGACTGGCGGATCTCCTCCCTGGCCTCCGATCTAGGCCGGTTTCGATCCGGGGCTGGCATCTCTGCCCTTGCCGGATTGTCTTGCCTGTGCTGATGTCTCCTCCGTTCACTGCTAGACACTTCAGGCTCCTCCCAATGTCTGGAGTAACTTCGGTTGGGACGTGGTGTTGAATGCAACCTTTCCCTGCTATGAGAGTACGCTTGCTGCTGTATTAACGCCGTATTGAGTAACCTCTGGGCCCTGCGCGCCTCTATCGCTACAGGGGATGTTTCTTCCACAGGTAAAGCGGCCAACCGTGCTGCCGCTGCAGCGATATTATCCACAGGGTTTGAATAGTGCCCCGGGGGGACCGGAACATAAGGCGCCGATGTGATCCGTCGCTCCCGCTCTGCGGCGGGTTGCTGAATCGGCTCCTCTCGAGCCGGTGGGCTTCTCCGGTTTAAGATCGGGTTGTTACTGGCCCCAGCCCCAGGTATTCTGAACAAATTCGCAGATTCATAACCCGGCGGCAGGCGGGATCGATATTTTCGTCCTCTTACCCCTTCCATGGAAGCCTGTTCCATCCTTAAGTGAAAAGCTTGTTCATCCAACTCTGCTTGTCTTATGGCTAGCATCTCTCCTTCCGCCTTTAAATCTTCCTTTAATTGATCGATCCGGGCCTTCAACTGAAGAAGCACTGCATCATGTTGCGCCTTGTCTGCTGGAGCTACGACCTCTACTGCCTTAGCTGCGAACTCCTCCATCAAGGTGGATAGAACCGCAGTAATGGAGGGATTTGAACCGCTTCCCCCTGCGCCAGCCTCCGCTGTTGTTCCGTTCGTCGGGGGTTGTGAACCGGCCATGAAAACCGCCACCCGGTTTGGCGGGTCGGAGGGGCCCGGAATACTGTTTCCATCGGACTCACCCTCAGACCGGCCGTCCCGCAACTGATACAGAGATTCAGTTTCCCTGGACGAAGATTCGTCATCTGAATAGACGACGGTTGCACCATCAGATTCCGACCCGTCCTCAGCTTGTCCTCCGTGAATCGCTCCAACGAACACATGCTTCATGGCAGGTTGAATCCGGGTCGACCTCGCACGCTGAGCCGGCTCGACGATGTTGGGGAAGGTGTCCGGCTCAGGTCCCGGTTCACCGATTTTGCCGATGAAGACTTGGATGCTGCCGAAGGGAACCCGGTACCCGTATTCGATCGAATCGGCCTCCGGTCCCCAACCTGCGTCGTCGATGTAGATCCGGCCGCGACGACTCTTGGTCATCCGTCCGACTGCGTAGCCCTTTAACCCCTTGAGGCCGCCTTCCAAGAACTCGAAACCATCGTGCGCAGGCCCCACGGTGGGCGCCAACTGTCGTGGAATTAACACGGCAGATGTCCGGTTTAGCGGACTTGATGATGGAACCATCGCACGGGTTAGCTTGAAAGGGTTCATGGCACACAAAGGACACAAAGGGTTTTATACTAGTTCGGCCCCTTCGAGAAGGTAAAAGCCTACGTCTAGTTGGTTTGGTATTGCTTGGGCGTCGGATTACAGGGAGCGGAATCGCTTGCCTGCATCTCGACGGATCGATTGTTGCTTGTCCCTGAACCGGTACCGGGTCGTCCCTTTATATAGAGGTGACGCCTGGTTCGGTTTACAGAGTCCCGAGGCCGGCTCATAATCGTGTCCGCCTCGGTATCTGCTCTTTCTTTCTTATCTCTCAAGTTACATCTCTTTGGCGGTTTACAAACCGTATTTCTATACATGGGCCTTGAAATCTCATGGGCCGTAATCTCTACTAAAAATAATAAACCAAGTACGATATAACTAAGCCGGTTTACAATATCCGGTTTATACCTATTAACCATATCCCTGACAGTGGGTGTGGATGGTGCAGGGCGGTTCTGGTTTCCATTGGCTCCATTCCCATTACCATTGCCATTCTTGGTGCCATTATGGTTGTGTGAGCTACTTCCTCCATGGGTATGCTGAAACTGTCCTACTGCTTTAGGGGTAAAGCGGGGCTTCTGCTGAGCTCTACAGTTATACTTTCCTTGCCCATACTTCCTCTTGCGGCTCTCAATCTGCTGATGCTTCCTTTCAATCATCAGGGCTCGGTCAACCAACTCCTGATAGTTATTTAAAGTTGCCACCATCAGCTGTACGCTCATCTCATCATTCAGCCCTTCCATAAATCTCTCCTGCTTCTTGGCATCTGTAGCCACATCATCTGGGGCATAACGAGATAGGGTACTAAACTCATCCACGTACTGGGCCACAGTACGGTTCCCTTGGCGCAAGTTGCGAAACTCCTGCTTCTTCATACTCATGGCTCCAGTCGAGACATGGGCAGTACGAAAAGCTTGCTGAAACTGATCCCAAGTCACATTGGCTACGGGGTAAGTGGCTGTGTAATTCTCCCACCATGCTACGGCTGGTCCAGACAACTGGTGTGCGGTAAATCGCACCTTCTCAGCCTCCGAGCAATTGGCGGTGGTCAAATCCCTTCCAATCTTGCGTAGCCAGTCATCAGCCACAACTGGTTCGATGCTGCTAGCAAACACAGGTGGTTGCAACCTTAAGAAACGTGTCAGGTTGTCCACGGGTGGTGGTGGTGGAGGGTTGTTGTTGTTGTTGTTCTGGTTGTTCCGAGTGTTCTGGACAAGAAGTTGCATCAGGGTGTTCTGCTGCTGGATCAGCTGGGTGAGCTCAGGGGGAAACTCGAATTCACGTCTTGGAAGCATCTGATGGGTGTAGAGGGAAGAGATTAGAATAGAATAGAGGTCTAAGGGAAAATCACTACCCATATGCACATGAACCAACACACAATCATATCACACCAATCAATTTCAAACAAGGTCTTACAAATCTAACGATCGTTTACAAAGGTGCTCTAAATCTAATATATGGAGGTATACTACTAGTCATAGGGTGGTCATCTAAAAATATTGGTCGGCAGAGGATTCCATAATATCTGCCCCAGCTTCATCTTCATAGTCTTCTTCCTTGCTATCCTCAGCTTCCGAATCCGTACCATCTATGATGATATAGTCTTTCGGTGGAATCTCCTTGGGTTCTTCTTCCTCGTCTTCTTCTCCCATGAGTATCCCTAACTTCCGAGTCAAATCATCATTCTTCTCCACAAGTATCTTCATCTCCTCCTCATATTCGTCGCGTGTAGACTTGAGTTCTTCTTCTAGCTCCAAATTCCTATTTAGGGCCTTCTTCAAATCTATCATCCCAGCACACATCTGGTGCTCCTCGCGACGAATGTGGTGGTTCAACTCCTGGATGAATGCTGCTATGGATATACCCTTCTTGGTGCTGATCATATCCCAACTCTCATCTCGGCGTCCACAAATCTGGTAGATGGTGTCCTTTAGCTCCTGTTTGTAGACTTCTCCAATCCTTCCCATAGCAATGTGGGCTGCCATACTCCTTCCTAGGCTCCATGTAGGTGCATTAAGGGAAAATGCTATGAGTGAGGTGACGGGTGCGAACGTCCTTCCTGGAACTTGAGCTTGAATCAACCAACGCTCCTCCTCAGGTAGAGTGGCATTGTAGGTTCCAGTGAAACTTGGTCATCCAATGTTGAGATATCTGGTGACTTCCTTCAGGTGTCGTCCAAATGGCGTATCATCATCCGGTTGCATGAACTTGTGCTTTGCTTCCACCATCCTAAAGAATCGAAAAGATGAGGAGTCAGAAGAGAGAAGAGTGGATAGTGTTCTAGGGCTTGTCTTAGTGGTCGTGTCCTACAGTCAGCATGTGCTCTGATACCATCTTGTAGCGACCAGACCTCAAACAGTCTGATCTCCATGCATCAGTGTCATCCCTGGATCAGTAATGCTGACACGCATGGTACTCGAAGGATTTATAACAGAGTAGCAATCACACACTTATTAAATCGATAGTTCAATGATGAATTTATTACAAATAATATGGCTGTAGGCCATCTAACACGATAACAGTGGAAGGCTTGGAAGATAAGTGAGTCCATCAACTCCAGCGGCATCACTGAGTATAGAACCACGACCTAAAAGGGCATCTTACTCGTCGTCTGAAAAGTCTGCAACATGAAACGTTGCAGCCCGAAAACGGGTCAGCACATGGAATATGCTGGCAAGGTAACACAAGAGAATGCACTGAGAGTAAAGCTATACTATATGCAATATTTGGCTGGTGGAAAGCTCTATGGTTAAGTTTTTGCATAAAGCCAATTTTTCCCTACTTCAAAGGAATGTATTTTAATTAACTATCATGGTAGTTGAAACATCATTGAGAAGATAGACATATTCTCAACCCCAATCAAAAGTAATCATTAAACACAACAAAATTAAATTAAAGTAACATGATGAGATTCACATGATAATCCAAGTACCAGATACTCAAGATGTCCATAACCGGGGACACGGCTAATCATGATCAGTTTGTACACTCTGCAGAGGTTTGTGCACTTTCCCCACAAGACTCGATCGCCTCCGTTTGGTTTCTCGCACTACATGGTGTTTGAGAAACGGATGATCGAGACACAGTCTTTCCGAAGAGGTCCCCTTAACCAGATAGATAGGCCGGTACACCTACAAAACCCAACTACATCTGCTAGCCCATCATGGAAAGGTTTCCCACAGCTTACTCAACTATGCCAGAGCCCATATTGGCATGTGGCTGCACACAGAAGTTTCTAGTATGAAAAATCTCATGATCCCTTTGAGCCTGGGTGGCGGTCCAAAAGAAAAACAGGCAATCCTGGAATACCCAGATGCCTCAATCCACCCAGATGTGTATTAATGTTGCCACCTTAAGTTGAACCATTAATTAACAACTCACATCTGTCATGGATTTCACTCAAACCCAAACCACGTCTACGAGCATAGCATGTCCTAACATCAAACGTAGAAGTAACTTCCCAAGGGTTTGAATGTAATGCAGGTAATAGGTACTACCTCAATCTATTTCCCAATCCCACAAGTTAATTGGTCCTACTCATGCAATGTGTGAGAGTTGGACTAATGCAATGAAAACTGGGTATTGGAAAAGTATGATCAACGTGTTACTTGCCTTGCTGATGATCCGCAAAACCTAGAGACTCAAAGTAGCAAGCGGCGCACTCCGGGTACTCTATCGCAATCAAACAACAAGCATACAATAAGTACTTAACTAATGCACGGGTAAAACTCAAATAAGAGATCTAACCAGAAAGTTCAACTTAAGAACTCCGGTTTGCAAAAAGAATAAACTCGAAAGAAGCAACGAAACTCAAACTGCAGAATAAACGAGCTCCGAATTACTAGTTGGCCTAAAGTCAAATTTTACAGTAGCCAAAACTTTGTTCAAGTTGATCTAACATAAAGAGGGCTTCGAGACGAAGATCTGGGATTTTGAATCACCGGATTCCGACTCTCGAGCGAAAAGAAAAACGAAAAACAAGATGAGGGCAGAAATCGCGATCGGAAAAATCGCGGTTAAATACCCCGAAAAAGAAAAATGATGAACAGGCTAACGAACGAACGTTCGCTGTCTGCGGTTATCTAACGAAAGAAAACAAAAAAAACCGAACCGATCTAATAAAAAAAGAATCTACGGGTTTATTTCTAAACCGATCGGTTTTCTAAAACAAAACTAAAAAAACTAACTACCTCGACGACTCCGGTGACTCCGGCGGCAGCTGCGGCTCCAGCGGCGGCGTGCGGCGGCGCGGGGCGGCGGGCGTGGCGGCGGTGGCGGGCTGCGGCACGGGCGGCGAGGCGAGCGGCGGCGGCGGCTGGCGGCGTGCGGCAGGGGGCGGCTGGCGGCGGCGGCGGCGGCTCACGGCAAGGGCGGCGGCGGCGGCTCGGGCGACGGGTGCTAGGGTTTGGGGCGATGGGGCGAACGGGCTGGCGGGCGAGCGGGCCGGCTCTGGCGCTTTTAAAGCCCAGAGTCCTGGTCCTTTACTAGTCCTAGTCGGTTTCTGTTTTTTTTTAAATAGAGTCCCGGCGCAGTAAAACTAACGAAAGAAATACCAAACGGAACTCCAAAATTCCGGAAATAAAATTTCACCGTCCTCTAATAATATTTAGGACAAGGTGAACATTTTTCCCGGACCTAAATGCAATTTTGAAAAACACGTATTTTTCCTATGCAAATAAATCCGAAAATAAATCCAGAAAAATACCAAAAGTGATTTTAATATTTTTCCTCCAATATTTTTGTTATTTTGGAGAAGTCATATTATCTCCGCTCATTTATTTTATTTAGAAATACTTTTAGGAGGGAAAAATAATTAGAATCACACTGTCCTCGTACCGGTATTCGAGCGAACTCAAATACGAAAACGGTAAAATTCCCAACTCTCTCCGTAAGTCCTTGAGTTGCCTAGAATTTTGGAGGAACTCCACGAACAAAATGCAAAACAATGAAATGCAATTATGATCTATGTATAACATTCCAAATTGAAAAATTGGGATGTTACAGGGGCGCGCCCCCCATCCTCGAGGACAGCCCATGGCCCCCCGGTGTGGATCTTCTTGCAGGTATTTTTTATATTTTCTGAAATAAATCTCCGTTGATTTTCAGGCGATTCCGAGAACTTTTTATTTCTGCACTGAAACAACACCATAGCAGTTCTGCTGAAAACAACGTCAGTCCGGGTTAGTTCCATTCAAATCATGCAAGTTAGAGTCCAAAACAAGGGCAAAAGTGTTTGGAAAAGTAGATACGTTGGAGACGTATCAGCGGCTTTGGCGTCGAGTGGGCGGTGAGTGCTGCCGGTCCCCAGGCGGCGGGTCCGGGATGCTCATCGTGTCGTCGGCCCCGATCAAGGCCGGGTGACGGCGAGTCCCGCGGCCGAAGGGCTATGCCTGAGCGGCGCGGACGCCACGGGCTTCCGCGCGCGTCTGATGAGCCTCTGCCATTGTGGTCTCGGGTTGTTGAAGCTGGCCGACGCGGGGTCGACGAACGAGAGCGGGACGAGGTCGTCGGAGAGGCGAGATCTTGACATGCCCCCTACCTGGCGTGCCAAATGTCGGATTTAGAGCTCCGCAAAACCCAAGAAGTTCGAACACAGGGGCGTGAACGAAGAACTCTCTCGCTCGCGTCTACCTAGCACCTCGCCCTCGTCGGTGAAGAGATTCAAGCAAACAACAGATAGAACACACAAGAGTTTACCCAGGTTCGGGCCACTAAGTGGTGTAAGACCCTACTTCCTGCTTTGGTGGATTAGCCTCGGGAGGGCTGGAATATGAGCTAGTACAGTGGTTCCTGAGCTGAGGAGGTGAGCTCAGGAGGGTCAGGAGGCAAGTGTTCTTGCTCCTTGCATGGTGGCAGAGTGTATGGATCGAGCTACTTATATAGGTGGCCACGGTCCTCTTCCCCCGAAATATTTAGGCGGGAAGGGATCCCACAACGGCCATTTTTGAGCGGGAACACAAGGACATTCCTACCCTAAGAAAAGCAGTCTATGCCTGCAAAAGGACCAGGCGGTAACGCGGTGGTGGGCCCGACGGTGACATCCTCCTTATCGTCCTTGCGGTCTTCGGTCTTGTTGCACCAATGGGGAAACCTTTGCCCCGCTCCTCGGGAACCTACGGCTGCGCTGTCCCCCTTGCACCAAAATGGTAACTTCGCCGCTCGCGGACGCTGGCACCCGCTCGCGCGGTGCGTCACTGCTGACATCACTCCCTCCTCCTAAGGCAGGCTTGGCCTTGGATTCTCCGCCCCTCCGGAGCACCTTGCTGAGGCTGCTCCTGAGGAGGTCTTGAAGTCGTTCTACTTGCGAGGCTTAGCTCCCTCGCGAGGGTCTTGGGCAGCTGGTTGATCAGCTGGGCCGTACCAGGCCGCTGTAGGAGAGCGTCGCGGCCCGCAGACAGGCAAGTCTGGGTACCCTGGTTCCCAGTACGCCGACACATTTGTCGAAACTTTATTCAGGACATGACATGGCGTCAATATAGCCTCCTCCCACCATGCCTTGGATAAACCCGACATATCTAACATGGCGTTAACCAAATCAGTTAGAGTACGGTTTTTCTTGTCGGCAACCCTGTTTGACTGGGGTGACTAGGGAGGCGTCCTCTCATGAATAATGCCGTGTTCCACACAAAATTATCAAACTCACTCAAGAAGTACTCTCCACCACGATCTGACCGGACTCGTTTAATTTGTTTTTCAAGTTGTTTCTCAACTTCTGCCTTATAGATTTTAAAGTAGCGTAGAGCCTCATCTTTAGTATTTAACAGATACACATAGCAATATCTAGTGGAATCATCTATCAATGTCATGAAGTATTTCTTTCCACCTTTAGTCAACACACCATTCATCTCACAAAGATCAGAATATATGAGTTCTAATGGTGCCAAGTGTCTCTCCTCCGCGACCTTGTGAGGCTTGCGAGGTTGCTTAGCTTGCACACATGAAAGGCACTTAGAACCTTTGGCTAAAGTGAAACTCGGGATTAAATTAAACTTAGCTAGCCAAGTCATAACACCGAAACTAATGTGACAAAGACGTGAATGCCAAACTTCTGATTCACTAACATTCGAATGAATATGGTTCACGACTTTATTACAAAAATCTGCGAGGGAAAGGCGGAACATTCCTCCGCTCTTATAACCTTTTCCAACAAAGAGCCCATATTTCGTAACAACTAATTTATTAGACTCGAAAACCAACTTAAACCCTTCTCTACATAGAAGGGAGCCACTAACGAGGTTCTTCTTGATGGCGGGGACATGTGTCACGTTCTTCAGCTGCGCGATCCTTCCCAAAGTAAACTTCAGATCGACAATGCCAACACCATGAATAGAAGCACTCGCGCCATTCCCCATCAATACGGACCCATGGCCTGTGACCTGGTAAGAAGTGAACAATGAAATGTCAGCACACACATGAACACCTGCACCTGTGTCCACCCACCAATCGTTGGGCTGAAACACTGAAAAAATAGTAAATATATTACCATACCTAGATGCACCATTATCATTGTTGCCCACAATCATGTTGCCAGACTTGGAGTCCTGTCCTGGCTTCTTATACTTGTTTGGGCACTTGTTGGCCCAATGTTCAACCGAACCACAAGTAAAGCAGCCCTCATCCTTCTTGTTCTTCTTGAAGGTCTTCTTACCCTTCTTCTTGAAGTCGGTATTGTGTTGGACACCGTTCGTTCCCTTGGGCTTGTGGGAGTTGGAGTTCCTCTGGTTCACCATGTTGGCGACAGAAGTCCCTTCGACCGCTTTCCCGTTCGAGTCCTTTGCCCTTGAGTTCTGCTCAACAGTCAGATGGCCAATAACATCCTCCACGAGAATTCACGCCTCTAATGTTTCAGAGTAGTGGCAAAGTTCCTCCAGGAATTAGGGATCTTAGCGATTATGAAGCCCGCGACAAACTTGCCCGGTAACTCGCACTTCAGAAGTTCAAGCTCCGTAACGATGCATATTATCTCATGAGCCTGCTCCAGCACAGGACGGTTTTCAACCATCTTGTAATCGTGGAACTGCTCTATAATATACATCTCACTCCCAGTATCGGTGGCCCCGAATTTGGATTCGAGCGCCTCCCACAAGTCCTTGGTGACACGCATGCGTCAACCAGTTTATCTCCGATCACACTAAGAAGTGCTCCGAGAAAAACGACGGTGGTCTTCCTGGATGCCTCCTCCTGTTCAGGAGCAATTGTTCCCCTGGGCACACCGGCGACCCAGAATACGTTCATAGCCGTGAGCCATAAAGTGGTCTTAGTCTGCCAACGATTAAAGTATGTACCGGAATAGGATTCCTTTACGATGGCTCCCACCTCGCACCACCTCCCACCCACCATCGATGGTGATCTCTTCACACCACCTTTGATCTAAGGATTCTCTCCGATCAACATCTTCGACGTCTTCTCCTCTATCTGGTGATCTACTTTTCTCATGGCGATCTCATCTGGATCAACCCTTGGCCTGGATTTCTCCAAGGGCTTTGAGTTTGCGGACAAGGTTTTCAGATCTACTGGTCTTCCCATTCATCCTACAGATGGCACAGGTCATTTCATGATGGTTGTGTCCTTTGGAAGACATGATTTTCGTCTCTCGGAAGATTCTGTGGCGGCCGCTTTGGAAGCGGCCATTGGAGGTTCTGCAATTGAATTGGGTGTTTCATACGTACGTGACAAGGTTTACTCATTCAATGTCTCCTCTAAGCAAGTTGGATTTCTTGTTCTCAATCTACGTTCTTTTGCTTACTTAAATTTCAAATGTTATTTCAATCTTTGGGGTCGTGGAGGACCTAATTGGGAGCGTGAGTTTAATCGTTGGAAGTTAGAATGTGATGCTGAATGGATTCTCATTAGTCCTTCCAAGAGGCGTGCTGCCCTTGGTATGTTACCTATGCATCATCCTCCTCGTAAGTCCTCTTTTCGATCAGGCAAGCTCGTACGAAAGAAGCTTTCTTTTGCCATGATGCAAAATTATGATGCTTGCAAGGGCTATCGATATCCTGCCACCCAGGCTGAGATTGATACCATAATAGAAGTGAGATATTAGGTATCTGCTCATGAAAGGGTAATCATCCACCCCTCGCCGCTGGTGAACTTACGGTGGACGGCGGCAACGTCGCCAATTATCTTTGGCACTGTTAGATCTGCGGATTTCCCTACACCGAATATTCCGGCCAGCTTATTGCAACCACCAGATCTGCATGCAACGGATACGCTTCTTGATTCCATCGCAATGACCCCGGGATCAACGAACTCCCATGTTGGGCCAGGATCAATTGTTGGGCCGATTCTGAACGGCCGAGAGGAGGTGCCGCAGGGTGCTATTCCCTCATCGCAGGAGGCGCGTGCCCAGTTTGAAGCCATGGTCGATGACATGGTGGCCCGTGTTTTAACTTGCACTAAATGTCTTCAACAGGGCCACTTGTCAGCCTCTTGTCCTGTTTGCTTAGCTTGCAATCGTTCCGGCCATCAGCGTTTTCAATGCAACCAATGGGCAAGGGATAATAGGTTTGTTTGTAAAGTTAAAAATATGCCGCATAATTTTGGTAAATCGCCGGAGGTGGAATCCACACCCGCCATGAGTCACCTTCCTATTCAACCACCAAGGGACTCCTCGGTTTTAGAGACGACTACCCACGCGCACCGGTAAAGCATTGTCACGTCCCATCCGTCCTCTCCCGTTGGCCAAGCTCCACAACCATCGTCTCCACCATCAATGGCCAACTTTGCTCTCGATCCCTTGGAGTTCATCCCGCCGGGGTTCGATGTCATCGATGGAGAACCGACCCGGCTGCCTAGGACTTTCTTATCCCCCGCGGTTGCTCCTCACCAACGACATGAGAAATACGCCATCGGCATCGTCGAGCCTCCGCCGCCACCCGGTTAGATTCAGCAGTTTCGCCAGCTGGTTAGTGATTTCGTGATTACTCAGCTTCATCGTGATGTTCTCAGTGATCAGCATTGGATTGAGGGAGTAGGTTTGTTTGAGTTTCGAAGTGCTGCATCTGGACATGCTATCATGGATCATCCACCTTATGATCTTTGCAATGGTCATTTTGTTTGCTTCATACCACATAACAATGGTATCAATCATCGAGCGATTCATGATTTTCGTTGCGGTTGGATTGTGCTGTTGGGCATACCTCTGGATTATCGCACCACACAACACATATCTGATGCGGTTAGCACTTTTGGTCGTTTTCATCTGTGGCATCAAGAGGATCCTCGCATGGTTCGCACTTTGGTTTATGCTTCTTTCCCATGCCCTGAACAAGTTCCTCGTGATGTGGTCTATCGAGAATATGCTGATTTCGGCGCCACTCGGATTTCTTGGATTGCACCTGTGTATGTTCTGTCAGCGGAGTTTGTTGATATTCTTCCTGCCGACGAGGACCAGATGCCTCTCAACGGCAACCCACATCCTCTGCCTGGTCATTTGTAGTTTGACAATATCAATTTCATAATGCCTGAATATCCTTAGTTAGGCTGGAATGATCCACCAGAACCACCACATCCTGTCAATCAGCAGCCCATTCAGCATGGTCAGCACAATGATGAGGTCCTGGTTGAAGATTGGGTTGATGACAATGATCCGCAGACTATTTCACAGGAATCAATAGTAATGCAGAATTCTGGGCCAGCTTCTAGTTCTGAAGATGACAGTCACCAAGCCTTGGCAGTTTATTAGCATCATGTTATTCAACCACCGATCTTTGTTGGTCGTGTGCTTACTGTTTTTGGACCTGAACTTCCGCCAGATATGCTATGGTCTAGGTGCTTTGCTTGTGTGATGCCTTTTGTCGAGACCATGCAGATACCCAAAGGCATGCCAACTCTCAGTCCTTTCAAGCCAATTGTCTTATCAAAGCAATCTTGGGAAGTTTCATTTTCACAGACCTATTTGTGCAACAGGTTGGTTTTCAAACCAACACCACCGCGTGTATCTATGGCGACTCGCTCCAAGCCTAGTGTGGCCCGTGCTCTCTGCTTTGATTCAGCTGTGCCAAGGTTGCTCGATGAATCTGGTCCTTCAGATTCAACTCTCCTGTCAGATGTTGAGAGGAATTCTTTCAACTTCACTGCCTCGGTCAAGGGACCACGCCGCCGCAAGACCAGTTCTGTTGTGGTTGAATCTGAAGTAAGACGAAGTGCAAGGCTTTCTGCTCTTAGAGATGGTTTCAAGCAGGGTGCGCCAAAACCTGTCTCTCTCAATAAGCCTTCAACCAAGCCTCTCAAGAAACATAAGATGCAGCACTCTACCTCGGATCATAAGCCTGAAGACTCGCAGGATGCAGTCCCTCCACCTACCTCAATCGGAGTTCTACAGCAAACTAGAGATCGACTTGGCATCGCTCTAGAGAAGCTCACCGCCGACCAGCTTAATGCGGATCCGGCATCCTCTGCTTCACCTTCGACAGATGATGTTTAGCTCGCTGGTTCTTTTGGGTTTATGGTTAACCCCTACTAAAACCATTTATCTAGATCTTGTTGGAAATATGCTCTAGAGGCAATAATAAAAGGATAATTATTATATTTCCTTGTTCATGATAATTGTCTGTTATTCATGCTTGAATTGTATTGTACGGAAACAGTGATACATGTGTGAATACATAGACCACAATGTGTCCCTGGTGAGCCTCTAGTTGCTAGCTCGTTGATCAACAGATGGTCACGGTTTCCTGACCATGGATATTAGATGTCATTAATAACGGGATCACATCATTAGGAGAATGATGTGATGGACAAGACCCAATCCTAAGCCTAGCACAAGATCGTGTAGTTCGTAATGCTTAAGCTTTTCCAATGTCAAGTATCTGTTCCTTAGACCATGAGGTTGTGCGACTCCCGGATACCGTAGGAATACTTTGGGTGTGCCAAACGTCACAACGTAACTGGGTGGCTATAAAGGTACGCAACGGGTATCTCCGAAAGTGTCTGTTGAGTTGGTACGAACCGAGACTGGGATTTGTCACTCCGTATGACGGAGAGGTATCTCTGGGCCCACTCGGTAAGACATCATCATAATGAGCTCAAAGTGACTAAGGAGTTAGTCACGGGATGATGGATTACGGAATGAGTAAAGAGACTTGCCATGACGAGATTGAACAAGGTATCGGTATACCGACGATCGAATCTTGGGCAAGTACCATGTCGATAGACGAAGGGAATTACATACGGGATTAAGTGAATCCTTGACAACGTGGTTCATCCGATGAGATCATCGAGGAACACGTGGGAACCAACATGGGTATCCAGATCCCGCTGTTGGTTATTGACCGGAGAGTCGTCTCGGTCATGTCTACGTGTCTCCCGAACCCGTAGGGTCTACACACTTAAGGTTCGGTGACGCTAGGGTTGTAGAGATATATGCACACGGAAACCCGAATGTTGGTCGGAGTCCCGGATGAGATCCCGGACGTCACGAGGAGTTCTGGAATGGTTCGGAGGTAAAGAATAATATATAGGAAGTCCAGTTTCGGCCATCGGGAGAGTTTCGGGGGTCACCGGTAGTGTACCGGGACCACTAGAAGGGTCCTGGGGGTCCACCGGGTGGGGCCACCCATCCCGGAGGGCCCAGTGGGCCTAGGAGGAGGGGTACCAGCCCCTAGTGGGCTGGCACACCCCCCATGGACCTCCCCCCATGCGCCTAGGGTTGAAACCCTAGGGGTGGGGGCGCCCCCCTTAGGCTTGGGGGGCAAGCCACCCCCTTGGCCGCCCCCCCCCCCTAGGAGATTGGATATCCTAGGGCCGGCACCCCCCTGGCCCCCTATATATAGTGGGGGGAGAGAGGGCAGCCGCACCTCAGCCCCTGGCGCCTCTTCCCACCGTTACATCTCCTACTCCTCCCGCAGGGTCTCGGCGAAGCCCTGCAGCTTTTCCTGTTGCATCCACCACCACGCCGTCGTGCTGCTGGATCTCCATCAACCTCTCCTCCCCCCTTGCTGGATCAACAAGGAGGAGACATCGCTGTACCGTACGTGTGTTGAAAGCGGAGGTGCCGTCCGTTCGGCGCTGGGATCATCAGTGACGAGGATCACGACGAGTACGACTCCATCATCCACGTTCCTTCGAACGCTTCCGCTCACGATCTACAAAGGGTATGTAGATGCACTCCTTTATGCTCGTTGCTAGATGACTCCTTAGATTGATCTTGGTGAAACGTAGGAAATTTTTTGTATTCTGCTACGTTCCCCAACAATGGCATCTGAGCTAGGTCTTAGCGTAGCATCTTGCACGAGTAGAACACAAACAAGTTGTGGGTGTTGATTTTGTTCAATTCTCTTGCCGCTACTAGTCCAATCTCGATTCGGCGGCATTGTAGGATGAAGCGGCCCGGACCGACCTTACACGTACGTTTACGTGAGACTGGTTCCACCGACAGACATGCACTAGTTGCATAAGGTGGCTGGCGGGTGTCTGTCTCTCCTACTTTAGTCGGATCGGATTCGATGAAAAGGGTCCTTATGAAGGGTAAATAGAAATTGACATATCACGTTGTGGTTTTGGCGTAGGTAAGAAACGTTCTTGCTAGAAACCTATAAAAGCCACGTAAAAACTTGCAACAACAATTAGAGGACGTCTAACTTGTTCTTGCAGCATGTGCTATGTGATGTGATATGGCCTAGAAGATGTGATGAATGATATATGTGATGTATGAGATTGATCATGTTCTTGTAATAGGGAATCACGACTTGCATGTCGATGAAAATGACAACCGGCAGGAGCCATAGGAGTTGTCTTAATTATTGTATGACCTGCGTGTCACTGAATAATGCCATGTAATTACTTTACTTTATTGCTAAACGTTAGCCGTAGTAGTAGAAGTAATAGTTGGCGAGACGACTTCATGAAGACACGATGATGGAGATCATGATGATGGAGATCATGGTGTCATGTCGGTGACAAAGATGATCATGGTGCCCCGAAGATGGAGATCAAAGGAGCAAAATGATATTGGCCATATCATGTCACTCTATTTGATTGCATGTGATGTTTATCATGTTTATGCATCTTGTTTACTTAGAACGACGGTAGTAAATAAGATGATCTCTCACTAAAATTTCAAGAATTGTGTTCCCCCTAACTGTGCACCGTTGCTAAGGATCGCTGTTCCGAAGCACCACGTGATGATCGGGTGTGATAGGCTCTAACGTTCGCATACGACGGGTGTAAGCCAGATTTACACACGCAAAACACTTAGGGTTCACTTGACGAGCCTAGCATGTACAGACATGGCCTCGGAACACGGAAGACCGAAAGGTCGAACATGAGTCATATATAAGATACGATCAACATGAAGATATTCACCGTTGATGACTAGTCCGTCTCACGTGATGATCGGACACGGGCTAGTCGATTCGGATCATGTATTTCTTAGATGACTAGAGAGATGTCAATCTGAGTGGGAGTTCATTAAATTTGATTAGATGAACTTAATTGTCATGAACTTAGTCTAAATTCTTTACGATATGTCTTGTAGATCAAATGGCCCATGCTCATGTTACCCTCAACTTCAACGCGTTCCTAGAGAAAACCAAGCTGAAAGACGATGGTAGCAACTATACGAATTGGGTCCGTAACATGAGGATCATCCTCATAGCTGCCAAGAAAACTTATGTCCTAGAAGCACCGCTAGGTGACGCTCCCGCCCAGGCAAACCAAGATGTTATGAACGCTTGGTAGTTGCGTTGTGATGATTACTCCCTGGTTCAGTGCGGCATGCTCTACAACTTAGAATCGGGGCTCCAAAAGCGTTTTGAGCACCACGGAGCATATGAGATGTTCCAAGAGCTGAAAATGGTTTTCCAGGCTCATGCCTGAGTTGAGAGATATGATGTCTCCAACGCATTCTACAGCTGTAAGATGGAGGAAAATAGTTCTGTCAGCGAGCACATACTCAAGTTGTCTGGGTTGCACAACCGCTTGTCTCAGTTGGGAATGAATCTCCCAGACGAAGCGGTCGTTGACAGAATCCTTCAGTCACTCCCACCTAGCTACAAGAGCTTCGTGTTGAACTTCAATATGCAAGGGATGGAGAAGTCCATTCCAGAGGTATATTCAATGCTGAAATCAGCGGAGGTGGAGATCAAGAAAGAGCATCAAGTGTTGATGGTGAATAAAACCACTAAGTTCAAGAAGGGCAAGGGTAAGAAGAACTTCAAGAAGGACAGCAAAGGAGTTGCCGCGCTCGGTAAGCCAGTTACCGGGAAGAAGCCAAAGTATGGACCCAAGTGTGAGACTGAGTGCTTTTATTGCAAGGGAACGGGTCACTGGAAGCGGAACTTCCCCAAATATTTAGCAGACAAGAAGGCCGGCAACGTCAAAGGTATATGTGATATACATGTTATTGATGTGTACCTTACCAGCGCTCGTAGTAGCTCCTGGGTATTTGATACCGATGAAGTTGCTCATATTTGTAACTCAAAGGAGGAGCTGCGGAATAAACGGAGACTGGCGAAGGACGAGGTGACGATGCGCGTCGGGAATGGTTCCAAGGTCGATGTGATCGCCGTCGGCACGCTACCTCTAGATCTACCCTCAGGATTAGTTTTAAACCTTAATAATTGTTATTTAGTACTAGCTTTGAGCATAAACATTGTATCTGGATCTCGTTTGATGCGAGATGGCTACTCATTTAAATCCGAGAATAATGGTTATTCTATTTATTTGAGAGATATGTTTTATGGTCATGCCCCGCTGGTCAATGGTTTATTTTTGATGAATCTCGAACGTGATGATACACATATTTATAGTGTGAATGCCAAAAGATGTAAAGTTGACAATGATAGTCCCACATACTTGTGGCATTGCCGCCTTGGTCATATTGGTGTCAAATGTATGAAGAAGCTCCATGCAGAGGGACTTCTAGAGTCTCTTGATTATGAATCATTTGACACGTGCGAACCATGCCTTTTAGGCAAGATGACCAAGACTCCGTTCTCCGGAACTATGGAGCGAGCGACCAACTTATTGGAAATCATACATATCGATGTGTGTGGTCCAATGAGTATTGAAGCTCGCGGAGGCTATCGTTATGTTCTCACCCTCACAGATGACTTGAGTAGATATGGGTATGTGTCGTGGAATTAACACGGCAGATGTCCGGTTTAGCGGACTTGATGATGGAACCATCGCACGGGTTAGCTTGAAGAGGTGAAAAGCACACAAAGGACACAGAGGGTTTATACTAGTTCGGCCCCTTCGATGAAGGTAAAAGCCTACGTCTAGTTTGGTTTGGTATTGCTTGGGCGTCGATGAACAGGGAGCGGTTTGCTTGCCTGTCTCGACGGGTTGCTTCTTGCTTGTCCCTGAACCGTCGCCGGGTCGTCCCTTTATATAGAGGTGACGCCTGGTCCGGTTTACAGAGCCCTGAGGCCGGCTCATACTCGTGTCCGCCTCGGTCTCTGCTCTTTTCTTCTTTATCTTTCAAGTTACATCATCGGGCGGTTTACAAACCATAACTCTATACATGGGCCTAAGATCTCATGGGCCGTAGCCTCTACTAAATATTACAATCATACATATTTTCTATAACCCGGTTTATATTAGCAGGTTTATACCTGCTAGTAATATCCCTGACATTAGGCCCCAGAATGATTTGAACTTGTTCACATCAATCTCCCCTGTCTTGCATTTTTCCTTCTTGTGTCTTCTCATTTTTGTAAACCGGCCCTGACGTCATCCTCGAGAATCACTTAATCTGACTGTGACCTCACTTCCGCATTTAACGCCGTGAGCTGTCCATCGGCTTTGTTTAAGGGTTGTCCCAAAAATCGAGGCGTCAGAGGATCTTTATCCAATCTTTTGCCTCCTTGAAACCCGCACCTGTCACTTCGGCTCTGCCTTTCTTCTATAAATACCGATGTCCCCATTCATTATCTTCTTCCGCTCTTTCTTCTTCCTCCGTCGCCCGAGCCCAAGACTCCATTGCCGCCCGAGCCAAGCCGCCGCCGTCGACCGCTGAATCTACGTCTTCGCCGGCCGCTGCATCGACCTGATCTTGACCAGAAAAGACTTCGCCGCCACTTCTCAGGTACTTTATCTTCTTCCTCACTGTAGATCCGTGACCTCTAGGGTTCTTCTTCACATCTCCGCCATTAAGCTTCAGCGGTAGTTTCATCTGTTCATCGTAGATGCCAAGTTTCACCGAAATTTCAACCTTTGACCCTTGCTTTTAGACTTGCTTTGGTTCCGCCGATATATGCTTCAGATCTTAACCTATAGATTATCCGCTCTGTATAAAACCCTTGTAGTTCTTCCCGTAATATCCTTGGATTTCTTTTTCTTTTTCTTGGACGCTCAGATCTGTTCTACTTTATCTGTCTGTGAAAACTTGTTTCTTCTCCTTTGTAGATCTGTTAAGTATACTCCGGTTTAAACTGTCATGTACGGGCTCTGTAAAAATTTTAAAGACAAACGCGACGGTTTAGCTCTTTCTCTATTGCTGTCATGAACCGGTAGTAACATAGCTCCCTGTTATTGCCGGGTTAGCCATATCATTAGTCCCTTGCTTAAACCATTGTGTAATCCTTGCATATATCTCCCGGTTTATACCGATGTACCCGAATAATCCGGCCTTACACCTTATCTTTTCAGCATTTTCTCTTCTGCTGCCATGGCCAAACAATTTGTCTCTCTTCAATTGCCCATTAGCCCCCAAGTGTCGAGTAGACAACTTGTTTGTGTGCTTGAGACTTTGTCTTTGAATTATTTCCGCTTATTACTTGATCATCCTTGCAGGCTGATTTAAACCGGAGTGCAGACGAAATAATTGAACTCCGGAGCCGACTTGCTGAAACGGAGGCTGCTGCTTCTAAAGCCAAGAAAGATCTGAAGCTGAGTTTAAAGACTGCTGAACAGCTGAAGAAATTCTTTGAAGAAGAGCGGACCGCCTTTGAGGTTCAGAAGAAAGATCTGGAGAAAAGGGCCAAAGATGCTGAGGAAGCGCTTAATCCGGTGACTGAAGAGTTAACCGGTTTAAAGCGGCAAATAGAGTTGATGACTTCTGCAATCTTCGGTAAGTATTTAATCTGTATTCCTGCTTTCATCCTTGTAATCCTCCGTCTGTGCCGGTTTAACTGTGATAATCTCATGCAGGGCGCCGTGTCACTCATCTTGGGGATGACTTACAGAAAAAACTTAGGGCATGTTACACTTTGGTCGAGCAGCTGTATTCCGGCGCTCAAAGGATCATAAGTGCAACATCGTTCCATAAACCGGCCCCTACTACCATCCAAGGCACATTGCAAAAGCTGTCTGTCTTGCCGGTGCGTTTGGAGGAAGTTAAGAAATCTGCTCCTCGAGCCGGTGCCCTCGCGGCGCTTACCAGAGCGAAGGCATGGGTTCCGGACTTTGATCCGGAAGAAGCTTTAAATGGGTATCCAAATACCAAGGAAGACGGATCATCATTTACTGCAAAGGATCTCCATGCCTTGACGAAGGAGATGCGTCCTCTCGCCAGCAAACTTGCAGCAGAATCAGATTTATCCAGGTATCACCCGGGGTACGACTTGCAGAACAAGCGGGTGGAGCGGCCGGTTTATGATACCGTCAATCTAATCCCACCAGTGCGCCCTCATACCTTCGCTCCAGATATCGATCCGTCTGAACTCATCAATGAAGAGATGTATTTCCGTACCTTAACGAAAATCGACTGGTGCGCCCCGGACTTCCAGCCGCTTCAAGAAGAAGAGGAGACGCCGGATCAAGTTGATGCCCAGCCGTCTCAGCAGGAGGGAGCATAGCTCATAGTTTAGTGTTGTAGTTGCAGCCTCATTTGTCGAACAATCTTTAATTCGTCTGGCTTGCTATGCCTTGTAATAGGATAGCTGAAAACTGTGTCTGTTTGATCCGGATACTTCTTGTTTTATCATTACCAATTTGTTCTAACATGGCGCGTCCTGCATATCATCTGTTTCTGCATACACAGTACTGAACATATATCCTAACGGTTTTACCGCTGGATCCATTAAATTGTTCTCACAATATATCCAACAAGTGTATACTTACATCAGAAATAACTTTATACCTGAGATCAAGTATGCTTGATATTCTTAATCTGGCGAATCTTGCCTTTTTGAAGGGAATTTTTAAATAATCCATGGTCTTATAAAAGCTACCGGTTTAAATCATGTTTAGCTTCTTACATTGCTTCTGCCTGATGATTGTTCCGGATTATGATAAACACCAGACTAACTCTTGCTGGTGCTTGATAACCCAGACTTTATAGATGTGTGGTCAATTTCTTGAATTGTCCCACTCCGGATTAAAGAATCAGAACACATAAAGATCAGAAATGCAAATTTGCAAATAAAACCGTGTAGTCGAGGCTTTTTACGAGCTGCCAGGCTCAAAGCAAGGTTCAGCCAATCAATGGAATGGACTTACCATCTGGAGGGCCGGTCGATGGATGTGGCTGTTGGGGAACGTAGTATTTTAAAATTTTCCTACGATCACGCAAGATCTATCTACCAGATGCATAGCAACGAGAGGGAAGAGTGTGTCTACGTACCCTCGTAGACCGGGAGCGGAAGCGTCAAGTGACGCGGTTGATGTTGTCGAACTTCTTCATGATCCAACCGATCAAGCACCGAACGTACGGCACCTCCGCGCTCAGCACACGTTCAGCTTGATGACGTCCCGCGAGCTCTTGATCCAGTTGAGCTTCACGGGAGAGTTTCGTCAGCACGACGGCGTGGTGACGGATATGATGTGTTCACCGGCGCAGGGCTTCGCCTAAGCTCCGCGACGGTATGACCGAGGTGTGATTCTGTGGAGGGGGGCACCGCACACGGCTAAAACAATTCAACTTGTGTGTCTTTGGGTGCCCCCCTGCCCCCGTATATAAAGGAGCAAGGGAGGGAGGCCGGCCGACCCTTCCTGGTGCGGCTAGGGAAGGAGTCCTACTAGGAATAGGATTGCAATCCTATTCCTAGTAGGATTCACCAAAAGGAAGAAGGGGGAAAGGAATAGGAGAGGTGGCGCCCCCCCCAATCCTAGTCCAACTAGGAACCCTAGGTGGGGGCGCCGGCCAGCCCTATGGGCTAACTCTCTCTTTCCCTTTAGGCCCACTATGGACCATCCCCTCTCGTAGGGGGTTCCGGTAACACCCTCCGGCATTCCCGATAAATCCGAAACTTCTTCCGGTATACTTCCGGTGTCCGAATATAGCCGTCCAATATATCAATCTTTATGTCTCGGACATTCCGAGACTCCTCGTCATGTCCGTGATCTCATCCGGGACTCCGAACTACCTTCGGTACATCAATACTCATAAACTCATAATACCGATCGTCATCAAACGTTAAGCGTGCGGACCCTACGGGTTCGAGAACTATGTAGACATGACCGAGACTCATCTCTGGTCAATAACCAATAGCGGAACCTGGATGTTCATATTGGGTCCTACATATTCTACGAAGATCTTTTATCGGTCAGAACCGCATAACTACATACGTTGTTCCTTTTGTCAAACGGTATGTTACTTGCCCGAGATTCGATCGTCGGTATCTCTATACCTAGTTCAATCTCGTTACCGGCAAGTCTCTTTACTCGTTCCGTAACACATCATCTCGTGACTAACTCATTAGTCTTTTTGCTTGCAAGGCTTATTATGATGTGTGTTACCGAGAGGGCCCAGAGATACCTCTCCGACACTCGGAGTGACAAATCCTAATCTTGATCTATGCCAACACCACGAATGCTTTCGGAGACACCTGTAGAGCATCTTTATGATCACCCAGTTACGTTGTGACGTTTGATAGCACACAAGGTGTTCCTACGGTATTCGGGAGTTGCATAATCTCATAGTCATAGGAACATGTATAAGTCATGAAGAAAGCAATAGCAGTTAAACTAAACGATCATAGTGCTATGCTAACGGATGGGTCTTGTCCATCACATCATTCTCCTAATGATGTGATCCCATTGATCAAATGACAACTCATGTCTATGGCTAGGAAACATAACCATCTTTGATCAATGAGCTAGTCTAGTAGAGGCATACTAGGGACATACTGTTTTGTCTATGTATCCACACATGTACTAAGTTTCCGGTTAATACAATTCTAGCATGAATAAAAGACATTTATCATGATATAAGGAAATACAAATAACATCTTTATTATTGCCTCTAGGGCATATTTCCTTCAGTCTCCCACTTGAACTAGAGTCAATAATCTAGATTACAAAGTGATGATCCTCACACCCATGGAGTCTTGGTGCTGATCATGTTTTGCCCGTGGAAGAGGCTTAGTCAACGGGTCTGCAACATTCAGATCCGTATGTATTTTGCAAATCTCTATGTCTCCCTCCTTGACTAGAGCGCGGATGGAATTGAAGCGTCTTTTGATGTGCTTTGTTCTCTTGTGAAACCTAGATTCCTTCGCCAAGGCTATGGCTCCAGTGTTGTCACAAAAGATTTTCATTGGACCCGATGCACTAGGTACTACACCTAGATCGGATATGAACTCCTTCATCCAGACTCCTTCATTTGCTGCTTCCGAAGCAGCTATGTATTCTGCTTCACACGTAGATCCTGCCACGACGCTCTGCTTGGAACTGCACCAACTGATAGCTCCACCGTTCAATAAAAATACATATCCGGTTTGTGACTTTGAGTCATCCGGATCAGTGTCAAAGCTAGAATCGACGTAACCGTTTACGACGAGCTCTTTGTCACCTCCATATACGAGAAACATATCCTTTGTTCTTTTCAGATACTTTAGGATGTTTTTGACCGCTGTCCAGTGATCCACTCCTGGATTACTTTGGTACCTCCCTGCTAGACTTATAGCAAGGCACACATCAGGTCTGGTACACAGCATTGCATACATGATAGATCCTATGGCTGAGGCATAGGGAATGACTTTAATTTTCTCTCTATCTTCTGCAGTGGTCGGGCATTGAGTCTTACTCAACTTCATACCTTGTAAAACAGGCAAGAACCCTTTCTTTGACTGATCCATTTTGAACTTCTTCAAAATCTTATCAAGGTATGTGCTTTGTGAAAGTCCAATTAAGCGTCTTGATCTATCTCTATAGATCTTGATACCTAATATATAAGCAGCTTCACCGAGGTCTTTCATTGAAAAACTTTTATTCAAGTATCCTTTTATGCTATCCAGAAATTATATATCATTTCCAATCAACAATATGTCATCTACATATAATATTAGAAATGCTACAGAGCTCCCACTCACTTTCTTGTAAACACAGGCTTCTCCAAAAGTCTGTATAAAACCATATGCTTTGATCACCTCATCAAAGCGTATATTCCAACTCCGAGATGCTTGCACCAGCCCATAGATGGATCGCTGGAGCTTGCATACTTTGTTAGCACCTTTTGGATCGACAAAACCTTCTGGTTGCATCATATACAACTCTTCTTTGAGATATCCATTTAGGAATGCAGTTTTGGCATCCATTTGCCAGATTTCATAATCATAAAATGCGGCAATTGCTAACATGATTCGGACAGACTTAAGCATCGCTACAGGTGAGAAAGTCTCATCGTAGTCAACTCCTTGAACTTGTCGAAAACCTTTCGCAACAAGTCGAGCTTTGTAAACAGTAATATTACCGTCTGCGTCGGTCTTCCTCTTGAAGATCCATTTATTTTCGATGGCCTGCCGATCATCGGGCAAGTCAACCAAAGTCCACACTTTGTTCTCATACATGGATCCCATCTCAGATTTCATGGCTTCAAGCCATTTTGCGGAATCTGGGCTCATCATCGCTTCCTCATAGTTCGTAGGTTCATCATGGTCTAGTAACATGATTTCCAGAA
>LR738715.1:143273421-143290183 GCA_902687465.1 Secale cereale
GTTGATCTACGACGTTCAGTAGAAACTTGATCCGAAGTTTCATGATCATTATCATTAACTTCCTCACTAATTGGTGTAGGAATCACTGGAACAATTTCCTGTGATGTACTATTTTCCAATCCGGGAGAAGGTACAATTACCTCATCAAGTTCTACTTTCCTCCCACTCACTTCTTTCGAGAGAAACTCTTTTTCTAGAAAGGATCCGTTCTTAGCAACGAATATTTTGCCTTCGGATCTGTGATAGAAGGTGTACCCAACAGTCTCTTTTGGGTATCCTATGAAGACACATTTTTCCGACTTGGGATCGAGCTTATCAGGTTGAAGTGTTTTCACATAAGCATCGCAGCCCCAAATTTTAAGAAACGACAACTTTGGTTTCTTGCCAAACCATAGTTCATAAGGTGTCGTATCAACGGATTTAGATGGTGCCCTATTTAACGTGAATGCAGCTATCTTTAAAGCATAACCCCAAAACGATAGTGGTAAATCGGTAAGAGACATCATAGATCGCACCATATCCAATATAGTACGGTTACGACGTTCGGACACACCATTACGCTGTGGTGTTCCAGGTGGCGTGAGTTGTGAAACTATTCCACATTGTTTCAAATGAAGACCAAACTCGTAACTCAAATATTCTCCTCCACGATCAGATCGTAGGAACTTTATTTTCTTGTTACGATGATTCTCTACTTCACTCTGAAATTCTTTGAACTTTTCAAATGTTTCAGACTTGTGCTTCATTAAGTAGATATACCCATATCTGCTCAAATCATCAGTGAGGTCAGAAAATAACGATACCCGCCGCGAGCATCAACACGCATTGGTCCACATACATCAGTATGTATGATTTCCAACAAATCTGTTGCTCGCTCCATAGTTCCGGAGAACGGAGTTTTAGTCATCTTGCCCATGAGGCATGGTTCGCAAGCACCAAGTGATTCATAATCAAGTGATTCCAAAAGTCCATCATTATGGAGTTTCTTCATGCGTTTTACACCAATATGACCTAAACGGCAGTGCCACAAATAAGTTGCACTATCATTATTAACCTTGCATCTTTTGGTTTCAATATTATGAATATGTGTATCACTACAATCGAGATCCAATAAGAATAGACCACTCTTCAAGGGTGCATGACCATAAAAGATATTATTCATCAAAATGGAACAACCATTATTCTCTGATTTAAATGAATAACCGTCTCGCAATAAACAAGATCCAGATATAATGTTCATGCTCAACGCTCGCACCAATTAACAATTATTTAGGTCTAAAACTAATCCCGAAGGTAGATGTAGAGGTAGCGTGCCGACGGCGATCACATCGACTTTGGAACCATTTCCCACGCGCATCGTCACCTCATCCTAAGCTAATCTTCGTTTAATCCGTAGTCCCTGTTTCGAGTTACAAATATTAGCAATCGAACCGGTATCAAATACCTAGGTACTACTACGAGCATTAGTAAGGTACACATCAATAACATGTATATCACATATACCTTTGTTCATCTTGCCATCCTTCTTATCCGCCAAATACTTGGGGCAGTTCCGCTTCCAGTGTCCAGTCCCCTTGCAGTAGAAGCACTCAGTTTCAGGCTTGGCTCCAGATTTGGGTTTCTTCGTGGCAGTAGCAACTGACTTGCTATTCTTTTTGAAGTTCCCTTTCTTTCCCTTGCCCTTTTTCTTGAAACTAGTGGTCTTGTTAACCATCAACACTTGATGCTCCTTTTTGATTTCTACCTCCGCAGCTTTGAGCATAGCGAAGATCTCGGGAATTGTCTTTTGCATCCCTTGCATGTTATAGTTCATCACGAAGCCTTTATAGCTTGGTGGCAGTGATTGAAGAACTCTATCAATAACACTATCCTCGTCAACTTTGCAACCAAGTTGAGTCATATGATTGTAGTACCCAGACATTCTGAGCAAGTGTTCACTGATAGAACTATTCTCCTCCATCTTGCAGCTGTAGAACTTATTGGAAATCTCATATTTCTCAATTCGGGCATTTGCTTGAAATATTAACTTAAACTCCTGGAACATCTCATATGGTCCATGACGTTCAGAACGTCGTTGAAGTCCCGGTTCTAAGCCGTAAAGCATGGCACACTGAACTATCGTGTAGTCATCAGACCGCGACTGCCAGACGTTCAAAGCGTCTGCATTAGCGGAAGGGGGCTTGTCACCTAGCGGTGCTTCAAGGACATAATTCTTCTGTGCAGCAATGAGGATAATCCTCAGGTTACGGACCCAGTCCGTGTAATTGCTACCATCATCTTTCAACTTAGCTTTCTCTAGGAATGCATTAAAATTCAAAGGAACGGTAGCACGGGCCATTGATCTACAACGACATAGATATGCAAAACTATCAGGACTAAGTTCATGATAAATTAAAGTTCAATTTAATCATATTAATTTAAAGAACTCCCACTTAGATAGACATCCCTCTGGTCATCTAAATGATCACGTGATCCAAATCAACTAAACCATGTCCGATCATCACGTGAGATGGAGTAGTTTCAATGGTGAACATCTTATGTTGATCATATCTACTATATGATTCACGCTCGACCTTTCGGTCTCCAGTGTTCCGAGGCCATATCTGTATATGCTAGGCTCGTCAAGTTTAACCCGAGTATTCTGCGTGTGCAAAACTGGCTTACACCCGTTGTATTTGAACGTAGAGCTTATCACACCCGATCATCACGTGGAGTCTCGGCACGACGAACTTTCGCAACGGTGCATACTCAGGGAGAACACTTATACCTTGAAATTTAGTAAGGGATCATCTTATAATGCTACCGTCGTTCTAAGCAATATAAGAAGCATAATAAGATAAACATCACATGCAATCAAAATATGTGACATGATATGGCCATCATCATCTTGTGCTTTTGATCTCCATCTCCAAAGCACCGTCATGATCACCTTCGTCACCGGCGCGACACCTTGATCTCCATCGTAGCATCGTTGTCGTCTCGCCAACTTTTGCTTCTACGACTATCGCTACCGTTTAGTGATAAAGTAAAGCAATTACATGGCGATTGCACTTCATACAATAAAGCGACAACCATATGGCTCCTGCCAGTTGCCGATAACTTTACAAAACATGATCATCTCATACAAAACCGTATAACTCATCATGTCTTGACCATATCACATCACAACATGCCCTGCAAAAACAAGTTAGACGTCCTCTACTTTGTTTGTTGCAAGTTTTACGTGGCTGCTACGGGCTTTAGCAAGAACCGTTCTTACCTACGCATACAAAACCACAATGATGTTTCGTCAAGTATGTGCTGTTTTAACCTTCACAAGGACCGGGCGTAGCCACACTTGATTCAGCTAAAGTGAGAGAGACAGACACCCGCCAGTCACCTTTAAGCAACGAGTGCTCGTAACGGTGAAACCAGTCTCGCGTAAGCGTACGCGTAATGTCGGTCCGGGCCGCTTCATCTCACAATACCGCCGAAGCAAAGTATGACATGCTGGTAAGCAGTATGACTAGTATCGTCCACAATCTCATTGTGTTCTACTCGTGCATATCATCTACGCATAGACCTGGCTCATGATGCCACTGTTGGGGAACGTAGTATTTTAAAATTTTCCTACGATCACGCAAGATCTATCTACCAGATGCATAGCAACGAGAGGGAAGAGTGTGCCTACGTACCCTCGTAGACCGGGAGCGGAAGCGTCAAGTGACGCGGTTGATGTTGTCGAACTTCTTCACGATCCAACCGATCAAGCACCGAACGTACGACACCTCCGCGTTCAGCACACGTTCAGCTTGATGACGTCCCACGAGCTCTTGATCCAGTTGAGCTTCACGGGAGAGTTTTGTCAGCACGACGGCGTGGTTACGGATATGATGTGTTCACCGGCGCAGGGCTTCGCCTAAGCTCCGTGACGGTATGACCGAGGTGTGATTCTGTGGAGGGGGGCACCGCACACGGCTGAAACAATTCAACTTGTGTGTCTTTGGGTGCCCCCCTGCCCCCGTATATAAAGGAGCAAGGGAGGGAGGCCGGCCGGCCCTTCCTGGTGCGGCTAGGGAAGGAGTCCTACTAGGAATAGGATTGCAATCCTATTCCTAGTAGGATTCACCAAAAGGAAGAAGGGGGAAAGGAATAGGAGAGGTGGCGCCCCCCCCCCCAATCCTAGTCCAACTAGGAACCCTAGGTGGGGGCGCCGGCCAGCCCTATGGGCTGCCTCTCTCTTTCCCTTTAGGCCCACTATGGACCATCCCCTCTCGGAGGGGGTTCCGGTAACCCCCTCCGGCATTCCCGATAAATCCGAAACTTTTTCCGGTATACTTCCGGTGTCCGAATATAGCCGTCCAATATATCAATCTTTATGTCTCGGACATTCCGAGACTCCTCGTCATGTCCGTGATCTCATCCGGGACTCCGAACTACCTTCGGTACATCAATACTCATAAACTCATAATACCGATCGTCATCAAACGTTAAGCGTGCGGACCCTACGGGTTCGAGAACTATGTAGACATGACCGAGACTCATCTCTGGTCAATAACCAATAGCGGAACCTGGATGTTCATATTGGCTCCTACATATTCTACGAAGATCTTTTATCGGTCAGAACCGCATAACTACATACGTTGTTCCTTTTGTCAAACGGTATGTTACTTGCCCGAGATTCGATCGTCGGTATCTCTATACCTAGTTCAATCTCGTTACCGGCAAGTCTCTTTACTCGTTCCGTAACACATCATCTCGTGACTAACTCATTAGTCTTTTTGCTTGCAAGGCTTATTATGATGTGTGTTACCGAGAGGGCCCAGAGATACCTCTCCGACACTCGGAGTGACAAATCCTAATCTTGATCTATGCCAACACCACGAATGCTTTCGGAGACACCTGTAGAGCATCTTTATGATCACCCAGTTACGTTGTGACGTTTGATAGCACACAAGGTGTTCCTACGGTATTCAGGAGTTGCATAATCTCATAGTCATAGGAACATGTATAAGTCATGAAGAAAGCAATAGCAGTTAAACTAAACGATCATAGTGCTATGCTAACGGATGGGTCTTGTCCATCACATCATTCTCCTAATGATGTGATCCCGTTGATCAAATGACAACTCATGTCTATGGCTAGGAAACATAACCATCTTTGATCAATGAGCTAGTCTAGTAGAGGCATACTAGGGACATACTGTTTTGTCTATGTATCCACACATGTACTAAGTTTCCGGTTAATACAATTCTAGCATGAATAAAAGACATTTATCATGATATAAGGAAATACAAATAACATCTTTATTATTGCATCTAGGGCATATTTCCTTCAGTGGCCGAATCATCCATAGGAACCATAAGAAAATCTTTAGCCAATCACTGGGTGGCTGTCGCCTGTCCAGAGGGCCTCCATGGTTCCATGAAACCATGGGTAAACATAAGCCAATCACTGGATGGCTGTCGCCTGTCCAGAGGGCCTCCATGGTTCCATGAAACCATGGGTAAACATAAGCCAATCACTGGATGGCTATCGCCTGTCCAGAGGGCCTCCATGGTTCCATGAAACCATGGGTAAACATAAGCCAATCACTGGATGGCTGTCGCCTGTCCAGATGGCCTCCATGGTTCCATAGAACCATGGGTGAATCTTGAACCAATCACTGGATGGATTACCATCCAGAGGGTTTTCCATGAAGCGTCCTCTTTAAGCCGGATGTGACCTTACGCTCTTCAGGGAGTTTTATTGCTTCTAAGTATATATTCTGCAAAATCAACTTTAAACCGATCGATTGTTTGAAATATGACATATGATACTATATGTATTGTTGTCCTCATAAGATATTTGTATCGGAAAAAAGGCTGAGCCCCCGGTATACCGAGGGTGCCGGTTTATTCATTAATCATAATATATACATAGGATACAGTGGAGCTCATGGCTCAGGTATAATAGGGCCGTAAGAGGGCGATGTTCCACGGCCTCTTTGTCTCCTCTTCCGATGTCCGTGAGTCCTTGTGTTCTCGAACGTCCACCAGGTAATATGAACCGTTATGCAGATTCTTGCTGACCACAAAGGGCCCTTCCCAAGGTGGGGATAGCTTGTGCATATCTGTTTGGTCCTGGATGAGCCGGAGTACTAAGTCGCCCTCCTGGAACGTCCTTGTCTTGATCCGGCGGCTGTGATATCTGCGCAAGTCTTGTTGATAGATCGCAGACCGTGCAGCTGCTATATCACGCTCTTCATCCAGCCGGTCCAAACTGTCTTGCCTCGCCTGTTCGTTGGCCGCTTCAACATAGGCTGTCACCCTTGGTGAATCATGACGGATATTGCTTGGAAGGACCGCTTCAGCACCATATACCATAAAGAAAGGTGTGTAACCCGTGGACCGGTTTGGTGTAGTGTTGATACTCCAAAGGACAGACGGTAACTCCTCGACCCAACATCCTGGGGTTCTTTGCAAGGGAGTCATAAGCCGGGGTTTGATACCTCGCAAAATCTCCTGGTTTGCTCTTTCGGCTTGACCATTGGTTTGCGGGTGGGCCACAGAAGATACATCTAGGCGAATATGTTCTCGTTGACAAAATTCTTCCATCTCACCCTTAGATAAATTGGTGCCGTTGTCTGTGATAATGCTGTGTGGAAAGCCAAACCGGAAAATTACCTTTTTGATGAATTTGACTGCTGTGGCCGCATCACACTTGCTCACAGGCTCTGCCTCAATCCACTTTGTAAACTTATCCACCGCCACAAGTAGGTGAGTTTTCTGATCTTGGGATCGCTTAAAGGGCCCAACCATATCAAGCCCCCAAGTTGCAAACGGCCAGGTTATTGGTATCATCCGGAGCTCCTGTGCCGGAACAAGAGCACGTCGTGAAAATTTCTGACAAGCATCACACTTCCGGACTAGGTCTGCCGCATCAGCATGAGCTGTTAACTAATAGAACCCATGTCAAAAAGCTTTAGCCACCAATGATTTTGAACCGGCATGATGACCACAATCCTCTTCATGAATCTCACGAAGAATCTCACAACCTTCCTCAGCTGATACACACCGCTGAAATGCTCCAGAGACGCTGCGATGATGAAGCTCTCCGTTTGCAATTGTCATGGACTTAGAACCCCGGACTATCTGTCGTGCCTCTATCTCATCGTCCGGTAACTCTCCTCGGCTCAGGTATGCCAAATAGGGCAGCGTCCAATCCGGGATAATATGAAGTGCTGCAACTAGCTGTGCCTCTGGATCAGGAACAGCTAGGTCTTCCTCTGACGGTACTTGTACTGATGGACTGTGTAGCTCATCCAAAAAAGTATTTGGCGGCACCGGTTTACGTTGAGATCCCAACCGGCTTAAAGCATCAGCCGCTTCATTCTTTCGCCGGTCTATGTGGTCCACTTGATACCCTTTGAAATATCCAGCAACTGCTTCCACTTCTCGTCTGTAAGCTGCCATGAGAGGATCTCTCGAATCCCACTTGCCTGAAACTTGTTGTGCCACCAGATCTGAATCGCCAAAGCACTTGACCCGGCTCAAGTTCATCTCCTTTGCCATCCGTAAGCCATGAAGTAATGCTTCATATTCTGCTGCATTATTAGTACAAGGAAACAATAAACGGAGGACGTAACAAAACTTATCACCTCGGGGGGAAGTTAAGACAACTCCAGCCCCCGAGCCTTCCAACTGTCTTGAACCGTCAAAGTGAATCGTCCAGTACGTAAGATCCGGCTTCTCCTCAGGAGTTTGTAATTATGTCCAATCATTGATGAAATCCACCAATGCCTGAGATTTTATAGCGGTACGTGGCACATACTTCAACTCATGTGGGCTGAGCTCAATGGCCCACTTCGCCACTCTACCCGTAGCTTCCCTGTTCTGGATTATGTCCCCCAATGGTGCTGAGCTAACCACAGTTATCGGATGGCCCTGGAAATAGTGCTTCAATTTCCGGTTCGCCATGAACACACCATACACCAGCTTCTGCCAATGTGGGTACCTCTGCTTAGACTCAATGAGTACTTCACTTACGTAATAAACCGGACGCTGAACCGGGTATTCCTTTCCTGCTTCTTTGCGTTCAACCACAATTGCCACACTAACTGCCCGTGCGTTGGCGGCAACATATAATAACAAAGGCTCATTATCAACAGGGGCAGCTAGGACTGGGGGCCTCGCCAGCTGTCACTTCAAATCCTCAAACGCAGTATTTGCCTCATCACTCCATATAAACCGATCCGTCTTTCTCAGCATCTGATAAAGCGGAATCGCCTTCTCCCCCAAACGGCTAATAAACCGGCTCAATGCTGTGATCCGGCCAGCGATACGCTGAACATCATTAATGCAAACCGGCTTTGTTAAAGATGTGATTGCCTTGATTTTCTCCGGATTAGCTTCGATTCCTCTGTTTGACACCAAAAACCCAAGGAGCTTGCCTGCTGGAACACCAAAAGCACACTTCTCTGGATTAAGCATCATCTTATAGGCCCGAAGATTGTCGAAGGTCTCCTTGAGGTCCTCTATCAGTGTTTCTTCCTTCCTTGACTTCACCACAATATCATCCACATAGGCATGAACATTTCTCCCTATCTGCCCCTTAAGACAGTTCTGAACGCAACGCTGATAAGTTGCTTGGGCACTCTTGAGCCCAAAAGGCATAGATACATAGCAAAAAGCACCAAAAGGAGTTATGAAAGCTGTCTTCTCCTAGTCTTTAGCTGCCATCTTGATCTGGTGATATCCTGAGTATGCATCCAAAAAACTTAGCCGCTCACATCCCGCTGTAGCATCGATAATCTGATCAATGCGAGAGAGAGCAAAAGGATCGGTTGGACAAGCTTTGTTGAGGTCTGTGTAGTCCACACACATTCTCCACTTTCCATTCTTCTTTAACACCAGCACCGGATTAGCCAACCACTCTAGGTGAAAAACTTCCACTATGAACCCTGCAGCCAAAAGCCTGGCCACTTCCTCTCCTATAGCCTTGCGCCTCTCTTCGTTGAAGCGGCGCAGATATTGCTTGACCGGTTTAAACTTCGGATCAATATTAAGACTGTGCTCAATGAGTTCCCTCGGTATACCTGGCATGTCAGAAGGTTTCCATGCAAAGATATCCCGGTTCTCACGGATGAACTCGATGAACGCGCTTTCCTATTTGGGATCAAGGTTAGCGCTGATCGTGAACTGCTTGGATGAATCGCCCGGCACAAAATCAACTTGCTTGGTCTCCTCCGCCGATTTAAATTTCAGCGCCGGATCATGCTCTGTAGTTGGCTTCTTCAACGGGGTCATATCTGCCGGATCAACATTATCCTTATAAAATTTTAACTCCTCGGTAGCGCATACTGCCTCCGCGTGAGCAGCGTCTCCCTCTTCACACTCTAACGCAACCTTGCAACTTCCATGAACCGTGATTGTGCCCTTGTGACCCGGCATCTTGAGCTGCAGGTAAACATAACACGGTCTGGCCATAAACTTGGCGTAAACCGTCCTCCCGAACAGAGCGTGATAAGGGCTCCGGATCTTGACGACTTCGAAAGTTATCATCTCTGACCTGGAATCATGCTCATCTCCAAAGGTAACTTCTAAGTCAATTTTCCCAACCGGATAAGCTGACTTACCTGGAACCACCCCGTGGAACACCGTGTTTGACTGCCTCAGCTTCTTATCCGTTAAGCCTATTCGACGGAAGGTCTCATAATACAAGATATTGATGCTGCTACCGTCGTCCATAAGAACCTTAGTGAACTTATAACCTCCCACCTGCGGTGCTACCACCAAGGCTAAGTGGCCCGGATTATCCACCCGCATCGGGTGATCCTCCCTGCTCCATACAATGGGCTGCTCTGACCAGCGCAGAAATTGTGGCGTCGCAGGCTCAACTGCGTGGACTGCCCGCTTTAAAACCTTCTGATCTCGTTTACAGAGACTCGTGGTGAATACATGATATTGCCCACTACTCAACTCCTTCGGATTACTCTGATATCTGGATTGCGGCTGCTGTTGCTGACGCTGCTGATTACCCTGGTTGTTGTGATTACCTTGGCCTTGCTGTTGGCTGCCTTGGTTATTGTAACCACCCTGGCCATGCGGCTGATTACCCTGGTTATTATAACTACCTTGACCATATTGATTATTAGCCCGGCCATGATAAGCATTGTTGTTGCCCCGATATCCTGATCCGGAGCTGTTCCCCTGATGACCCGGACCATAGAACCCTAGGCCTGAACCACCGTTTGGAGGCCTATCATTAGAATTAAAGCGGCCCACTATGGCTTCCATCAGGGGCCTGCATTCTCCTATAGTGTGTTTCGCTAGTCGTCCCCTTGTACTATGCTTCGGACAAGGCTGACTTAACTCCTGGTCCCAACTAATGTTCCCTCCGCCGGTTTGTGGGGGTGGTTTGCCCCTATTGCGCTGGAAACCCTCTTGAACTTGGGTATTGGCCACGAAGTCAGAGCCACCTTCCGCCTTTCGCTTGCCCAAGAAGCTTGCAGTAGCCGGATTAACCTGTGTCGGTTTACCGGGCTTGTTAACCTTTCCTGCTTTGTCTCCCTCAGCTTCTGGATACTTAGTATTGTCAGAGTCCCCATACTTCACCAGAGCACTCATGAGAGTTCCCATATCATTACAATCTCGTTTAAGCCGTCCCAGTTTTAGCTTTAAAGACTTAAACCGGCAATTGTTCTCCAAAGTTACTATTGCCGTACTGGGATTGATACTATTCGAAGAATGCAAGATCTCTGACACTCGCCGCACCCATGCACTTGTAGATTCCTGTTCTCCTTGCACATAGGCTGCTAGATCCACTATTAACATCGGCTGCTTGCACGTATCTTTAAAATTTTTGATAAACTAGCGACGTAGCTCTCCCCATGATCCGATGGAATTCGGGGGTAAACCCTTTAGCCAGGTCCGGGCTATACCTTCAAGCATCATATTAAAGTACTTTGCACAAGCCGCTTCATCCACATCCAGCATTTCCATGGCCATCTCGTAACTCTCAACCCAATCCTCTGGAGCTAAATCTGCCGTGTAATTGGGCACCTTTCGCGGACCTTTGAAGTCCTTGGGCAGTTTCACGCTCCGTAAAGCGGGGATAAGACACTGCACCCCGAAAGAACTCGTTGTGACTCATGTCTCTGCTGTGGCTGTGTGAACTGGCGTCGTTTGACGGATCTCCTCCCGAGCTACCGATCTAACCCGGTTTGCCTCCTGAGCTTGTGCGTCTGTGGCTGCCGGATTATTCTGTCTGCGCTGATGTCGCCTACGTTCACTGCTAGACACTTCTGGTTCCTCCCAATGCCTAGTGTAACTCCGGCTGGGACGTGGTGTTGAATGTAGCCTTTCCCTGCTATGAGAATACGCTTGCTGCTGTACTAACGCCGTATTAAGTAGATCCTGGACCCTGCGTGCCTCCAACGCTACCGGGGACGTCCCCTCAACGGGTAAAGCGGCCAAACGTGCAGCAGCAGCAACGATGTTATCCAAAGGATTTGAATAATGACCTGGAGGGGTAGGAACGTGTGGTGCAGACGTGATCCGCCGATCTTGCTCCGCAGTAGGCTGCTGAACCGGCTCATCCCTGGCTGGGGGTGCCCTCCGGTTTGAAGCCGGATCATTGCTGGTCCCAGCCCCGGGTGTCCTGAACAGATCCGTCAGTTCATAAACCGACGGTAGACGAGATTGATATTTTCGACCCCTTACTCCCTGTACAGAGGCCTGCTCCATCCTTAGATGAAAAGCCTGATCATTCAACTCCGCCTGCCTTATCGCTATCATAGCCTTCACTGTTTTCAAATCATCCCTTGCTTTATCAATCCGGCCCTTTAGCCGAAGGAGCTCTGCATCATGTTGCGCCTTGTCTGCTGGAGCTACCTTTGCCACAGCTTTGGCCGTGAACTCCTCGACTAAGGTGGATAGAACGTCAGTAGGTGAGAGGGCTGGGCCGCTCCCCCCTACACCAGCTTCTGCTGTCGCCCCATTCACCGTGGGCTGCGGCGTAGATTGTGAACCGGCCATAAAGACAGCCACCCGGTTTGGCGGGTCAAAGGGGTCCGGAATACTGTCTCCGTCGGACTCACCCTCCGACCGGCCGTCCCGCAACTGATACAAAGATTCAGTCTCTCCGAATGAGGATCCGTCGTCGGAGTAGATAACTGTTTCACCGCCGGATTCCGATCCGTCCTCGGTTTGGACCCCGCGAACCGCTCCAACGAAAACGTGCTTCATGGCGGGCTGAATCCGGGCCGATCTCGCACGCTGAGCCGGCTCGATGATGTTGGAGAAGATGTCTGGCTCAGGTCCCTGTTTGCCGATCTTGCCGATGAAGACATGGATGCCACCGAAGGGAACCCGATACCCGTATTCGATTGAATCGGCCTCCGGTCCCCAACCCGCGTCGTCGATGTAGATCCGGCCGCGGTGACTCTTGGTCATCCGGCCGACAACGTAGCCCTTGAGCCCTTCAAAGCTGCCCTTCAAGAACTCGAAACCATCGTGCGGATGCCCCACGGTGGGCGCCAACTGTCATGGAATTAACACGGCAGATGTCCGGTTTAGCGGACTTGATGATGGAACCATCGCACGGGTTAGCTTGAAGAGGTTAAAAGCACACAAAGGACACAGAGGGTTTATACTAGTTCGGCCCCTTCGATGAAGGTAAAAGCCTATGTCTAGTTTGGTTTGGTATTGCTTGGGCGTCGATGAACAGGGAGCGGTTTGCTTGCCTATCAAGACGGGTTGTTTCTTGCTTGTCCCTGAACCGTTGCCGGGTCGTCCCTTTATATAGAGGTGACGCCTGGTCCGGTTTACAGAGCCCCGAGGCCGGCTCATACTCGTGTCCGCCTCGGTCTCTGCTCTTTTCTTCCTTATCTCTCAAGTTACATCATCGGGCGGTTTACAAACCATAACTCTATACATGGGCCTAAGATCTCATGGGCCGTAGCCTCTACTAAATATTACAATCATACATATTTGCTATAACCCGGTTTATATTAGCCGGTTCATACCTGCTAGTAATATCCCTGACAGTATGTCTACTTGATGAAACACAAGTCTGAGACCTTTGAAAAGTTCAAAGAATTTCAGAATGAGGTTGAGAATCAACGTGACAGAAAAATAAAGTTCTTACGATCGGATCGTGGGGGTGAGTATTTAAGTCATGAATTGGGCACGCACCTAAGGAACTGTAGAATTGTTTCACAATTGACACCGCCCGGAACACCTCAGCCTAATGGTGTATCCGAACGTCGAAATCATACTCTGTTGGACATGGTGCGATCTATGATGTCTCTCACCAACTTACCGCTATCTTTTTGGAGTTATACTTTAGAGACAGCCGCATTCACTTTAAATAGGGCTCCGTCGAAATCCATTGAGACGACACCGTATGAACTTTGGTTTGGCAAGAAACCTAAGCTGTCGTTTCTGAAAGTTTGGGGTTGCGATGCTTATGTCAAGAAACTTCAACCTGAAAAGCTCGAACCCAAATCGGAAAAATGCGTCTTCATAGGATACCCAAAGGAAACGATTGGGTACACCTTCTACCTCAGATCCGAAGGCAAGGTCTTTGTTGCAAAGAATGGATCCTTTCTGGAGAAAGAGTTTCTCTCGAAAGAAGTGAGTGGGAGGAAAGTAGAACTTGATGAGGTGATAGTCACCCCTCCCGAGCCGGAAAGTAGCGCAGCGCAGGAAATTGTTCCTGAGGTGCTTGCACCGACAAGGGAGGAAGTTAATGATAATGATCATGAAGAAACAGATCAAGTTACTACTGAACTTCGAAGGTCCACAAGGACACGTTCCGCACCAGAGTGGTACGGTAACCCTGTCATGGAAATCATGTTGTTAGACAACGGTGAACCTTCGAACTATGAAGAAGCGATGGCGGGCCCTGATTCCAATAAATGGCTTGAAGCCATGAAATCTGAGATAGGATCCATGTATGAAAACAAAGTATGGACTTTGGTGGACTTGCCCGATGAGAGGCACGCCATAGAAAATAAATGGATATTTAAGAAGAAGACAGACGCGGATGGTAATGTGACCATCTTTAAGGCTCGGCTTGTCGCTAAGGGTTATCGACAAGTTCAAGGGATTGACTACGAAGAGACTTTCTCTCCCGTAGCGATGCTAAAGTCCGTCCGAATCATGTTAGCAATTGCCGCATTCTATGATTATGAGATATGGCAGATGGACGTCAAAACGGCATTCCTTAATGGCTTCCTCAAGGAAGAGCTGTATATGATACAGCCGGAAGGTTTTGTCGATCCACAGAATGCTAACAAGGTATGCAAGCTCCGGCGCTCGATCTACGGGCTGGTGCAAGCATCTCGGAGTTTGAATATTCACTTTAATGATGTGATCAAAGCGTTTGGCTTTATACAGACTTGGGGTGAAGCATGTATCTAAAAGAAAGTGAGTGGGAGCTCTGTAGCATTTCTCATATTATATGTGGATGACATACTGCTGATGGGAAATGATATATAATTCTTGGAGAACATAAAGGCCTACTTGAATAAGAGTTTTTTAATGAAGGACCTTGGAGAAGCTTCTTACATATTAGGCATCAAAATCTATAGAGATAGATCAAGACGCCTCATTGGTCTTTCACAAAGCACATATCTTGACAAGATATTGAAGAAGTTCAATATGGATTAGTCCAAGAAGGGGTTCTTGCATGTTTTGCAAGGTATGATATTGAGCACGACTCAGTCCCCGACCACGGAAGAAGATAGAGAAAAGATGAGTGTCATCCCCTATGCCTCAGCCATAGGTTCTATTATGTATGCCATGCTATGTACCAGACCTGATGTGAACCTTGCCATAAGTTTGGTAGGGAGGTACCAAAGTGATCCCGGTATGGAGCACTGGACAGCGGTCAAGAACATCCTGAAGTACCTGAAGAGGACTAAGGATATGTTTCTTGTTTATGGAGGTGACGAAGAGCTCGTCGTAAAGGGTTACGTCGATGCTAGCTTCGACACGGATCTGGATGACTCCAAGTCACAAACCGGATACGTGTATATTTTCAATGGTGGAGCAGTCAGCTAGTGCAGTTGCAAGCAGAGCGTCGTGGCGCATTCTACATGTGAAGCGGAGTACATAGCTGCTTGCGAAGCAGCGCAAGAAGGAGTCTGGATGAAGGAGTTCATCACCGACCTAGGAGTCATTCCAAGCGCGTCAAGCCCGATGACTCTCTTCTGTGACAACACTGGAGCCATTGCCATTGCCAAGGAGCCCAGGTTTCACAAGAAGACCAAGCACATCAAGTGTCGTTTCAACTCCATCCGAAATTATGTTCAAGATGGAGACATAGATATTTGTAAAGTGCATACGGATCTGAATGTCGCAGATCCGTTGACTAAACCTCTTCCACGGGCAAAACATGATCAACACCAGAACGCTATGGGTGTTCAATTCATCACAATGTAACTAGATTATTGACTCTAGTGCAAGTGGGAGACTGTTGGAAATATGCCCTAGAGGCAATAATAAAAGGATTATTGTTATATTTCCTTGTTCATGATAATTGTCTGTTATTCATGCTTGAATTGTATTGTACGGAAACAGCGATACATGTGTGAATACATAGACCACAACGTGTCCCTGGTGAGCCTCTAGTTGCTAGATCATTGATCAACAGATGGTCACGGTTTCCTGACCATGGACATTAGATGTCATTGATAATGGGATCACATCATTAGGAGAATGATGTGATGGACAAGACCCAATCCTAAGCCTAGCACAAGATCGTGTAGTTCGTAATGCTTAAGCTTTTCCAGTGTCAAGTATCTATTCCTTAGACCATGAGGTTGTGCAACTCCCGGATACCGTAGGAATACTTTGGGTGTGCCAAACGTCACAACGTAACTTGGTGGCTATAAAGGTACGCAACGGGTATCTCTGAAAGTGTCTGTTGAGTTGGTACGAACCGAGACTGGGATTTTTCACTCCGTATGACGGAGAGGTATCTCTGGGCCCACTCGGTAAGACATCATCATAATGAGCTCAAAGTGACTAAGGAGTTAGTCACGGGATGATGGATTACGAAACAAGTAAAGAGACTTGCCATGACGAGATTGAACAAGGTATCGGTATACCGACGATCGAATCTCGGGCAAGTACCATGCCGATAGACAAAGGGAATTACATACGGGATTAAGTGAATCCTTGACATCGTGGTTCATCCGATGAGATCATCGAGGAACACGTGGGAACCAACATGGGTATCCAGATCCCGCTGTTGGTTATTGACCGGAGAGTCGTCTCGGTCATGTCTACGTGTCTCCCGAACCCGTAGGGTCTACACACTTAAGGTTCGGTGACGCTAGGGTTGTAGAGATATATGCACACGGAAACCCGAATGTTGTTCGGAGTCCCGGATGAGATCCCGGACGTCACGAGGAGTTCCGGAATTGTTCGGAGGTAAAGAATAATATATAGGAAGTCCAGTTTCGGTCATCGGGAGAATTCCGGGGGTCACCGGTAGTGTACCGGGACCACCGAATGGGTCCTGGGGGTCCACCGGGTGGGGCCACCCATCCCGGAGGGCCCCGTGGGCCGTAGGGGGGTACCAGCCCCTAGTGGGCTGGTGCACCCCCCATGTGCCTCCCCCCATGCGCCTAGGGTTGAAACCCTAGGGATGGGGCGCCCCCCTTAGGCTTGGGGGGCAAGCCACCCCCTTGGCCGCCGCCCCCCTAGGAGATTGGATCTCCTAGGGCCAGCGCCCCCCTGGCCCCCTATATATAGTGGGGGGGAGAGAGGGCAGCCGCACCTCAGCCCCTGGC
>LR738715.1:143290235-143337182 GCA_902687465.1 Secale cereale
CCCCCCGTTACATCTCCTACTCCTCCCGCAGGGTCTCGGCGAAGCCCTGCAGCTTTTCTCGTTGCATCCACCACCACGCCGTCGTGTTGCTGGATCTTCATCAACCTCTCCTCCCCCCTTGCTGGATCAAGGAGGAGACGTCACTATACCATACATGTGTTGAACGCGGAGGTGCCGTCCGTTCGGCGCTGGGATCATCGGTGACGAGGATCACGACAAGTACGACTCCATCATCCACGTTCCTTCGAACGCTTCCGCTCGCGATCTACAAAGGGTATGTAGATGCACTCCTTTATGCTTGTTGCTAGATGACTCCTTAGATTGATCTTGGTGAAACGTAGGAATTTTTTTGAATTCTGCTACGTTCCCCAACAGATCTTTATTTGTTTTCAGTACTCTATGTTAAGTGTGAACTGAGGCAGTTTGTGAATCACCATTATGTGGTGATCTTTTGATTTGTAATGGATCGGAAAACCTTTAGGGACTGGAAAGTTCTCTGCTGGAACGTGCGAGGTCTGAATTCTGAAAATCGCCAGCGTGCTGTTCGTCAAAAATTGATGAAAGTGGTTGCTCAGTTATTTGCTTGCAAGAAACAAAATGTGAGGTTATGGATCAGCGTTTCATTCGTAAATTTTGTCCGCGGCGCTTTGATCATTTTGTTTTTGTTCCCTCTGTCGGGGCATCTGGTGGTATGATTGTTCTATGGAATTCTGCACTCTTCACTGGCAAGCTGATTGAGTCTTTAAGCTATGGTATAACTGTGGAATTCCAATCCAAGCATAATTATGATATTTGGACTTTGGTTACAGTTTAGGGCCGTGTCAGAACCCTGCTCGAGATGAATTTATTACATGGCTTCATAATCTGGTTATACCTGTTGATGATAACTGGTTATTACTTGGCAACTTCAACTTCTTGAGATCCATGGACAACAGAAATAGGCCAGGTGGGAATATCAATGACATGATATTGTTTAAGGAGGTTATTGGGAACTTAGGGCTAATTGAGTTACCTTTGAAAGGAAGAAGGTTCACCTGGTCTAGTATCCAAGATGTACCTCTTTTGAAACAAATTGATTGGTTTTTCACTACAGTCAATTGGACATCTCACTATCCCAATACTATGGTGGTACCTCTGGCTAGGTCTGCTTCTGATCACACACCTTGTGTGGTCACCATCAAAACAAATGATCCCCAAGGCTAAGATTTTTTGTTTTGAGAATTATTGGGTTAACCTCCCTGGTTTTTTGGATTGTATCAATCAATCTTGGTCCAAACCTGTGCATAGAAAATCAGCTGCTGCTGTCATATCTGCAAAATTCAAAAGTCTTATGTATGCTCTTAAGGTTTGGCACACTAATCTTTCCAGGGTCAAAACTCTTATTAATGATTGCAACAAGGTTATTCTATACCTTGACACTCTTGAAGAGCATAGGCCTCTCTATTTACCTGAATCCAATTTCATAAGAATTGTGAAGCTACATTTGGAAGAGGGGCTTAGATTGCAATTTATTTACTAGAAACAAAGATGCACCATTAGGAATATAAAAGTAGGGGAAGAGAATACCAAGTTCTTTCATGCCATGGAAACTGAAAGATTTAGGTCAAACACTATCTCTAGTATTACTGTGGATGATGAAATAATCACTGATCATTCTGCTATGTCAGCTTTATTTCTGAAAGATTTCAAGGAAAGAATGGGCTGCTCCAATGATATTCAAATGGGTTTTGACCTTAGCACTCTTTTTAAAAGAGTTGAGGGGCTTGAGGACTTGACAAAACCTTTTTCCATTGAAGAAATTGATGTGGTTATTCAACAGATGCCACCTGATAGGGCCCCTAGGCCAGATGGTTTCACCGGTCTCTTTTAAAAAAAGTGTTGGGATCTAATTAAAGAGGACTTCATGCTGCTAGTACAAGAATTTCATGATGTATCTTTGGACTTGGAATGCATTAACACATCCTTGATCACTTTGATACCCAAGAAAATCAGTCCTGAGACTATGAATGATTACAGGCCAATTTCACTCACCAACAAATGTTTAAAGTTTCTAACCAAACTCCTGGCCAATAGGTTGCAAAGAGTGATCTTATCTTGTCTTCACAAGAATCAGTATGGGTTTTTGAGGTCAAGATCCATTCAAGACTGCTTGGCTTGGTGTTTTGAATATATACACCAATGCCAGGCTTCCAAGAGGCCTATTGTGTTGTTAAAGCTGGATTTCACAAAAGCTTTTGACACTATTGAGCATGAGGCTATTATCAGAATCCTTAGATACAAAGGTTTTAATGAGAAATGGATTTCATGGATCAGAACCATATTATCTTCTGGATCCTCCTCTATTTTACTCAATGGGGTGCCAGGCAATCACTTTCATTGTAAGAGAGGGGTCAGACAGGGAGACCCCATGTCTCCTCTGCCTTTTGTTTTAGATGCTGATTTGCTACAGTCTGTGGTCAATGATATGTGTAGCAAGGAATTCTAACTCTGCCAATACCCACAAACTGCCAGGACTGTCATATAGTTCAATATGGTGATGACACCCTCATTGTTCTACCAGCAGTGGATCATCAACTTCTTGCACTAAAGGACATGTTAGATATTTTTGCCACTTCCACTGGCTTATCTGTTAACTTTGCTAAATCTATGATGGTATCTATCAATATCTTTGCTGAGGAGGCCAACAGATTATCCAATGTTCTAGGATGTAAACTGGGATCAATGCCTTTTACTTACCTTGGATTGCCTATGGGCACCACAAAGCCATCTGTACAAGACCTAATGCCTTTAGTACACATAATTGAAAGGAGACTATCTGCCACATCATGCATTCTTAACCAAGGCAGCAGACTGCAACTGTTATAGTCCATGCTCTCCTCAATGCCAATATATTTTCTATGCACTTTAGAAATCCCCCCTGGTATCTTGAAACAAATTGAACGTATACAGAGGCAGTGTCTTTGGAGAGGGAACTCTGACACCCAAAGACAATCTCTTGCTGCATGGAACCTTGTTTGTCTGCCAAAAAAACAAAGGTGGTCTTGGTGTTCTTAACCTCAGAATTCAGAATGAAGCACTACTGATGAAATTTCTACACAAGTTCTACAACCATCATGACATACCTTGGGTCAGCTTTGTCTAGGACTCCTACTATCATGAATCTATGCCTCACTCTACTATTCTTTGTGCATCCTTCTGGTGGCATGATGTCTTCAAGCTCTCCTCCAAATACTTAAATTTTGCAAAGCCCTCTCTTGGTAATGGGTGGTCTATTCTTTTTTGGAATGATCCTTGGGTCCCTGACCTAAATGGCACCTCTATCAGCCATAGTTTTCCACGATTATTCTCATTTGTGATTGATGGACAGCTTTCAGTTGCTCAAGTTATGGAGCATGATATCATGGAGAATTTTTACTTGCCCATTTCCACACAAGCTTTTGATGAGCTTCAGTCTCTCAAGATAGTTTTGAGCACCCATGAGACTTCAGCAGAGAATGATAGTTGGATTTGGCCTTTCAATAAGGGGAGTTTTAGGCCTAAATCTTACTACACTCAGGTGCATCAGAATATTGTGGTTGATCCTAATTTTTCATGGATATGGAAAAGCTCTTGCACCATGAAGATTAAAATGTTTGGTTGGCTGCTGCTTAGGGATAGACTGAACACCAGAGACATGCTTCAACGTAGGCATTGGCATGTGGATGATCTTACATGTGTTCTCTGTCTTCATCTTATTCATGAAGATGTGAGCCATCTTTTCTTTTCATGCCTTTTCAGCCAAAGAGTTTGGAACTACTTACAAATCTCTTGGGAACCTCTGCCTGGTATGACAACATACCAGATGGCTTTACAAGCCAGGTCTAAATTTGGCAAACCTTTTTTCACTGAAGTGGTTTTCACTGCTGCATGGAACATATGGATCATCAGAAATGGGAAAGTCTTCAGAAATGAGCAACCTTTTTTCAGGATATGGAGACACAATTTTATCCATGATATGACTCTTTTATCTCATAGGATAAAATGTAAATTCAAGGATAGTTACATGGACTGGCTAACTAACCTACCTTAGGCATTTTGTATAGGTAAACTTTACTGTAAGTATTTCTAACTGTAGATGTCACTGAACTTTGTATTAGTTTGCCTTTCTTGCTTTTAATAAAGAGGAATGTGAGGCTTTTGCCTTGCAGTATATAGTCAAAAAAAGTATGTACCGGTAAACTTATCCGGTTTCAGTGCAGCGGCAAAGCCACTTGTCGAAAAATTCCTACACATAATAGGTTTTTGGATTGCTGAGTAAATAGGCAATTTTTCGATTAATTTAATCCAGGAATAAACCACTAGCATGGCATTGACACAAATAATTGCATACTGATATTCAATCATGCAGGCACATACTACGCTAATTGTAGACAGATCTATGTATAACGCTAACATACCTAAAACGGAAAATAGTATGAGCGGGATAAATGAGTTATACCCTCCAGTAGGCCATGCAGAGGCCGCGACAGCGGTGACGGCAACAGCGTCCTTGGCTGCCTTCTTGTCGACTTCGAGCTTCTCGGCGGCAGCATGTTCGGCGTCGTTGGACATGGTGATGACGAGGGTGACGCGGAGTAGAGGAAGTAGACGAACGGCGCGCAGTCGCGTAGTCGCTTCCCAAAAACCTATTGGCCCTTCTCCCGTACAGGATCCGGAGAGGCGGGGTTTCGGAGACCTGCTCTCCCGTTGACCGTGTACGTGGCGGACGGGATGGAGTCACCGGCGGTAGCAGCAGCAAAGGAACGACGGTGGGTGTGGAGGCAGATGTGTTCTGTTGTGGCGGCTAGGGTTAGGAGACACCTCGCACTTATATAGGTGCAGCCGCGCGGAGAGACGTGGGCTCGACCCATGTCCGACTCCGTGACAGCCCATGATCCGACGTCTCAGATCGTGGCCCCGCTGTCAGAAACTCTCCGTTAGTGACTGACAAAAATAAGCACATAGGTGTGAGCTTGGCTCGGCTCAATCCCGCAACCCGCAGCGCGTCGTGACGAGGCGTGGCGTGGCGTGGCGTGCGGAGGCGGGCGGCGGAGGAGGAGTGCGCGAGGGCCTTGATACGTCTCCAACGTATCTATAATTTTTAATTGTTCCATGCTATTATTTATGATGTTTTGGATGTTTAATGGGCTTTGTCATACACTTTTATATTATTATTGGGACTAACCTACTAACCCAAAGGCCCAGTCCAGATTGTTGTTTTTTTGCCTGTTTCAGGGTTTTGCAGAAATGGAATATCAAACGGAGTCCAAACGGAATGAAACCTTCGGGGGAGATATTTTTGGAGAAAATCACGCACGGGAGACTTGAGAACCATGGAGTAGGGGCCACGAGGTGCCCATGAGGGTGGGGGCGCGCCCCCAGCCCAGGGCGCGCCCCCTGTCTTGTGGACCCCTCGTGAGTCCCCCGGTGCCCTCCTTCCTCCTATATAAGGCTACGTACCCTAAAACCATCAGAAGAGGAGAGAAACCCCTAATTCCACCACCGTAACCTTCTGTTCCCGTGAGATCCCATCTTGGGGCCTGTTCCGGAGCTCCGCTGGAGGGGGGGATCCATCACGGAGTGCTTCTACATCATCATCATCGCCTCACCATAAGTTGTGAGTAGTTTACCACAGACCTTCGGGTCCATAGCTAGTATCTAGATGGCTTCTTCTCTCTCTCTCTGGATCTCAATACAAAGTTCTCCTTGGTCTTCGAGGAGATATATTCGATGCAATCTCTTTTTGCTGTGTGTTTGTTGAGATCCGATGAATTGTGGGTTTATGATCAGGATTATCTATGAGAATTATTTGGTTCTTTTCTGAACTCTTTATGTGTGCTCATAATATCCTAGCAAGTCTCTTCGAATTATTGATTTGGTTTGGCCTACTAGATCTATAGTTCTTGCAATGGGAGAAGTGCTTGGCTTTGGGTTCAATCTTGCGGTGTCCCTTCCCAGTGACAGTAGGGACAGCAAGGCACGTATTGTATTGTTGCCATCGAGGATAAAAAGATGGGTTTTATATCATACTGAGTTTATCCCTCTACATCATGTCATCTTGCTTAAGGCGTTACTCTGTTCTTATGAACTCAATACACTAGATGCATGATGGATAGCGGTCGATGTGTGGAGTAATAGTAGTAGATGCAGGTAGGAGTCGGTCTACTTGTCTCAGACGTGATGCCTATATACAATGATCATGCCTAGATAGTCTCATAATTATTCGCTTTTCTATCAATTGCTCGACAGTAATTTGTTTACCCGCCGTAGAATATCGCTATCATGAGAGAAGCCACTAGAGAACACTATGGCCCCCGGGTCTATTCTCAACATATCAATCTATATCTACTTTACTTTTTCCGCTTTTACATTATGTTCTTATAATCAAAAAATACCAAAAATATTAGCTATCATCTCTATCAGATATCACTTTCGTAAGTGACCGTAAAGGGATTGACAACCCCTTATCGCGTTGGCTGCGAAGTTCTTATTTGTTTGTGCAGGTGCGAGGGACTCGCGCGTGGTCTCCTACTGGATTGATACCTTGGTTCTCAAAAACTGAGGGAAATACTTACGCTATTGTGTTGCATCTCCCTTTCCTCTTCGAGGGAATACAATGCAAGCTCGAGAAGTAGCAAGAAGAATTTCTGGCGCTGTTGCGAGGGAGGCTTACGCAAAAGTCATATACCAAGTACCTATCACACACCCTTATCCTTCGCATTACAATTTTTTTTTTGCCTCTCATCTTCCTCTCCCCCACTTCAGCCTTGCCGTTTTATTTGCCCTTCTTCTGTCGTGTGTTTATCGTTCGCTTGCTTCTTGCTTGCTTGTGTATTGCTTGCTTGCTTGTCACTATGGCTCTCCCTATCAGTGTTGACCCTCACCTCAAGAGGCTGGAGGAGATTGAAAACAATGTTAGACATTTTATGCCTATTCAATTCGAGCATAATGATTTCTTCAGAAGTGAGCTTAAAGAACAGAAAAAAAATTATGGAATATATGAATAAAGACCTTGATGATATGTCTAAGGAATTTTATGGTTTGAAATCTTAGTTTGCTCATCTTGAGAACTTAATATCCCAGATTTCGGATAAACAGTCCACCTTGATCAATAAGATGGTTGCTAAACCGGAAGATCATGAAAATAAAGATGAAGATCTGAAAGTTATTGATGTGTCTCCTATTAGATCCTTGTTTTCTAGCATAAATCTTGATGAAGATAGGATTGGGGAGGATTCTACTTTAAGGTGTCCCAATGATTCGGAGTTTTTAGATCTTGATGCTAAAATTACTAAAAGTGGGAGTGAAGAAATTAAAACTTTGCATAGTGATGAACCCACTACTTTGGATTTCAAAGGATTCAATTATGATAATTGCTCTTTGATTTATTGTATTTCCTTGTTGCAATCCGTACTAAACTCTCCGCATGCTTATAGTAAAAAATAAAGCTTTTACTAAACACATAGTTGATGCTTTGATGCAATCTTATGAAGAAAAACTTGAGTTAGAAGTTTCTATCCCTAGAAAGCTTTATGATGAGTGGGAACCTACTATCAAAATAAAAATTAAAGATCATGAATGCTATGCTTTGTGTGATTTGGGTGCAAGTGTCTCCACTATCCTAAAAACTGTGTGTGATTTGCTAGGTTTCCATGAGCTTGATGATTGTTCTTTAAATTTGCATCTTGCGGATTCCACTATTAAGAAACCTATGGGAAGGATTAATGATGTTCTTATTGTTGCCAATAGGAATTATGTGCCTTCATTGTTCTTCATATAGATTTCAATCCTTCATGTCCTATTATTCTTGGTAGACCTTTCCTTAGAAAGATTGGTGCAATTATTGATATGAAGGAAGGAAATATTAGATTCCAAATTCCGTTATGGAAAGGCATGGAACACTTTCCTAGAAAGAAAGTCAAATTACCATATGAATCTATTATGAGAGCGACTTATGGATTGCCTTCCAAGGATGGCAATACCTAGATCTATCATGTATCGTGCCTAACTAGGGGCGTAAAACGATGGCGCTTGTTGAGAGGCAACCCAATTTTATATTTTTTTTGTTTTTGCTGCTGTTAGGGAATAAATATTGCATCTAGCTTCTGTTTAGATGTGGTTTTGTGTTTTGTTTAGTGTTTGTGCCAAGTAGAACCTTTGGGAAGACTTGTGTGAAGTTTACGTGATCTTGCTGTGAAAAACAGAATCGTTAGCGCTCGCTAGAATGGTCATCAGATTTTATTGGAGCGCGCTATTTAGTTGATTCTTTTTTCAGATGATTAATAGAAAAATTCCTCATGTTTACCAATTTAGTTTGAATTTTTTGGAGTTACATAATTATGCGAAACCTGCAGATTACTACAGACTGTTCTGTTTTTGACAGATTCTATTTTTCGTGTGTTGTTTGCTTATTAATGCATCTATGAGTAATATTGGGAAGTATGAACCATAGTGAAGTTGGAATACAGTAGGTTTAACACCAATATAAACAAAGAATGAATTCATTTCAGTACCTTTGAGTAGTGGTTTGCTTTCTTATACTAACGGAGCTCACGAGATTTTTGTCTAAGTTTTGTGTTGTGAAGTTTTCAAGTTTTGAGTATTGCTTTGATGTACTATGGAACAAAGAGTAGCAAGGGCCTAAGATTGGGGATGCCCAAGGCACCCCAAGTAAAATTCAAGGACAACCAAAAGCCTAAGCTTGGGGATGCCCCGGGAAGGCATCCCCTCTTTCGTCTTCATCTATCAGTAACTATACTCGGAGCTATATTTTTATTCACCACATGATATGTGTTTTGCTTGGAGCGTCTTGTATAATTTGAGTATTTGCTTGTTAGTTTGCCACAATTATCCTTGCTGGACACAACTATTTGAGAGAGTTAAATATGGCCTAGGAATTGTTAGAACACTCTATGTGCTTCACTTATATCTTTTGAGTTGAATAGTTTTGCTCTAGTGCTTCACTTATATATTCTAGAGCACGGTGGTGATAATATTTTGAAGAAATTGTTGAACTCTCATGCTTCACTTATATCCTTTTGAGAGTCTATTAAAACAGCATGGTAATGTGTTTAGGCTATAAAACTAGTCTTCACATGATAGACATCCAATATCAATGTAGTAAAAACTTTCACACTAAGTGCATTGAATATGATGAGAAGTTGGATGCTTGATAAATGTTTTGAGATATGAGGATAGTGATATTTGAGTCATGCTAGTGGTGTTATTATGAAATTGAGAAATACTTGTGTTAAGTTTAGTGATTCCCGTAGCATGCACGTATGGTGAACCGCTATGTGACGAAGTTAGAGCATGAGGTATTTGTAAAGTGCCAACCTTTGTGTGGAGGTCGGGGGCACACGATGGTTAACTCCTACCAACCTCCCCCCTAGGAGCATGCGTTGATTGCTTTGTTTTGATGACTCGTAGATTTTTTCAATAAGTATATGAGTTCTTATGACTAATGTTGAGTCCATGGATATACGCACTCTCACCCTTCCACCATTGCTAGCCTCTCATGTACCACGCAACTTTCGCCGGTACCATACACCCAATATATATCCTTCCTCAAAACAGTCACCATATATATTCCTCCAAACAGCCACCATACCTACCTATCATGGCATTTCCTTAGCCATTCCGAGATATATTGCCATGCAACTTTCCATCGTTCCGTTCATATAACACACATGATATTGGAGAAAATCACGCACGGGAGACTTGATAACCACGGAGTAGGGGCCACGAGGTGCCCACAAGGGTGGGGGGCGCGCCCCCTGCATCGTGGACCCCTTGTGAGGCCCCCGGTGCCCTCCTTCCTCCTATATAAGCCTACGTACCCCGAAACCATCAGAAGAGGAGAGAAAACCCGAATTCCACCGTCGTAACCTTCTGTTCCCGTGAGATCCCATCTTGGGGCATGTTCTGGAGCTCCGCCGGAGGGGGGATCCATCACGGAGTGCTTCTACATCATCATCATCGCCTCACCATAAGTTGTGAGTAGTTTACCACAAAACTTCGGGTCCATAGCTAGTATCTAGATGGCTTGTTCTCTCTCTCTCTCTCTCTCTCTCTCTCTCTCTCTCTCTCTCTCTCTCTCTCTCTCTCTCTCTCTGGATCTCAATACAATGTTCTCCTCGGTCTCCGAGGAGATCTATTCGATGTAATCTCTTTTTGCGGTGTGTTTGTCGAGATCCGATGAATTGTTGGTTTATGAACAAGATTATCTATGAGAAATATTTGGTTCTTTTATGAACTCTTTATTTGTGCTCATAATATCCTTGCAAGTCTCTTCGAATTATTGGTTTGGTTTGGCCTACTAGATCTATAGTTCTTGCAATGGGACAAGTGCTTGGCGTTGGGTTCAATCTTGTGGTGTCCTTTCCCAGTGACAGTAGGGGCAGAAAGGCACGTATTGTATTGTTTCCATCGAGGATAAAAAGATGCGTTTTATATCATATTGCTTGAGTTTATCCCTCTACATCATGTCATCTTGCTTAAGGCGTTACTCTGTTCTTATGAACTCAATACACTAGATGCATGCTGGATAGCGGTCGATGTGTGGAGTAATAGTAGTAGATGCAGGCAGGAGTCGGTCTACTTGTCTCGGACGTGATGCCTATATACAATGATCATGCCTAGATAGTCTCATAATTATTCGCTTTTCTATCAATTGCTCGACAGTAATTTGTTTACCCGCCGTAGCATATCGCTATCATGAAAGGAGCCACTAGAGAACACTATGGCCCCCGGGTCTATTCTCAACATATCAATCTACATCTACTTTACTTTTTCGCTTTTACTTTCTGTTCTTATAATAAAAAATACCAAAAATATAAACTATCATCTCTATCAGATCTCACTTTCGTAAGTGACCGTAAAGGGATTGACAACCCCTTATCGCGTTGGATGCGAAGTTCTTATTTTTTTTGTGCATGTGTGAGGGACTCGTGCGTGGTCTCCTACTGGATTGATACCTTGGTTCTCAAAAACTGAGGGAAATACTTACGCTACTGTGCTACATCTCCCTTTCCTCTTCGAGGGAATACAATGCAAGCTCGAGAAGTAGCAGGCCTCTTCTCTTCTCAAGCTCCAATAGCATGTGGAAGAGAATCCCTTATAAGGAGGTCCAACTCCTGTTCCACTTCCGGGGTGGGATAAAATTCCCACTACACCTAGTGCCAATAAACCCACATGGGCCCTTAGAGATTTTCAGAAATTGCTATATGGGCCTAAGGCCCATCTCAAAATTCAGAAATCCCCCGCCAGATCTCAAGGGCCCATTATGTCCTCTCTTCTAATTGTTGTTTTGATATACTAGTGTTTCGGTGAAGACCTGTTAAGGTTGAGCTTCACCTAGAGCAAGTAGCTACACTCCTTCACAACTGAACAATGGACTATGCCTTGAATTGTCAGTTTGGCGTAAAGAAGCTTCACCACATGTCTTACTGATACTAGGTTGCCGAAGGCTGATATGTCTCCAACGTATCTATAATTTTTGATTGTTCCATGCTATTATTTATGAAGTCTTGGATGTTTAATGGGCTTTATCATTCACTTTTATATCATTTTTGGGACTAACCTACTAACCCAAAGGCCCAGTCCAGATTGTTGTTTTTTGCCTATTTTAGGGTTTTGCAGAAAAATAATATCAAACGGAGTCCAAACGGAATGAAACCTTCGCGAGAGATATTTTAGGAGAAAATCACGCACAGGAAGCTTGAGAACCACGTCAGAGGATCGAGGAGTCGCCGTCGAGGGTGGGGGCGCGCCCCCCTTACCAGGGAGCGCCCCCTGCCTCGAGGCCTCCTCAAGTCGCCCCTGGTGCCCTCCTTCTTCCTATATAAGTCCACGTACCCCAAAAACTCCGTGAACAGAGAGAAAACCCTAATTCCACCACCGTACCTTCTGTTCCCATGGTGATTGATGGCTTCTCGCCCCTCGTTGGTTACCCCAAGTGGAAGGTTTGAGATGTAGCGTAGCGGTAGTTTTCCCTTGGCAAAGATACCAAGGATCGAATCCCGTGAGACTCCGAGGGTCGACAAGAAGGTGTCAATAGCGCCAGAGACTTTTGCTTTGACATGACCTGCACACAGATACAAATAACTTTGCTCCCAACGAGTACAGAGAGGTTGTCAATCCCTCCGGCCTTGTCGTTTACAAAGGATCAAACGCAAGAGATAATAGTGATAGGTATGACTGCAACTAGTAAATAAGAACAGGAAGTAAATAGCGGGTGTGATCAGTAATGGTAATATGGACCGGGGTCCCATGATGTTCACTAGTGATGTCTCTCTCCCAAAAGACGATAAAAAAGCTAAGCGAGGTAAACGAATTACAGCTGGGCAATTGACATGATTATGTGCGCAAACCAATGCTAACTATGCTGTAAGAAAGGTAGAGGCTCAAAAGCATGGGCGGTACGCCAAGGCAAGTAGACTGAAATCCATCTGCATCTACTACTAATCATCCACCTTGAGATATTTATCCAGAACATCTCGCTGGTATTAAGTTGCGAGTCCCACCCATAGTGTAAACTCAAAGCAATAGACAACTGCATTAAAAGAACTTTGCATAAAGTAAACAATCCTTGCACCCGCAAGTACAAGCACCGTTGTTTTCCCCCTTGTGGCAACAGCACATCCCCTAGACTCATGTTTCTGTCACTCAAGCTAGTCATCGAGGGGCATGAACCCACAATCAAGCATAACGTTCCCTCTTGGAGTTACTACCTACTACTTGGCCAAAGCAATAAACAGCAACGGAGAACATGCAAGAATTACTCAAGAACATAAATATAAAAGAGGTGAATCAAATATTTTACTCATACACAATCTGAACATAATCTCATAATCCATCGGATCCCAGCAAACTCAGCATAGCAACAGCATAAAGATTACATATGTGCCTCGATCATGTAGGGCAGCTCACGAGGTCTAATCGATGAAGAACAAAGAGGGGAGGAGAACATCACATAGCTACTGGTCATGGACCCATGGTCCAAGGGAGACTACTCACAACTCATCCGGGAAGCATCCATGGTGGTGGAGAAGCTCCCGGTGGTGGTTCTCCCCTCCGGCAGGGTGCCGGGAAGAGTTCTCCTGGTGCTCCCGATCTTGGAAGCGCGGCGGCGGCGGAACAGAGATGAGATCGCGAAAAAGGGTTCCGTCCTCGAGGGTTTCGGGACGCGATGTAAATATATGCCAAAGGGGGTCACCAGAGGAGGTAAGGGGGGCATATGTGCCCCCCCGGCGCGGCCAGGAGGTGGGCCGCGTGGGCAGGCCGCCTGGGCTGCCCCTGGCCCCACTTCTGGCGCGTGGAAGCTTCTGAAGCGCTGATTTTTTATATATTTTTCCCGGAATTTTTCTGGCAATTTAAGTAATGGGAAAACCTGAAATACAAAAACAGTAGAAAACAGAAACTGGCACTGGGGTGCACTGAGTTAATAGGTTAGTCCAAATGTGATCAAAAGTGTATGGAAGTGCATAAATATCATAGCAATATCACACAAAAGAGGCATGGAGCAAGCAGAAATTATAGATACGTTTTGGGCGTATCAACATCCCCAAGCTTAATTCCTGCTCGTCCTCGAGTAGGTAAATGATAACAAGCATAATTTCTGTGGTGACTTGCTACCAAAGAATCTTTCACAGTCACATGACAAATGCTTACTGAGATAATGAATCTTTAGTAATTAAGTTGCCTCATGAGAATATCACAAAGAACTGAAAGTTTTACAATATGATACTGAAACACCCAATAGATTTGTAGTGAGCATGGTGTGCAAACATGACAAAGTGATACCTCGCTTGCCCCCTTTAGTGAAGCAAAACATAAATGCAGGAGCACCTCCGAAGTTTAAGTGACGACTAGATACAATGATTTCAGAATAAGCGATATCATAATCATGCAGAAGACAATGGTACTTTGGGACAATGCACATTACACTCAGAATGACAATCATGCTCTCAATAGTTGGTGCTTTGAAGAAAGAAGGTGGAGACTCTCGAACCGTGGATTTTGATGGCAAGGTTGAAAACCCGTGGTTGGAAGCAAAGACTAAACATGTACCAGAGCTCTTGGTTTTAAAAACAGAGGTAAAAATGATTTTTGGGAGATGCATATTTCGTCAACGAATGCTAGTAGATAACTCAATTACTTCTCGAGCTGGACAAGTTTCGAGGAACGGCTCCCGCACGGGGACGATCACATCCCCTTAATCTCCTTTGTTTATCACTGCCAAAAGTTTTCTGATTTCTCATGAACAAAGCGTGAAGGAGGGTTTGTTTGTTGTATTTTTTATGAGCCGGGCGCACTCATGCCAGTTCCTTCTCGTATTAGGGGTTTGCAGATTAGACATGCAATCCCGGGGTAAAACTTGTCCAACTTAAAAAGATCATGAATTAACTACTACTTCCTCATGAGCTAAAACAGAGGCACAAAAGAGAAATGCTTTTGAATAATTTTGAGATGGTACAAGAAAGTCTTCGTTAGGAATGGCAAGTAAATACCATATATAGGAAGGTATGGTGGACTCATATGGCATAACTGGTTTCAAGGATTTTGGATGCACAAGTAGTCAGTCCGCTTAGTACAGGTGAAGGTTAGCAAAAGACTGGGAGCGACCAACTAAGAGAGCAATGATGGCCATAATCATGCAGAGCGAGAAAGCAACATTGAATCGGGCATGGAAGTTATATCGCTACTCAGAAATTAAAGATCATCAAGGCTTGATAGACTTTCTTTACAGTCTTAAATATGCGTGAGCATATGCCAAGTCAATCAAAATAAATTCTTGGAGGAAGATATCACTAAACCATACCACATCATAGGCAAACAAATCATGCTGGTACTTCAATAACACATTAAGAACCCCCAGCTATTTGAGACTAACCATAAGAAAACATGAACTACTAAGCACCATTATGCACATAGCATTTTTATCATAGACATATCAACCAGTGCCACAGAAGCCAACTCTCTTAACAAGATAAGCATGATAACTCAAGAGAGTTCCAGAAGCAACCAACTAAACAAAAGCTCTTTAAAAAGAAAAGCATGAAAACTAAGAGCTAAACATGACAGTAGCTATTGAAAGACAAAGAACATACACAGCAAAGATAAGCATGAAAATCCTATGTTGTGTTCTAGGTTGAAGTGGAGTGTGTTTCTCTCCCACACAAAGAAAGCTGGGTTCGAACTCGTTATGAGTAGCAAGCAAAGCTAAAGAAAACTAAAAAGGAAACTAAAAGCAAGACGCTCCAAGCATAGCACATAACGCAGGAAGTGATTAAAATATAGTGGAACGAAAGACGAACTGATAATTGTTGATGGAGAAGGGGATGCACGGAGGCATCCCCAAGCTTAGACGCTTGAGTCTTCTTGAATATTTCTTGGGGGTGCATGGGGGCATCCCCAAGCTTGAGCGTTTGACCCTCCTGAATCTTTTTATCATCTTCCCTCGCACACTTCAAAACTCCCTTCATACATAACTCATCATAATCTGATTAGCGAGGTTAGTACCCATAATAAAATAATTTTTCCTTGCTGGAAATAAAGATAATCTTGAAGGGCTACTGTTTCTCAAGATTGCCAAAAGGTTTTTGCAAAGAAAAAGCAAGCTCAAGGTTTGCAAAACGAAGAAAAGGCAAAACAGGACAGAATCTGTGAAAAACAGACTAGCAGGTAGTAAATAATTTTTTCGGGGCACTTCTGCAACTCAAATAAAAAAACTCAGAACAGACGCCCGAAAGCCAATTGTATAGAGCATGCTGTCGAAAAAATTCAGACCAAAAAGATCATCTGGTGATTTTATACCAATTTTCTGTCCAAGGAGAGAATCTGTTTCCTGGACAGCACGTCACAACTTTTGAACTTTCTTGCAATCAGAGGCTAAACTTGGCACAAAGCTGAAAAGTAAAGATACAATGATGATTCTACTGTAGTAACAAACATCAAGACACAACAAAAGCAAAATAAAACTTTATTCATCGTGGGCTGCCTCCCAAAAGCGCTTTCTTTTATGCCTTTAAGCTAGGCATAATGCAAAGAGGAATCAATAATCATCATAATAATCGGAGTTATAAATTGCTTCAAATGGTTCCTCAACAAGTTCACTCTTGTTCCTTCTAGGAAAGGGGTACATACCTTCTGCCTTCCCGCGTAGGCGGATTTGTCCCTTACCTATATCGATGAAGCCTTTTACGGCTCGGAGGAAGTCCCTTCCAAGCACTATATTTCCTTGGTTTGGCTTCATGATGAAGAAATCAACCATTGCAATCCCTTTAAGGAAGGTAACTGGCACGTCTTTTATTCTTCCCTGGATCCCAGAAATGTCTCCATTAGCATGTTCATGATAGGATGATAATCTGTCCATGTTAAATTTTAAAGAATCATGAACAATTTTTGGCATAGTAGAAACCATAGATCCAATATCACAATAAGCAAGGAAGTCTTGATTAGAGATGTTAATCCTAACAAAAGGCTCCCAATCATTGTCTTTTTACAAAATATCTCTCTTATTGGGTTCGGGTTTCTCTACCTTCATCAAGTCTAGAGCATCCATTCTCTTCTCAATAGTAGCAAGTCTATCTATGACAGTATCAAAACTATGATCATAAACAAAGTAACTAGATAGACCATGTATAATTTCAAGAGCCCTAGCTTCATCACACTCTAGGAAATCTCCTTCAGCTATAATATCAAGAGAGTGTTTACACCATTAAAAAAGACCATGGTAAAAATTTCGAAGCACAATTTTTATAGGTATCCAAGGCATTATTCTCCTATGTGCATCAGAAATTCTGTCCCATGCCTTTTTCATATTCTCTCCATCCCTTTGATGGAAATCTAGAATTTCTGATTCCCTCAAAGCACCGAATCCTAACATGCTTGACTAAACAGAAAGGACTACTAACAGAAAAGCAAATAATTTTTTTTGTGATTTTCGATAAAGGACACTAAAGCAAAAACTGAAAGGTAAACTAACAAGACTAAAAAGCAAAGATAAAAGATAGCGTGCAACTCCCCTATCTTGAAGAGTGGAGTCCCCGGCAACGGCGCCAGAAAACTTTGCTTGATGGCTTCTCGCCCCTCGTTGGTTACCCCAAGTGGAAGGTTTGAGATGTAGCGTAGCGGTAGTTTTCCCTTGGCAAAGATACCAAGGATTGAATCCCGTGAGACTCCGAGGGTCGACAAGAAGGTGTCAATAGCGCCAGAGACTTTTGCTTTGACAAGACCTGCACACAGATACAAATAACTTTGCTCCCAACGGGTACAGAGAGGTTGTCAATCCCTCCGGCCTTGTCGTTTACAAAGGATCAAACGCAAGAGATAATAGTGATAGGTATGACTGCAACTAGTAAATAAGAACAGGAAGTAAATAGCGGGTGTGATCAGTAATGGTAATATGGACCTGGGTCCCATGATGTTCACTAGTGATGTCTCTCTCCCAAAAGACGATAAAACAGCTAAGCGAGGTAAACGAATTACAGCTGGGCAATTGACAGGATTATGTGCGCAAACCAATGCTAACTATGATGTAAGAAAGGTAGAGGCTCAAAAGCATGGGCGGTACGCCAAGGCAAGTAGACCGAAATCCATCTGCATCTACTACTAATCATCCACCTTGAGATATCTATCCAGAACATCTCGCTGGTATTAAGTTGCGAGTCCCACCCATAGTGTAAACTCAAAGCAACAGACAACTGCATTAAAAGAACTTTGCGTAAAGTAAACAATCCTTGCACCCGCAAGTACAAGCACCGTTGTTTTCCCCCTTGTGGCAACAACACATCCCCTAGACTCATGTTTCTGTCACTCAAGCTAGGCATCGAGGGGCATGAACCCACAATCAAGCATAACGTTCCCTCTTGGAGTTACTACCTACTACTTGGCCAAAGCAATAAACAGCAACGGAGAACATGCAAGAATTACTCAAGAACATAAATATAAAAGAGGTGAATCAAATATATTACTCATACACAATCTGAACATAATCTCATAATCCATCGGATCCCAGCAAACTCGGCATAGCAACAGCATAAAGATTACATATGTGCCTCGATCATGTAGGGCAGCTCACGAGGTCTAATCGATGAAGAACAAAGAGGGGAGGAGAACATCACATAGCTACTGGTCATGGACCCATGGTCCAAGGGAGACTACTCACAACTCATCCGGGAAGCGTCCATGGTGGTGGAGAAGCTCCCGGTGGTGGTTCTCCCCTCCGGTAGGGTGCCGGGAAGAGTTCTCCTGGTGCTCCCGATCTTGGAAGCACGGCGGCAGCGGAATAGAGATGAGATCGCGAAAAAGGGTTCCGTCCTCGAGGGTTTCGGGACGCGATGTAAATATATGCCAAAGGGGGTCACCAGAGGAGGTAAGGGGGGCCCAGGCGCCCCCCCGGCGCGGCCAGGAGGGGGGCCGCATGGGCAGGCCGCCTGGGCTGCCCCTGGCTCCCCTCTGGCCCCACTTCTGGCGCATGGAAGCTTCTGGAGCGCTGATTTTTTTATATATTTTTCCCGGAATTTTTCTGGCAATTTAAGTAATGGGAAAACCTGAAATACAAAAATAGCAGAAAACAGAAACTGGCACTGGGGTGCACTGAGTTAATAGGTTAGTCCAAATATGGTCAAAAGTGTATGGAAGTGCATAAATATCATAGCAATATCACACAAAAGAGGCATGGAGCAAGCAGAAATTATAGATACGTTTTGGACGTATCAGTGATCCCATCTTGGAGCCTGTTCTGGAGCTCCACCGGAGGGGGGTCCATCACGGAGGCCTTCATCGTCGTCGTCATCACCCTCACCATGAGTTGTGAGTAGTTTACCACAGACCTTCGGGTCCATAGCTAGTATCTAGATGGCTTCTTCTCTCTCTGGATCTCAATACAAAGTTCTCCTCAGTCTTCGAGGAGATCTATTCGATGTAATCTCTTTTTGCGATGTCTTTGTCGAGATCCGATGAATTGTGAGTTTATGATCAAGGTTATCTATGAAAGATATTTGGTTCTTCTCTGAACTTTTATATGTGCCCATAATATCCTTGCAAGTCTCTTCGAATTATTGGTTTGGTTTGGCCTACTAGATCTATAGTTCTTGCAATGGGAGAAGTGCTTGGCTTTGGGTTCAATCTTGCGGTGTCCTTTCCCAGTGACCGTAGGGGCAGCAAGGCACGTATTGTATTGTTGCCATCGAGGATAAAAAGATGGGGTTTACATCATATTGCCTGAGTTTATTCCTCTACATCATGTCATCTTGCTTACGGCGTTACTTTGTTCTTATGAACTCAATACACTAGATGCATGCTGGATAGCGGTCGATGTGTGGAGTAATAGTAGTAGATGCAGGCAAGAGTCGGTCTACTTGTCTCGGACGTGATGCCTATATACAATGATCATGCCTAGATAGTCTCATAATTATTCGCTTCTCTATCAATTGCTCGATAGTAATTTGTTTACCCGCCGTAGAATATCGCTATCATGAGAGAAGCCACTAGAGAAAACTATGGCCCCCGGGTCTATTCTCAACATATCAATCTACATCTACTTTACTTTTACCGCTTTTATTTGCTGTTTTATTAAACTAAAAATACAAAAAATATAAACTATCATCTCTAACAGATCTCACTTTCATAAGTGACCGTAAAGGGATTAACAACCCCTTATCGCGTTGGCTGTGAAGTTCTTATTTGTTTGTGCAGGTCCGAGGGACTCGTGCGTGGTCTCCTACTGGATTGATACCTTGGTTCTCAAAAACTAAGGGACATTCTTACGCTACTGTGCAGCATCTCCCTTTCCTCTTCGAGGGAATACAACGCAAGCTCAAGAGGTAGCAAAGGCTGACACCTCGGGTGGAGCATATAAGTCACACTCCTGGCCTGTTCATGAGCTTACTAGAGATCATCCCAATCTCATAGATTGTGACCAGCAGTCAGGCTCATATAGGTGTGTTCCTCCAAAGATCGCTCTATAGGATAGCATCTTGCTTGCATAAGCTTTGGAACACATCGAGACAATAGTCATCCCCCCATATAGTATCGAGAGTATTGCATCTCCAACTGAGTGGGTTAGTATAGTTACTCTCCTCAGTTCACCACTGGCTTGTTTTCCCAGGTCCTACTTCACGGGATCTCCGATCACATAGGTTGGGTTACCACCATGGCAACTCATGTGGGTCTCATACCCATCTCCCTCGATGCATTATCTATCACAACACGTGATAGCCCTTTTGTAAAGGGATCTGCCAGATTCTTAGCCGTATGGACATATTCCAACGCTATCACTCCGGAGTTTCTCAATTTTCTAACAGCTTTTAATCTCATTCTTATGTGTTTGTTGGACTTCATGTTGTCCTTTGAACTCTTCACCTTGGTGATGACAGTCTGATTGTCACAGTACATAGGGATAGCCGGAACCGGTTTATCAACCAATGGCAAGTCCATCAAAAGATCTCGAAGCCATCCTGCTTCGACACCAGATGTGTCTAATGCTATTAATTCTGCTTCCAATGTCGATCTCGTTAAGATCTTTTGCTTGCAAGACTTCCAGGAAACATCGCCGCCTCCAAGAGTAAACATATACCAAGTTGTGGCCTTCATCTCATCAGCATTAGAGATCCAATTCGCATCACTATACCCTTCAAGTACCGACGGGTATCCGGTATACTGAAGTCCATAGTTCATTGTACCATTTAGATAACGCATAACTCTTTCAACAGCATGCCAATGTACATCACCCGGTTTTGATACAAGCCGACTCAGTTTGCTCACAGCAAAAGCGATGTCAAGCCTCGTAGCGCTAGCTAGGTACATAAGTGAACCAATGATTTGAGAGTATCTCAATTGATCTATAGCCGTGCCTTTGGACTTTCGAATCAACACGCTAGGATCATATGGTGTTTGAGATGGTGTGCAGTCCGAGGATCCAAAATGACTCAACACCTTCTCAACATAATGGGATTGCAAAAGTGTAATCCCACCCTCATTATCTCTCAGTAGCTTGATGTTCAAGATAACATCAGCCACACCAAGGTCTTTCATCTCAAAGTTCTTAGATAGAAATGACTTGAACTCCTCAATGACTTTGAGGTTGGTTCCTAATATTAGTATGTCATCAACATACAGGCACAGTATAACTCCTTCGTCCCCACCATGGTGATAGTATACACATTTGTCAGCTTCATTAACAACGAAGCCAACACATGTCAGAGTTGTATTAAACTTATCATGCCATTGCTTAGGTGCTTGTTTCAGGCCATATAAAGATTTTATCAACTACACACTTTTCCTTCCTGACCATCTATCACAAAGCCATCTGGCTATTGCATGTAGATTTCCTCGTTTAGCTCTCCATTCAGGAAAGATGTCTTAACATCCATCTGGTTGACGAGAAGACCATGCGAGGCCGCCAATGAGAGTAATACTCGAATGGTGGTCAGTTTGGACACAGGTGAATAAGTATCAAATAAATCTTCCTCTTATTTTTGGGCATAGCCCTTTGCCACAAGCCTAGCCTTGTACTTTTCAATCGTACCATCGGGCTTAAGCTTCTTTTTGAACACCCACTTACATCCCAATGGTTTGCAACCATAGGGATACTCATTAATCTCCCATGTCCCGTTAGACATGACGGAATCCATCTCGCTACGGACCGCTTCCTTCCAGTAGTCAGCTTCTGGAGAGGCATACGCTTTTGAAATAGAAGTGGGAGTATCATCCACGAGGTACACGAAGAAATCATCACCAAAGGTCTTTCCTGTCCTTTGTCTCTTGCCCCTACCAAGGGTTTCCTCATCATCCTCCTCAGGATTTTCGTCATGTGTTTCTTCATAGTATTCCATAGGAATGGCAGGCTCAGGAGTCTCCTTAGATTCCTTTCTAGAAGTGCTTTGCATATCTCTCATAGGAAATATATCCTCGAAGAATGTAGCATCCTTAGACTCCATAATTGTACCAACCTGTTGGTTAGGTACCTCAGATTTCACTACTAGAAATCTATAGCCAACGCTATTCTTAGCGTAGCCCAAATTAATTTAGTCCACGGTCTTCGGTCCAAGCTTGCGCTTTTTGGGGATCGGCACATTGACTTTCGCCAAACAGCCCAAAGTACGAAAATACGAGAGTGTTGTCCTTCTCTTAGCCCATTTCTCATAGGGAGTGCTCTCATTGTCCTTTGTCGGAACTTTATTCAAGACATGACATGCCGTCAATATAGCCTCCCCCCACCATGCCTTGGATAAACTCGACGTATCTAACATGGCGTTAACCAAATCAGTTAGAGTATGGTTTTTCCGCTCGGCAACCCCATTTGACTGGGGTGAATGGGGAGGCGTCCTCTCATGAATAATGTTGTGTCCGCACAAAAGGAATCAAACTCACTAGAGAAGTACTCTCCACCACGATCTGACTGGACTCGTTTAATTTGTTTTTCAAGTTGTTCCTCAACTTCTGCCTTATCTTTACCTAATAATAAAGCACGAAACGAATCTGTCGGGTTCAACGTCATGGCATTTTTAATAATTGAACCCGCAATCCTGGTTAACTAAACCCAAAATGGTACGAGAAAGAGAAAAGAAAGAAGAACAAAACACACCCGCCTGCTCAACCCACGCCGTGCCTTCCAACCCCCTTCCAGCGGGCATCGCCACTCGGCAAGCGAGTCCCGGTCGCCGGATCCTCGGAGATCTCCGCCTCCCTCGAGGTCCAGATCTTGTCGCCTTCCCGAATTCTCTGGATCTCCCCACCCCCGAGGTTACATCTCTCCCGGAGACCCTCTCCAACCCGGAGTTCCTAGCGGAGGGCACCCACTCACACCGGTGGCGTGTGGAGAGGAGGTAGGCCGCCCCACCTTGCGAACGCACGGACGAGGGTGTCATGCCGCCGCTGGAAGCAGCAGCGGACTATGTGCTCCGGCGTAGTCAGGGGAAAGCAGCGTCTCCGACTCTAATTGCGGCATTGGCGGCACCACGAAGGGGTCACACTGGGCGGCTGTACGGTAGGGGACATGGTGCAGGGTTGATCTTCTTCTTCCATGGAAGCCGCCCCTCGAAGCTCAGGCTCCCCGCCGGCCCAGGTACACCCCATTCTCTATCCTCTGCCCCTATGGAATAAGATGGGTTCAGAGTTTCAGTTACAGGAAAGTGTCTACCAGTCAGGCAAGTAGCTACTGGACCGCTGAATCATCGTTGCTCATTTGTTCATCCAGAATCTGATTTCATGGCTGCAATGTGACATAGGTGCTCACCGTGGCGTCGAATCGCTGGACGGTGGTCACAGGGAAGTAGCTCCCTTTCTCAAGCTTACCCTGTGAGACATCCAGTTCAGACAAATAAATTGATTAATTAACGACCAAATGCAAATTGCAAGTCTGAAGCTTAAAATTCAGGTGTGTGTTTGTTGGCTTGGTTACCTGAGTCCTGCGGGGGAACTCGGTCCTGTCGAGCGCCTCGGAGAAGGCCGAGGTATCGAGCTTGGCCTTCTTGATCTTGGCCAGCGCGGTCAGCAGCAGCACCACCTCCGGGGCCGGCACCTTCCTCTGCTGGTGCAGGATTTCGCGATTGCCGTGTGAATCCACTGTCTATTCTCACTACTTAATTTGCATTGGTTGTTCCAGTCACACATAGCTAATTTTACTTTTTGTACATGCTGAAGGTTGATTTGTGCATGAAATGATTTATGAATCTGAGCAGTCTGGCTCTTTATCAAGGAATTCCACGCAATCCTCTAATATTTTGACAACAATTGGTGTGGATACAGAATGGGGACCGGTTCTCCCTTTGGACATTTTTATGATGTTGTTTGGTAGCAAGTTTTGATGTTTCCTGGTCAGAGAGAACAAACATCTCTCCAAGCAAGCTGAAGCTTTTATTCTCTTTATGCTGAAATTAATGGGCTATCTTCCATTTGCTAGACAGATGTTTCTTGATTCATTTTCATTTGAATGTGGTGATGAAGAGTTTAAGCTGTAAGAAGCCGCATCCGAACAACTGCTCCCCGCCACCGCTTTGTGAGCCGCCTCATCCGGCGAGGACACTGCTACCGCCGCTGCTTCTGAAGACACAGGAGCCGCCTCATCTGGTGAAGACTCGCCGTTGTTCCAGAGGAGCCGCCGCCTCTGTTGTTTCCGCACTAAAACACAGGTTTTTCCCGGCGCCTAAATTTTATCCGTTGCTTATCATGTATATTTTAGTTGTCCTTCCTCTACGGAATTGAGCGCATGTTTTTTATAATAGTATAGCCTTTAAAAACATTATATTTCCTACCTGCACATTACTTGAAACATAGTTAAGTTGTGTATATTTAGCAGATTTTCTACTTACATGCAATTGTCCTTAACTCTGGTTACATTTCTCTATAGCCGCAAAATTCAAGCAAGTTGTATATATACATACTTTGGTCATAGTATGATCATCAAATCAAATACAATATGAGTATATGACACTTCCCGCTAAATATCTTCAGCTATAAATCTGGTTATGTACTTCCCTTTATGTAATTAAGTCTGGATTACTAGATCTTATGCAAATGGCTTTTTATTTAAGCAAATGTTGATTATCATCTGTTGAAATATAGATGGATCTTTGCAAATCCAACGAAAGGGGTGGGAATATCTGCAGCATGAAGTTTCTCCTGATGATAGGGTGTTCTTCTTCACGTTTGTGGCATGATCATGGTCTTCTGCTATTAGTGGCAATGATTTTTCTGGTGTTGTAAGTGAGGTCTTAAGTGTTGTGTTGTTACGTATTAGAGATAAAAGATTACATGTGTATGAAGAATAATACTTGGGAGTAAGGCTGCATTTGACCTTAGTTGTTCTGACAAAATTAATTTATATTTGTTTGCTAGGCTGTGTGTTGTAACATCACTACATGATGTAGTGTATTTATTTTTCCTTTAAAATCCACATTATACAATTTGGCTTTATAAGAGGTGTCGCTTTATTATTAGTGCATATGCAAATAAAGGGAAGAGGAGGGCAAAAACAGTAAGTCAAGCAACCGACGTTTGTTCCGTAGCGAAGAATGGGAGTTTGTTCTACTATGTTCATCAGTGTACATATGAATTGAGACCGAAGGATTGATATAAATTTGCTTGAGGTTATGAAATAGTTTTTGTTCTTTCTTGCATCTTACTAGAATTTTCTTATTCTTGCAATTCTTCATGTTTTCCCATACCATCTGCTTTATAGAAGTTGCTACATCAAATTAAGTAAGTATATCCTCCTTTGCTATCAAGTTTGTTTTATTCTTTTTGTTCATCCGAAGTTTGTATGGAGTTGAGACTGAGAGGGTGACATAGATTTGCTTGAGGTTTTAAATTATTTTCTGCGGTCGAGTTTGCATGCTATAATGTATCATTAATAACTATTTTTTGTAGTGTGGGTTTACAAAGTCTTAAGTGCATCCAGCGATCAGATTTATTTGAATTGAATTAACAAGGTGTGATGTATATTATTTATAATCATTATAAATATTATGTTGTCAATGCCTTGATTTGAATGTTGCAATTTTTGTTACCCCGTTGCAACGCACGGGCTCTTTTGCTAGTAGATTTTAAAGTAGTGTAGAGCCTCATCTTTAGTATTTAACAGATACACATAGCAATATCTAGTGGAATCATCTATCAATGTCATGAACTATTTCTTTCCAACTTTAGTCAACACACCATTCATCTCACAAAGATCAGAATGTATGAGTTCTAATGGTTCCAAGTGTCTCTCCTTGGCGGCCTTGTGAGGCTTGCGAGGTTGCATAGCTTGCACACATGAAAGGCACTTAGAACCTTTGGCTAAAGTGAAACTCGGGATTAAATCTAATTTAGCTAGCCGCGTCATAACACCGAAACTAATGTGACAAAGACGTGAATGCCAAACTTCTGATTCATTAACATCCGAATGAATATGGTTCACGACTTTATTACAAAAATCTGCGAGGGAAAGGCGAAACATTCCTCCGCTCTCATAACCTTTTCCAACAAAGAGTCCATATTTCGTAACAAATAATTTATTAGACTCGAAAACCAACTTAAACCCTTCTCTACATAGAAGGGAGCCGCTAACGAGGTTCTTCTTGATGGCGGGGACATGTTGCACGTTATTCAGCTGCACGATCCTTCCCGAAGTTAACTTCAGATCGACCGTGCCAACACCATGAACAGAAGCACTCGCGACATTCCCCATCAATATGGACCCATGGCCTGTGACCTGGTAATAAGTGAACAATGAAATGTCAGCACACACATGAACACCTGCACATGTGTCCACCCACCAATCGTTGGGCTGAAACACTGAAAAAACAGTAAATAAATTACCGTACACATATGCACCATTCTCATTGTTGCCCACAATCATGTTGACAGACCTGAAGTCTTGTCCTGGCTTTTTGTACTTGTTTGGGCACTTGTTGGCCCAATGTTCAACCGAACCACAAGTAAAGAAGCCCTCATCCTTCTTGTTCTTCTTGAAGGTCTTATTACCCTTCTTCTTAAAGTTCGTATTGTATTGGACACCATTCTTTCCCTTGGGCTTGTGGGAGTTGGAGTTCCTCTGGTTCACCATGTTGGCGATAGAAGTCCCTTCGACCTCTTTCCCGTTCGAGTCCTTTGCCCTTGAGTTCTGCTCAACACACAGATGGCCAATGACATCCTCCACTAAGAATTCACGCCTTTGATGTTTCAGAGTAGTGGTAAAGTTCCTCCAAGAATTAGGGAGCTTAGCGATTATGCAGCCCGCGACAAACTTGTCTGGTAACTCGCACTTCAGAAGTTCAAGCTCCTTAACAATGCATATTATCTCATGAGCCTGCTCCAACACAGGATGGTTTTCAACCATCTTGTAATCGTGGAACTGCTCTATAATATACATCTCACTCCCAGCATCGGTGGCCCCAAATTTGGATTCGAGCGCCTCCCACAAGTCCTTGGCGACACGCACATGTAAATATGCGTCGACCAGTTTATCTCCGATCACGCTAAGAAGTGCTCCGAGAAAAAACGACGGTGGCCTCCCTAAACGCCTTCTCCTATTCAGGAGCAATCGTTCCCGTGGCCAAACCGGCGACCCAGAATACGTTCATAGCCGTGAGCCATAAAGTGGTCTTAGTCTGCCAACACTTAAAGTATGTACCGGTAAACTTATCCGGTTTCAGTGCAGCGGCAAAGCCACTTGTCGAAAAATTCCTACACATAATAGGTTTTTGGATTGCTGAGTAAATAGGCAATTTTTCGATTAATTTAATCCAGGAATAAACCACTAGCATGACATTGACACAAATAATCACATACTGATATTCAATCATGCATGCACATACTACGCTAATTGTAGACAGATCTACGTATAACGCTAGCATGCCTAAAACAGAAAATAGTAGGAGCGGGATAAACGAGTTATACCCTCTAGTAGGCCATGCAGAGGCCGCGGCGGCGGTGACGGCAACAGCGTCCTCGACTGCCTTCTTGTCGGCTTCGAGCTTCTCGGCGGCAGCACGTTCGGCGTCGGTAGACATGGTGATGATGAGGGCGACGCGGACATAGAGGAAGAGGACGAACGGTGAGCAGTCGCGTAGTCGCTTCCCAAAAACCTATTCGCCCCTCTCCCGTATAGGATCCGGAGAGGCGGGGTTTCGGAGACCTGCTCTCCCGTCAACCGTGTACGCGGCGGAAGGGATGGAGTCACCGGCGACAGCAGCAGCAAAGGAACGATGGTGGGCGTGGAGGCAGATGTGTTCTGTTGTGGCAGCTAGGGTTAGGAGACACCTCACACTTATATAGGTGCAGCCGCATGGAGAGACGTGGGCTCGACCCACGTCCGAGTCCGTGACAGCCCATGATCCGACGTCTCATATCGTGGCCCCGTTGTCAGGAACTCTCCGTTAGTGACTGACAAAAATAAGCGCATAGGTGTGAGCTCGGCTCGGCTCAATCCTACAACCCGCGGCGCGTCGCGACGAGGCGTGGCGTGGCGTGGCGAGGCGGGCGGCGGAGGAGGAGTGCGCGAGGGCCTCTTGTCTTCTCAAGCTCCAATAGCATGTGGAAGAGAATCCCTTATAAGGAGGTCCAACTCCTCTTCCACTTCCCGGGTGGGACTAAACTTCCCACTACACCTAGTGCCAATAAACCCACATGGGCCCTTAGAGATTGTTAGAAATTGCTATATGGGCCTAAGGCCCATCTCAAATTTCAGCAATCCCCCACCAGATCTCGAGGGCCCATTGTGTCCTCTCTTCCAATTGTTGTTTTGATATACCAGTGTTTCAGTGAAGACTTGTTAAGGTTGAGCTTCACCTAGAGCAAGTAGCTACACTCCTTCACAACTGAACAATGGACTATGCCTTGAATTTTGAGTTTGGCATAAAGAAGCTTTACCACATGTCTTACTGATACTAGGCTGCCGAAGGCTGACCCCTCGTGTGGATCATATAAGTCACACTCCTGGCCTGTTCATGAGCTTACTAGAGATCACCCCAATCTCATAGACTGTGACCAGCAGTCAGGCTCATATAGATGTGTTCCTCCAAAGATCGCTCTGTAGGATAGCATCTTGCTTGCATAAGCTTTGGAACACATTGAGAGAATAGTCATCCTCCCATACAGTATCGAGAGTATTGCATCTCCAACGGAGTGGGTTGGTATAGTTACTCTCCTTAGTTCACAACTGGCTTGTTTTCCCTGGTCCTACTTCACGGGATCTCCGATCACATAGGTTGGGTTACCACCATGGCAACTCATGTGGGTCTCATACCCATCTCCCTCGATGCATTATCTATCACAACACATGATAGCCCTTTTGTAAAGGGATCTGCCAGATTCTTAGCCGTATGGACATATTCCAACGCTATCACTCCGGAGTTTCTCAATTTTCTGACAGCTTTTAATCTCATTCTTATGTGTTTGTTGGACTTCATGTTGTCCTTTGAACTCTTCACCTTGGTGATGACAGTATGATTGTCACAGTTCATAAGGATAGCCGGAACCGGTCTATCAGCCAATGGCAAGTCCATCAAAAGATCTCAAAGCCATCCTGCTTCGACACCAGGTGTGTCTAATGTTGTTAATTCTGCTTCCATTGTCGATCTCGTTCAGATCGTTTGCTTGCAAGACTTCCAGGAAACAGTGCCACCTACAAGAGTAAACATATACCCAATTGTGGCCTTTATCTCATCAGCATCAGATATCCAATTCGCATCACTATACCCTTCAAGTACCGACGGGTATCCAGTATAGTGAAGTCCATAGTTCATAGTACCCTTGAGATAACACATAACTCTTTCAACAGCATGCCAATGTACATCACCCGGTTTTGATACAAACTGACTCAGTTTGCTCACAGCAAAAGCGATGTCAGGCCTCGTAGTGCTAGCTAGTTACATAAGTGAACCAATGATTTGAGAGTATCTCAACTGATTTATAGTCGTGCCTTTGGACTTTCGAATCAACACGCTAGGATAATATGGTGTTTGAGATGGTGTGCAGTCCGAGTATCCAAAACGACTCAACACCTTCTCAACATAGTGGGATTGCAAAAGTGTAATCCCACCCTCATTATCTCTCAGTAGCTTGATGTTCAAGATAACATCAGCCACACCAATGTCTTTCATCTCAAAGTTCTGAGATAGAAACGACTTGACCTCCTCAATGACTTTGAGGTTGGTTCCGAATATCAGTATGTCATCAACATACAGGCACATTATAACTCCTTCGCCCCCACCATGGCAATAGTATACACATTTGTCAGCTTCATTAACAACGAAGCCAACAGATGTCAGAATTGTATTAAACTTATCATGCCATTGCTTAGGTGCTTGTTTCAGGCCATATAAAGATTTTATCAACCTACACACTTTTCCTTCCTGACCATCTATCACAAAGCCATCTGGTTGTTGCATGTAGATTTCCTCGTTTAGCTCTCCATTCAGGAAAGTTGTCTTAACATCCATCTGGTGGACGATAATACCATGTGAGGCCGCCAACAAGAGTAATACTAGAATGGTGGTCAGTCTGGCCACAGTTGAATAAGTATCAAAGAAATCTTCCTCTTCTTTTTGGTCATAGCCCTTGGCCACAAGCCTACCCTTGTACTTTTCAATCGTACCATTGGGCTTAAGCTTCTTTTTGAACACCCACTTACATCCCAATGGTTGGCAACCATAGGGACGCTCAGTAATCTCCCATATCCCATTAGTCATGATGGAATCTATCTCGCTACGAACAGCTTCCTTCCAGTAGTCAGCTTCTGGAGAGGCATACGCTTCTGAAATAGAAGTGGGAGTATCATCCACGAGGTACACGAAGAAATCATCACCAAAGGTCTTTGCAGTCCTTTGTCTCTTGCCCCTGCCAAGGGTTTCCTCGTCATCCTCCTCAGGATTTTGATCATGTGTTTGTTCATAGTATTCTATAGGAATGGCAGGCTCAGGAGTCTCCTCAGATTCCTGTCTAGAAGTGATTTGCATATCTCTCATAGGAAATATATCCTTAAAAAATGTAGCATCCTTAGACTCCATAATTGTACCAACCTTTTGGTCAGGTACCTCAGATTTCACTACTAGAAATGTATAGCCAACGCTATTCTTAGCATAGCCTAAATTGACGCAGTCCACGGTCTTCGGTCCAAGCTTGCTCTTTTTGGGGATCGGCACATTGACTTTCGCCAAACAACCCCAAGTACGCAAATACGAGAGTGTTGTCCTTCTCTTCGCCCATTTCTCATAGGGAGTGATCTCATTATCCTTTGTCGGAACTTTATTCAGGACATGACATGCCGTCAATATAGGCTCCCCCCACCATGCCTCATATAAACCCGACGTATCTAACATGATGTTAACCAAATCAGTTAGAGTACGGTTTTTCCGCTCGGCAACCCCGTTTGACTGGGGTGAATAGGGAGGCATCCTCTCATGAATAATACCGTGTTCCGTACAAAAGGAATCAAACTCACTCGAGAAGTACTCTCCACCACGATCTGACCGGACTCGTTTAATTTGTTTTTCAAGTTGTTTCTCAACTTCTGCCTTATAGATTTTAAAGTAGTGTAGATCCCCATCTTTAGTATTTAACAGATACATATAGCAATATCTAGTGGAATCATCTATCAATGTCATAAACTATTTCTTTCCACCTTTAATCAACACACCATTCATCTCACAAAGATCAGAATGTATGAGTTCTAATGGTTCCAAATGTCTCTCCTTCGCGGCCTTGTGAGGCTTGCGAGGTTGCTTAGCTTGCACACATGAAAGGCACTTAGAACCTTTGGCTAGAGTGAAACTCGGGATCAAATCTAATTTAGCTAGCCGTGTCATAACACCGAAACTAATGTGACAAAGACGGAAATGCCAAACTTCTGATTCATTAACATCCGAATGAATATGGTTCACGACTTTATTACAAAAATCTGCGAGGGAAAGGCGGAACATTCATTTGCTCTCATAACCTTTTCCAACAAAGAGTCCATATTTCGTAACAACTAATTTATTAGACTCGAAAACCAACTTAAACCCTTCTCTACATAGAAGGGAGCCACTAACGAGGTTCTTCTTGATGGCGGGGACATGCTGCACGTTATTCAGCTGCACGATCCTTCCCGAAGTAAACTTTAGATCGACCGTGCCAACACCATGAACAGAAGCACTCGCGCCATTCCCCGTCAATACGTACCCGTGGCCTGTGACCTGGTAAGAAATGAACAATGAAATGTCAGCACACACATGAACACCTGCACCTGTGTCCACCCACCAATCGTTGGGCTGAAACACTGAAAAAACGGTAAATAAATTACCGTACCCAGATGCACCATTCTCATTGTTGCCCACAATCATGTTGACAGACCTGGAGTCTTGTCCTGGCTTCTTGTACTTGTTTGGGCACTTGTTAGCCCAATGTACAACCGAACCACAAGTAAAGAAGCCCTCATCCTTCTTGTTCTTCTTGAAGGTCTTCTTACCCTTCTTCTTAAAGTCCGTATTGTATTGGACACCGTTCTTTCCCTTGGGCTTGTGGGAGTTGGAGTTCCTCTGCTTCACCATGTTGGCGACAGAAGTCCCTTCGACCGCTTTCCCGTTCGATTCCTTTGCCCTTGAGTTCTGCTCAACACTCAGACGGCCAATGACATCCTTCACTAAGAATTCACGCCTTTGATGTTTCAGAGTAGTCGTAAAGTTCCTCCAGGAATTAGGGAGCTTAGCGATTATGCAGCCCGCGACAAACTTGCCCGGTAACTCACACTTCAGAAGTTCAAGCTCCTTAACGATGCATATTATCTCATGAGCCTGCTCCAGCACAGGATGGTTTTCAACCATCTTGTAATCATGGAACTGCTCTATAATATACATCTCACTCCGAGCATCGGTGGCCCCAAATTTGGATTCGAGCGCCTCCCACAAGTCCTTGGCGACACGCACATGTAAATATGCGTCGACCAGTTTATCTCCGATCACGCTAAGAAGTGCTCCGAGAAAAAACGACGGTGGTCTCCCTAAACGCCTTCTCCTGTTCAGGAGCAATCGTTCTCGTGGGCAAACCGGCGACCCAGAATACGTTCATAGCCGTGAGCCATAAAGTGGTCTTAGTCTGCCAACGCTTAAAGTATGTACCGGTAAACTTATCCGGTTTCAGTGCAGCGGCAAAGCCACTTGTCGAAAAATTCCTACACATAATAGGTTTTTGGATTGCTGAGTAAATAGGCAATTTTTCAATTAATTTAATCCAGGAATAAACCACTAGCATGGCATTGACACAAATAATCGCATACTGATATTCAATCATGCACGCACATACTACGTTAATTGTAGACAGATCTACGTATAACGCTAGCATGCCTAAAACAGAAAATAGTAGGAGCGGGATAAACGAGTTATAACCTCCAGTAGGCCATGCAGAGGCCGCGGCGGCGGTGACGGCAGCAGCGTCATCGGCTGCCTTCTTGTCGGCTTCGAGCTTCTCGGCGGCAGCACATTCGGCGTCGGTGGACATGGTGATGACGAGGGAGACGCGGACGTAGAGGAAGTAGACGAACGACGAGCAGTCGTGTAGTCGCTTCACAAAAACCTATTCGCCCCTCTCCCGTACAGGATCCGGAGAGGCGGGGTTTCAGAGACCTGCTCTCCCGTCGACCGTGTACGCGACGGACGGGATGGAGTCACCGGCGGCAGCAGCAGCAAAGGAACGACGGTGGGCGTGGAGGCAGATGCGTTCTGTTGTGGCGGCTAGGGTTAGGAGACACCTCGCACTTATATAGGTGCAACCGCGTGGAGAGACGTGGGTCCGAGTCCGTGACAGCCCATGAGCGGACGTCTCAGATCGTGGCCCCGCTGTCAGAAACTCTCCGTTAGTGACTGACAAAAATAAGCGCATAGGAGTGAGCTCGGCTCGGCTCAATCCCGCAACTCGCGGCGCGTCGTGGCGAGGCGGGCGGCGGAGGAGGAATGCACGAAGGCCTCTTGTCTTCTCAAGCTCCAATACATGTAGAAGAGAATCCCTTATAAGAAGGTCCAACTCTTCTTCCACTTCCGGTGTGGGACTAAACTTCCCACTACACCTAGTGTTAATAAACCCACATGGGTTCTTAGAGATTTTCAGAAATTGCTATATGGGCCTTAGGCCCATCTCAAATTTCAGCACCTTGCAGGCGTTTTGTCGAACACCTTGCGGGCGTCGAGCGGCAGTGAACGGCTGGGCGCTGTTCGTCGGAGGACTTCCGCGCGACGGGCGGCGGTGACTAGAGGGAGACGGAGGAAGTCGCGGCGATACGGGGATAGACCGGGGAAGCGCCGAAACGGTCGCCGAAAGAAATGGGATGGCGCGGGCGACGGCGACGCAGCGGCTCGATGGGGTAGGTGGAGTTGCGAGCGAGCGCTCGAGAGTCCAGCGCCTCCGCTGGAGCGCCCGGAGCAGTAACTCGCGCGTAAAAAATACAGATTTTTCAGCGCGGCGCTTATATAGCACAAGTGTTGGAGATGCTTTTATAAAAAAGAAAAAAGAAAAGAAGTAGCGCAATGGTTTACGGCACACCTGTAAGAGCCTGAACCGATCGATCTGCCATTGTTTTGGAGTTCAGAGCCACCGTGGTCGAGTGTTGCGGCGTTGCGATCGACCTCTGAACCGCGCGGCGCCCAAGTCAAGGGGGCGAGGGTAGAATTTTCTGTGCACGGCATGCGTGACCTCAGTTGAGTTTTGTTTGGTGCGGCGGCAAGTTTTCAAAAAAGGATAACGACTACTAGAAGCAGGTGATTCATGATTCACGCGTCCTGGACCTCGTGTCACTGACAAGGGGAGATCGCTCAAGTCGTCCACTGGACACTCCTAGTCAAGCGGCGGAGGGTAGAATTTCTGTGCACGGCAGCCGTGACGACCTCTGTTCAGCCTTGTTTGTTACGGCGGATAGCTTCTCAAATCAAAAGAGATAACGACTAGAAGCCGGTGATTCACCATTCACGCGTCCTCGACCTCGTGTCGCTGACAAGCGGAGATCGTGTAAGTCGTCCGCGAGATTCTCCGAGTCAGCACCGATCGATGCACGCACGCGTCGTTCGCAACCAGCACCGATGCGTTCGCCCATGATCCGATCTTTACACGCACGCACGCATGCATCGTTAAGTCGTCCACTAGATTCTCCAAGTCAGCACCGATCGATGCGTGCCCCGTTGGCGCCCGGCACCGATGTGCTTGCCCATGACGTTTACACGCATGATTTAGCCCTTTCCAGGCCGCCCATTGGCCGTCTGATTGTTGCAGCCGGTACACACGGTAGAGTGGTAGTACTACCGGCATCTTTCAGATTTTCCACCTGAAATGAAGACAGGCACGATGTGCCGAAAAGGATACGCAGTATGGGACAGGAGTGGCCAATTGTGTTGTGCGGGAAGGAACTTGAGGAAATTCCACAGACCAAAGGTGTCTAAATTAGAGAGCTCTTATTTATACTACTACTAGCAACATCGCATTTTACACGCAAAGACACTATCGTACACAGAGTCACAGACAGCACTGACATTTATTTGTCTACTACATGTACCGCATAGAGAGAGACCTCACACGACATGATACACCGTCGAAACCACCACATCGGCGAACTAATTTACTAGAGTACACAGCCAGTCTGATAAGCAAAGCACTTTTTTTTCTCGAAAAAATTGATAAGCAAAGCACCTACGGATGCAGCTTCTTGGGAAGAGCAGCGAGGTCGAGCTTGCTGCCGTACATCTTCGCCAGGGCCTGCCCGCACCAGCCATGGCCGTCGTCCAGCGTGGGCATCCTCACCTCCATGAACGGCGGAGTGGCCTCACCTTGCGGCTTCACGACGCCAGCAAACACCCTGAGGACGTTGCCGGCGTCGATGTCCATGCAGACGCTTATCTCAGCGGCGCCCTTGGGCGCCGGCGGGATGCCGGCGATCTTGAAGTACCCTAGGAGATGGTTCTCTTCCGCCTGCTTCCCCTCGCCTTCGTAGACAGCGATCAGCGCCTCGGCCTGGTTGTCCTGTGTTGTTGTGAATAGCATGTCCCTTCTTGCCGGAACGGCGGTGTTCCTCGGAATGATGGCGGCAAAGCCGTCCCCGTCGGCACGGATTCCGAGGTTCATCGGGGTCGCCTGAATAGTCAGCAGATCCAGGCTCCCCGAAGGGTCGGTGACTCCTGAAGCGATGGCTCCTTCCAGTGCAGCACCTGAAACAGCGGCTTCTAGATCGTCGATGCTCTCATAAGAGTCTCCCTTCTTGCATAGTCCCAGGACAAGGCTTCTGATCTTGGGAATTCTGGAACACCCTCCAACCAAGATCACATCGTTGATGTCTTCTGGCGTTAACTTTGCATCTGACATGCATTGCTTGATGATCCTCTCACATTTCTCAAAGATCGCCTGATTCACCTGTTCAAACTCTGCACGACTCAACAGCTTGGACACTTTCAGGCCATTACCCAAGTCTGCATTGATCTCAATGCTTTCCTGGGAGGCCAGCTTGTGAATCGCATCCTGAGTTGCCATCCGCAGTAAACCCATTGACTTGATCCTGTCCGTAGTTGGACCAGCATTGTCACATAAGCTATCATAGTTGGGTAGAAGGTGGCGCATTACGTTCTGAAGAATGTCCTCTCCACCAACGGTGCAACCTGCGAGTGCTCTTATCTGAGAAACACCTCCAGCAGTGGCAGACACCGCAACGTCACAGTAACCAGCACCGATGTTAAATATCAGAGCTATTTTCTCAATGCCACTTCCCATGTTATCATGCATAAGTTGCTGCTGCTGCTGAGCATACAGAAGAGCAACAGCAGTAGGCTCTGGCATAAGCCTCAGCACATGCAGTCCAGCCATTGCACATGCTCTCTCAATCGTGGTCTGCTGGAAGCGACTGAATGCAACTGGGATGGTTAGAACAGCGTTCCTGACTGGATGCTTGAGATGCATTTCCACCAGGGCCTTTAATTCAAGAAGAAAGATGGCAAGAACTTCCTCAGGAGTTGTGGAGCGCCACATATTGTTGACCAGAGCTGCAATAAATGGTCTCACACCAATACCCAATGTCTGCACAAGGAAAGGGAGAGTCTTGCTAGCTTGAACCACTTCATCTGTGTCCATTCTCCCGATTAAGCGCTTCATATTGAATATCGCACTTCCTGACAAGATATCCCTTTCCTCATGTGCATGCTCCTTGGTTGCTCCTCCAGTAACACCCGCTGAAAGGGTGTCATCTTTGAACATGACATATGACCTCATCCCTTTCTGGCTGCGAGTGTTTTTCAGCAGCTCCACTTGATGACCATTCCAAATTGCAACACTGCATCTTGAAGTGCCAATATCAATGCCGATAGCAACATCAGGGAATGATTGTTGTGCTTTGTCGTCCCCGGTGGTTTCACTGTCAGATGCCACTGTGTAGAATTGCTCAGCCATCCTGCAAAATACAGTCAAACCAGTTAGGCGCGGTTAGATTCTTTAAAGTCCAAAAACAGATTATTTAAACAGTGACAGCAGTAAATTATACTGTATGCTGCTTCAGACATTCAAAACTAATAATTGCACGCAAAACATCTGAATATGTATTCTGATGAGTATTCAGACATTCAAAACTGATAATTGCACGCAAAACGTCTGAATATGTATGCTGCTGAGTATTCTTTTTTAGAAAAACAGGGAGGCTCTCCCCGGCTCCATTACTTAGAAGGGAACCAAATGAGTTTTTGGTGTTTACATCAGCTTACTGAGAGGAGCAGTTCGAAAGGAAATGAAGGACAGATTACAATTTAAGCTAAATCCCCACTACAAACTACGCGATACATATATGAATGCAGGATGCTACTGCTGCTGAGTATTCAGACATTCAAAACTAATAATTGCACACAAAACGTCTGAATATCTACAACTACAATCCAATTTTGACATGATGCATACCACACAGGGTAGAATGAATTATGAACACTCAGTGCATAATTTAAACTAACTATTTTGATTTCCTTCTGCAATATTCACCTGTCATAATTTAACGGAAATGCTAAAACACTGATGTTAGATTTTTAAGCATGGCAAATCAAACATTTTAATGGCAACCCCCTTCAGCAATCATGGCAAATCCTGGCCAAAACACTGAACATGCTTGCTGAATGGAATTGCCGGGCTCGTGACACGTAATTTGCCGTAAAAAATGTTCAATTTGCCATGTTTAAGAATCTGAGATCAGATTTGTAGCAGGGTTCTAATTTAAATAAGATTCTGCAATATTCACCTGTCATAATTTAAACCAGATTCTGCAATACTCAACTTTGACAAACCATATTTCCCAAGAGAAACATTCAGACACCAACTTAGCTAGCCTAGCTGATCCTTCCATGACTACGTGTACCTATGATACATTGAAACCCCTGCCAGAAACCAAGAACTTGAGTAAGGTTCCATAGCAATTTCTAGGTTTCAAACAAGCAGGCACATGAGTAACATGTCACGGCTGCTGCGTTTCTCCACCTTGCGTAGAAGGCAAATTTTAGTACCTGACCGCAACCAACCATCACTGCATTAAGCGATATGTTTCCCACCCTGAATAAATTGTACATCAAGCTCTCCAGTAAACTTTAGCGCTCGCACTAGCACTGGTGAACTACCCAATTGCAGATACAACTCGACCGTGAACAGAGCATAGACAAACACAAGCACATAGGCACCTACTCCCTTCGTCCGAAAATACTTGTCATCAAAATGAATAAAAGGGGATGTATCTAGATGTATTTTAGTTCTAGATACATCCCTTTTTGTGTATTTTGATGACAAGTATTTTTGGACGGAGGGAGTAATACTGAACTCAGCGGAATTCGTACTCGGATCAACGAGCAACGACGCGTCCATCTAAAGAAGCCAGGCACGGATCAAATTAAGCATCTGAAGGGTTCGGAGAAGCCTTACCGGAACGGGCGAGGGATGCGCGCTGGGGGCTCTCTTCGCCGGCCGTGCTCGTCGGTGCTCCTCCGCGGTAGCGCAAATCGGACCGAGGGCGTGCGCGAAATGGGTTGAGAGGAAGTGGGCTGAAGGAGGGGGTAGGGGAGGTAGAAGAAGGTGGAAAGGCATTTTCTGGAGAGGCCGGGAGAGGGCACGACACGCGGGCGCCTCAGGCGGGGCCGCCGCCGAGGCTCCGGAAGCGTCGCGAACAGGGGAGACGCCGCTGAAGGGGTGGGGAAGGGTAACTGCCGACGGCCCAGCGGTGGCGCACTGGACCGGAAAGTGGACTTGTCCATAACGAGTTTTTTTTTTTTTTTGAGGGTGTCGCCATAACGATGTTTGTGCGTCGCCTGGGGCGCGCAAGAGCTATATCTCGCTTAATAGCGGATGTTAGGCCGAGTGCGTTTTTCCCCTGGGCCGATCCATTTCACATTTATGTTTCTGTATTTTTCTGTTTCTGTATTTTTCAACAGCAGGAAATGCGCGCGAGGTGTGATTCGAACTCACGATGCCGAGTTCAGTGTAAGACGTGATAATAAGGGCCTGCTTGGTTTTTGCCCAAGTTGACCCTGCCAACCACGGGCGAGCCAAAAAATTGCGTAGCTTTTCTCCGCCCGCATGTTTCTGTCGTGTTGGCAAGAAATTAAACTGGAGAGCTGAGGCCAGCGTTGGCACGCAAAAATGTGGGCTTCGGACCAAACATTGCTGAAGCACCTGGTCAACGTCAATTATTTGGCATGGTAGGCTGGAGCTTTGAATCAAACCGGCACTAAAACCAGACAACTCATCAGGTGTGATTACACATATTTTTTAAATGGACAGCGATAACTGGCACATGTGTGCCAGTTAGCAAAATTAACAAACCACCGATCCGCTCGTTATTAGATAACTGACACATATAGAAGGCCTCGTTCCGCTCGATCGAATGAGCGTTTGAACTCGGCTCGATCGTAGGAGGCTTCCACCTATTTTTTTTCCTCCCGATTTTTATTTTCAAAACAGTTTTTTATCTCTCCTGGTTTTATGCTAGTTAATTTAGGTGGGAAGAGATCTCAATCAAGATGAAAGAATAGCTTTCCCCAGGCCCTCGGTCTAGGGTTTTTCTCCTCCTAGGCGATTCCTATCTCCTCTGAGTTTATACCCGCACACAATTGGATGCCGGCTGCCCTGATCGTCTCGACGAGCTACATCTGGCCGACGCACTCGTCGGCGGAGCGAGCGACAGGAACGGTGGTAGGCGATGGCGTCTCCTTCAGATGCCAACTCAGGTACGAGCGGCGGCGGCTTTGACGCGGCCGCCAGATCAGATCTGGGAGATTTCTTCGACCAACTGGATCTCAATGATGAAGAATTCGCCGATGTGGAGATCGATGAGGATGACCCCGAGATACAGGAAAGTGTACGCTGGTTGGCCCTTGCTAGGGTTCATACAAACAAAGACTTCAGCCCAGCCGCCTTCTACAGGGAGATGAGAGCGGCGTGGAATCCTGCGCAAAGTGTGAGATTTCGGTCGGTTGGCCCTAAGCGGTTCGTCGTCCAGGCGTCTTGTCTGGGGGATTGGGAAAGAATCATGATGCAAGGTCCTTGGTTGTTCCGCAACAACATGGCAGTTCTTATGTGCCCCTATGATCGATTCAGTACAGCGGAGGAAGTAGAGATAGTACATATGCCTATATGGCTGCAAATCCACAAGCTCCCCGATCCATATTGCAAGCAAAAGATTGTAGAGAAGCTGTTGAAAGGGGCAGGAGAAATCATGGAGATGCGTCTCAATGGAAACACACGAGGAGATTACCTACGGGTGAGGGTCAAACATGACATCCGTCAGGCCCTTACAAAATTTGTGAGTATTGTCCGTGGCAAAGAACGTCAGGTGTTCCTGGTACGCTATGAAAAACTTGCAAGGTTTTGCAAGTTCTGCGGCCTGGTTGGCCATGAGCATAAAGAATGTGGTTTGGGAGTCCATGATGAGAATTCGCTCAAGTTCAGGGATTGGCTTTATGCTGACAATCCTGGTAGGCCTCGTTCAGACACACGCCCTAGTAGGCCGTCAGGCCTAGAATCTAGAGGGGACGGGAATCCTAACATGGGGAGGCAGGTGCCTGAGCAGAAACCAGTCGACCCAGAGTTAGCGGACACCGCATCAAGCCCGGTGAAGATCACCGGCGTCAGAATGGAAGTGGACAAGGCTCCAAAGAAGAGATTAAATATGGATGAGGGGGCTGGCGCCCTTATGGTTGCAAAGGGGACTGCAAAACCGATGCTTGCAATAACGGATGGCACGGACATAGATCAGCCTGAGGATGCATCGCCCACAAGCAGTAACTCAAGCAGCAAAAGGTTTAAAGTTGACATGGAGAATGACAAAAATGAGATATCGGCGGCCTCCCGAGAGGAGGACCGTCGGACGCAATGAATGTATTATCTTGGAACTGCCGGGGGGTGGGGAACCGCCGGACAGTTCGCGAGGTGTTGGCCCTCTCTAAAGCTAATAACCCCAAGCTTGTTTTCCTGTGTGAAACAAGGCAAGATTCAGTTAAGGTACAGAAACTCAAGTGGAGACTTGGGTTGAAAGGATTTCATGGTGTGAGTAGTGATGGAAAAAGTGGAGGTTTAGCTTTGTTTTGGGACGAGTCCCTAACAGCGACAGTCATGGATTCGTGCAATCGTTACATAGATGTCCAGATTGTAGATGGTGGCACTGGGGTCTCTTGGTGAGGGACTTTCGTCTACGGTGAGCCAAGAGTTGAGAACAAACACTTAATGTGGGATCATTTGTCTAGTTTACGAGCTGTCTCGCAGGATCCTTGGCTTGTCTGTGGTGATTACAACGAGGCGCTATGGCAGCATGAACATTTGTCTCGGGTTATGAGATCGGAGTCACAAATGATTGCATTCAGAGATTGCTTACTTGTATGCGAGTTGGAGGACTTGGGTTTTTCTGGCATTCCCTTCACATACAATAACGGACAGATAGGTCAGCGTAATGTGCAGGTGCGACTAGACCGTGCTTGTGAAGATGAGGCATGGAGGGAGTTATTTCCGGCGACAAAGGTCCTGCATTTGGCCATGTCTTGCTCAGATCATGCACCACTTTTAGTGCAACTACAGGACGTTCCTGATCTGCGTCAGAAAACTCAACACCCAAGGTATGAAATCATGTGGGAACGTCATCCAGCGTTCTCGGAGGTGATTGCTAAAGCATGGGAAAAGAACAAGCCAACCGAGGGGCTTGGGTCGATTGCAGAATTGTTGGCTGGAATGATGAAAGAATTAAAAGGATGGAGTAAAGAAAATTTTGGTAATGTGCTAAAGGAGATAGAGACTCTCCGCTCACAACTTTCTGAACTTCAGCTCGGCGGGGCTGAACATTCGCAGATTCGACGTAAAATGTACCAGCTAGATGAACTGTTATATAGAGAGAAAATGATGTGGTTGCAACGATCACGCATTGAGTGGTTAAAGGAGGGTGAAAGGAACACTAGCTACCTCCATAGAAGGGCGGTCTGGCGAGCTAGGAGAAATCACATACAGCGATTGCTAAAGGCTGATGGTTCCTCGTGCACAGCCCCGACTGAAATAGAACGAATGGCAAAGTCGTACTTTCAAGAAGTGTATACTAAAGACCCAACCCTTGTTCCCGGGGAGGTTTTAGACTGTATTACCGCTAAAGTTACAGAGGAAATGAATGGATCGCTCTATCAGCCATACAGTGAAAAGAAATCTCGGATGCTCTGTTCCAGATCGGACCGTTGAAGGCCTCGGGCACGGATGGTTTCCCAGCACGTTTTTATCAACGTAATTGGGCTGTGTTCAAGGAACAAATTGTTGCAGCAGTGCAGGAGTTCTTCATCACGGGAGATATGCCGGAGGGGATTAATGACACAGCCATTGTGTTGATTCCAAAAATTCCCCACCCAAGGGAGCTAAAGGATTTTCGACCCATTAGTCTTTGTAATGTCGTGTATAAGATAGTGTCCAAGTGCATGTTAAACAGGCTTCGGCCTTTGCTCTCAGAACTTATTTCGGAGAATCAAAGTGCCTTCATCCCGGGACGGCTAATCACAGATAACTCCATTATTGCCTTCGAATGTATCCATCATATTCAGACACTTCCAGAAAATTCGGAGGCTTACTGTGCTTACAAGCTTGATCTATCGAAGGCATACGACCGTGTTGATTGGGAGTTTCTGGAGAAGGCACTTCTCAAGTGGGGGTTCTCCCAGCACTGGATTTCTCGTGTCATGGCATGCGTCTCTTCAGTTAAATATTCTGTGAAGATTAATGGCAAGTTGACGGAGATATTTACCCCTTCGAGGGGGCTGCGCCAAGGTGACCCCTTATCCCTCTTTCTATTCCTTTTTGTAGCAGATGCCATGTCAGCCCTCTTAAACAAGTCAATGCTAGAGGATGGTTTGAAAGGGGTAAGAATCTGTAGAGGTGCTCCCGAGATATCTCACCTTTTATTTGCAGATGACTCTCTGTTATTTTTCCAAGCGTCTCAGCAGCAGGCAGTATTGGTGAAGGGTTTGTTGAACACTTACGCGGCGGCCACGGGCCAACGAATTAACCCATCAAAGTGCTCCATCATTTTTGTCGATCATTGCTCGCCGGAAGTCGTTACTGAAGTAAAGAGTGCTCTGGAAATCACTCAGGAATGTTTTGAGCCTAAGTATCTTGGTCTCCTAGTGCCAGAAGGAAGAATGCATCAGGGTAAATTTGAAACTGTCCAAGAGAGGCTCCGAAAGAGATTGGTAGATTGGGGGGAGCAGTATATGTCCTCAGGTAATAAAGAGATACTTATCAAGTCAGTGGCCCAAGCGATACCGACTTATGTTATGAGTGTCTTTAAGCTTCCCATGTATGTATGTGATGAACTCACACGTTTGATTCATCAGTACTGGTGGGGAGTGAAAAAAGGGAAAAGGAAAATGGCGTGGCTTAGTTGGGAGAAGATGAGACTTCCGAAAGCCATGGGCGGCATGGGTTTCAGAGATATGAGAGCTTTCAACCAGGCTCTTCTTGCCAAACAAGCTTGGAGGCTTATTGAAACACCTGATAGTTTGTGTGCTAGACTGCCGAAAGCCAAGTACTTTTCAGCCGGCCATCTCCTTGATACAGTATTCACAGGCAATGGCTCGGCGGTGTGGAAAGGAATTTTGCACGGACTTGAGCTGTTAAAGAAGGGTATAATTTGGCGCGTCGGTAATGGGACACTTATCAGGACCTGGAGGGATCCGTGGATCCCACGGCCACACTCTTACAGACCAATCACCCCGAAGCGAATTGTCGTTTTAATAGAGTTTCCGATTTCCTGGATATAAATGGTGCTTGGAGAATGGACAGACTAAGAGATCATTTCTGGGCAATGGATATAGAGCATATAGTAAAGATACGAACTTCTCCCAGGATGCGGACAGATTTTGTCGCATGGGCACCGGAGAAAAGTGGGCTGTTCACGGTGAGGAGCGCTTACAGAGTAGCTACATGTGATCAAGATGTCGCCCTTGCAGGAGGTTCTTCTAGTTCCGAGCCGTGCGGACGACGCACGCTATGGGATTGCATATGGAAATCTTCAGTCCCCCAACGAATGAAAATATCAGCGTGGAAAGTAGCTACGGGGGCGCTCCCAACACAAAAATGCAAAAGGTTCAGACATCTTTCAACCAGATCCACGTGCTCCTTATGTGGTTGATGACCCACAACCGTAAGGGATCTATTGCAGTGTTTTCGATAAGTAAGAGTGTCGAACCCAACGAGGAGCAGAAGGTATTGATAAGTGATTCTGAGCAAGGAATAACTGCAAGCACTGAAAGATAACTTTTTAGGGGTTTTCTTGATATAAGCAACAGGAAAGTAAAAGCGAGCAAAGTAAAAGGCACTGGAGAGTAACAAGTGGCCCAATCATTTCTGAGCAAAGGAGAGGCCTAGCAACTGAACTTATAAAGGCTAAAGTGTTCTTGAGGACACACGGGAGAGGTAGTCATGTGCTTTCGCCATATTCCGTATCGGTACTATGTGATGTGTTGATAAGTGTTGAGTGGGTGGATCTATGCTAGTACACCCTCTAGACTAAGATGAGTGCACTCTTATGATTAAACACCTTGCAAGCATCCGCAAATACAAGATAGTATTTAAGGCAAAAGCCTAACCATAGCAATACGATCGATGATTCATTGTTCCCTTGTGCAAAAGCGTGCGAACCGGGGTTCAGGTTTCTGTCACTCCGGCAACCCACCGTAAGCATTCTTTGTACACAATGTATTCCCCTAGGTCCTTAATAAGGCGAAGTGTTGAGTGTTCGACTCACACAACACCACTAGGAAAATAACAACACAACTTAAGTATCAAACAACACATATTACTTCAACATCATATGACTACTAACAACAAGACTTCTCCCATGTCCTCAAGAACTAAAGTAACTACTCACAAGACATAAAAGAGATCATGATCAGTGGAGATAGATGGATGATAAACAATCTGGACATAATGATATTTCTCCAACAAAACTCAATAGCATTCACCACAAAGTAGTAATCAACACCGATAGGGTAGAGAGGATAGATAGTACGGATTACAACACAAGTTGCAATTGTGAGATGAGATTGGATGAAGATGGAGATGGTGCTGATGTTGGGGATGATGTTGATGATGATCTCGATGATGCCCGTGACGATGGTGATGACGATGGCGATGATCTCCCCTTCGAGGAGGTGATCTCCCCGACGGAATCTGCCCGCCGGAGATGGCTTTTCTTCTTTGTAGGTTTCCGCCACGGAGCGGCGGCGGAACTCCGTAAACTCTCCCCCTTTTAGGGTTTCTGGATGACGAGGAGTATATAGGCCAAAGGGGGGAGCCTGGAGTGGGCCAGGGGCTCCAGGCGCCCTCCCGGCGCGGCCAGGGTGGGGGCCGCGCCAGGTGGCCGCCTGGGCACCCTGTGGCCCCCCTCTGGTTGCTCTTTTGCGTATCTTCGTGATCCTTCTGGAAAATACCCTCCGTCAATTTTCAGGTAATTTGGAGGTATTCTTCTTCACAACTCAGCGTCCACTTTTTACCACTGAATCATGCGTCTGCTGCTTCGGCACCGGAAAGTTGCAAACTGTGTAAAATAGGCTAAAACAACATAAGAACATCATCGTAATGTGAAATATATCAATGAATAAGGATGAATTATGATATAAAATAGTGATGCATTTTGGACGTATCAGTGGTGTCGAGGAGGAAGGTTCCTATCATGCCCTGGTAGCGTGTCCTCACGCCAGAATTATATGGATCAGTATGAGGAGAAGATGGCCACTGCCGGGAGATGAAATGCTTATTGACAATGGAAAGGAGTGGCTGCTACATCTTCTATCTAGGTGTTCGGAGAATACACGTGATATGATCATCATGCTCTGTTGGCGCATATGGCAGCTGCGGTCAGATCAAGCACATGGGAAAGAAGTTCCTCCAGCTCATGTAACGGTAGATTTCCTGGATAGCTACTACCAGTCGGTCAGGTTAGCTGGGAGGTTTACAACTACTAAAATAATCAAAGGGAAGATGCCAGCTTCGGCTATTCCCTCCACGGCTGAGAAAACAGTGCAGCCGGTTGAGCCATGGCCGAACCGAGGACCGGGGCAAGTCGCACTCTCCGTGGATGGCTCCTTCAATGCCTCGGACGGCTCGGCGGCTGCTGGGATGGTACTGCGAGACAGCACCGGCCACATCATCTTCTCGGCGTACTGTGTGATTTTCAACTGCAACGATTCTCTGGAAGCTGAGATACATGCGATCATGCAAGGTATGGCGTTGGCAATCCAACACTCGTCTCTGCCGGTGGTTGTTCAGTCAGATTCAACAGAGGCGCTTTCTTGCTTGTTGAACTGGGGACTCGAGTGCTCAGCTTATGGACATTTGGTTAGTGAGATTAAAGATTTAATGTCTGATAGGGAGTTTTATACGCAGAAAATTACTCGTAGTCAAAATAGAGTTGCAGATCGTTTGGCCAATTATAGCCGCACGGAGAGAACAACTGCTGTGTGGCTGACCTCGGCTCCACCATGTATCGAGGAAATATGGCCTCTTGATTGTAACACTGTTACTCTTTAATAAAACTCTCTTATCCTCGCAAAAAAAATTAGGTGGGAAGAAAAAGAAATAATAAAGTGCTTCAAGGGGACTTGAACTCAGGTCTAGTGCATGCCTGCTATTCCTAGCAATCAACCCACCCATCTTAACTTGTTGTCCATAGTATGCAAACAATGGTATTTGAACCCTTCTTCTTTCTACCATGCCAACGAAAAGCTTAATTTTAGGCTTGATAACTTTGGTCGAGCAACATGATAACTATGACATGTGCATGCTGATAACTTCAAACATCAACACCCCTGGTAAAAAAATGACATGATAAAGCTGGTAACTATATCATGATAAGGCCGATAACTACAAAGTGAAAATCACAGTAATTTTAACATGTGCAACATCGTAATTTTGTACAATATTTAAAGTGCGCGCCGGGGGGGGGGGGGG